>NC_069422.1:35280742-35288242 GCF_026875155.1 Cherax quadricarinatus
CGATCTTTAATTAAAAAGAACAAGCCTTGATGTTACGAAGATGTATCTGAAGAACAAACCTGGACGTTACAGAGATATATCTGACGAACACACCTGTACGTTACAGACACATATCTGATGCCTAAGTAATACTTCTGGAATATACTTCACACACTTGAATTAATGTCCGATATTTTCCTCTACAGAGTTACAAAGTTGTGAAGAATCGGTGAATTATCTAAATTACCTGCGAAACAATTTTGAAAAACGAATAAGGTACTAAAATATTTGCAAACCCGGATAAATTTTCCCTACTCCACACCCTTCCCCAACCCCTCCCATCCTCCCAACCCTCATATCTGTCCCAAAACCCTCCCATCCTTCCCAACCCTATTTGTCCTAAACTTCTCCCATCCTTCCGAAAACCCCCCACATCCTTCTCAACTCCTCTATCTGTACCTAACATCCTGCCATCCTTCCCCAACCCCCACCAACTTTCCCAACCCCTCCCATCTGTCCTCATCACCTCCCATCCTTTCCCAACCCATCCTATCCGTCTCCAACACCTCCTAACCTTCCCACTTGTTCTCGGAAAAACAAAATTTACTTACTTATTTTTTGTTACGTCATGGAAAAATATGGGGAAGGTGAGTGTTGATGGCAGGCGAGGCGCCCGACGCCTCATCAAATACTTTAAGTTAAACAAGCTACTGCAAATAGATGCTATGACAAGTAGACAGTTACTATTATAGTCACAGGGAAACAATAAAACCGTAGGGGGGATCACAGAGCTCAGGAGTAAATATACCTTTGATGAGTTCCGAGAGTTTTTCTACTAGAGCCCGGCCATGGGCCAGGCTCGTCTGGTGCCTGCCTGGTCAACCAGGCTGCTGCTCCTGCTGCCGGTGGTGGTGGCCCCGCTGACCAACATATCCATCACAGCCTGGGGAGGAGAGCATCAAGAGCCCACCGTCAGCATCAAGGAGCTCCCCCCTTCTCTTCCCTTCCTTCCCCTTGAAGGGTCTCTGCGTCAGAACACTCTTCTCTTCATCGTTGTACTACAATGAACTTATTATTTCTCATATACAATGATAAAAGTAGATGTGTGTGAACTAAAAGTGTGTAGTATTGAATGTTGCAACATACTACCAGCTGGAAAGCTGCAAGTGTTGAGTATAATGTATCCGAGTACCAACTAATGAAGGTAATTATAAAAATTGACTCTCTCCAAACATTTTCCAAAAAATTCGGGAACATTTCATCTCCGCCGCTACTCCCAAAGTCCCCAACAAACCAGTAACTTCCATCTCTGCCTTTTACCCTGGGGTCACTATATATACCTCACAGCTGGGGTAACTATATATACCTCACAGCTGGGGTCACCATATATACCTCATAGCTGGGGTCACCATATATACCTCACAGCTGGGGTCACCATATATACCTCATAGCTGGGGTCACCATATATACCTCACAGCTGGGGTCACTCATCACATCATAAACGTTCATGACCCCAGAAGTTGCCAGTGTATAAAATCCTCTTATTTTTTCTTGCCCTCATTTCACTTCTTTTCTCTATTTAAAAAAAAACGGAGCAGAAAATTAATTTATCAGGCTAAGTAATTTTCAGGGAAAGGAATAAAAAAAAAATGCACGAAGGAGCGTTTGTTTTAAAGATTTTCTTTTTAAATTTCTGCTTAATTTACCCGGATACTTTATATCCAAGAGCATTTTTATTTTTAAAAACTCAGCGCATAAACTGCATGTGTCTCAACCCCCTAGAACCCACGAGGGGACTGGAAACTGTCTGGTTCTTGGGTGGGTACTAACCATGAGGGGATTCAAACCCGTCTGATGAATCTAACGGCCATTTGAATGTTAGAAATAAAATCTATCGGTTGAAGGAAGGTCATTAAGGTCACTGTACAATAGCATCAAGAATATTTTAATTCCTGAAATAGAGATTAAAGCTAATTCTCATTGCGTATGCATAGAGATATGCATATACAATTAGAATTGTGTATGCATATTTCGGATCAAACCAAATTACCGTCAGGCGCTATGCGACCCCTTCACGTGTATCTCTTCTCCGCCATAATAATGACGGTGCTGCTGTAAACGTCATGTGCACATATCAATACTGTTAACTATACTATGTATACTATACTCGTGTGTGTGTGTGTGTGTGTGTGTGTGTGTGTGTCGCATGGAATGAAAGTAAAAAATTTCGTGACGCGGCCTTCACGTACTAAAGAGGTGATGATGGTGGACTGTTCAAGGAAGAACGGAGTCTTCAAAATATGGGTGCTAAAAAGATGAACCGTTAATGGTTAGGTACACATCCACTGGCCTTTCCCAGATAGGGTTTACACGCCATTTCACAAAGGATCGTTGCCATCTACAACGATGATAGCCCCTCAAGAGGTGTAACTTAGTGTATATACACTGAAAACTTAGTTTAGTCCCTATTACGGGAATTAAAGTATTCTCAAAGTCAGTGTTAACATGAGATAGCATGCATACAAACTTCTGTAATTTCCTAACATGTTTATACTTCTTGTATGCCACTCACATTATTCCTTTTAATATTTCTGTAATTCAGATTAAATAATGCTGATAAACCTGATATTCTTTCAGCAAATACAGTCGAGTTGCTTTTTTTTTCCATTATAAGCTCAGTGTTGGCTAGTTTAAATACCACAACTTCAACTTGGTTTCATTATAAACAAGCCTGGATAATACAAGATACAAGATGATTAGAATCTTTGATAAGATCCTGTGTTGATCAGGTATTGATCTGCTCAAATCTGTTTACAGTGACCCTAACTGTTATCAGTGTCTTCCTTATAGTGACCATAACTGTTATCAGTGTCTTCCTTATAGTGACCATAACTGTTATCACTGTCTTCCCACCACATAGAACCATGTTAAATTTTTCAGGACGTTCGACAAACAATTCGTTTGCAGGTGATACTCATAGGTTTAGGTAAAAAAAAAATCTCTGATAAAGATATTTTACTAAGAAAACGTTTCATCACAAGTAAAAAAAAACGTTTTCTTAGTTTTTTTACGTACAGTTAATTCGTAGCTACAGTGATCACTGATTTAGCAACGCCATGTTCACGATTTATTGACCTATTGGTGAATATCTGGACGAGATCTTACCAAAAGAGGTGATGCTGGGAGAAAGGGTTTGTGTTGTAGTGATTCGGAAGGAGTGGGGAGGTTGTTGGTGATGTGGAAAGGACACTCTGGTTAGAGGTTGGTCATAGTTGTGGTGGTGGGGGAAGGATCTGTGGCGGTGGTGAGAGGAAAAGGTTGTTGAAAGTAGTGAGGGGTATTTTGTTCTTTTTAAGAGAAATAATTCTGATTACAAGACCTCTGTCAAATGATCATTTAATTATTTCAAATACTGGAGAGAGAAAGACGCTCCCTCTACAGAAGACGATGTAGAGTCACTGAGCTCCTCAGGAGTGCTAGAATATCTGATACACGAAAGGAGGCGCTGACCAGGGAAGTGGAAACTATCGAACTTAAGTTAAATGACTCTTACAGGAACCAGGAGAGACAGGAGGAGCTTAAAGCTATTAGTGAAATTGAAAGAAATTCAAAATATTTATTTTCATATGCCAAAAACAAGGCAAATACCACATCTAGTATCGGGTCCTTACTCAGACAGGATGGGACTTACACAGATGACAACAAAGAAATGAGTGAAATATTGAAATCCCAGTACGACTCTGTGTTTAGTGAACCACTAATCGGTCTGAGGATCGACGACCCAAATGATTTCTTCATGAATGAGCCTCAAAACTCATAATGTATGCCAGATTTCCGACTTACCCTAACTCCGATAGATTTCGAAAAGCCATTGACAACATGCCCAATGCACTCAGCCCCGGGCCCAACTCGTGGAACTCTGTTTTCATTAAGAACTGCAAGAAACCCCTCTCGCGTGCCCTAAGTACACTATGGAGGAGGAGCTTGGACATGGGTGAAATTCCACAGTCCACTTAAAACAACGGATATAGCCCCACTCCATAAAGGTGGTAGCAAAGCATTAGCTAAGAACTATAGACCAATAGCTCTGACGTCCACAATCATAAAAATCTTGAAGAGTGCTAAGAAGCAGGATTGCAAATCACCTGGATTCCCAAAATCTGTACAATCCAAGGCAAGATGGGTTCAGAGCAGGTCGCTCCTGCCTTTCACAACTACTGGATCACTATGATATGGCCTTGGATGCACTGGAAGAAAATCAGAATGCAGATGTAATATACACAGACTTTGCAAAAGCATTTGACAAATGCGATCATGGCGTAATGCCCATAAATACGTGCTAAGGAATAACTGGGAAAGTGGGGAGATGGATCTTCAACTTCCTAACAAATCGAACACAAAGAGTAGTGGTCAACAGAGTTAAATCGGAGGCTGCCATAGTGAAGAACTCTGTTCCACAAGGCACAGTACTCGCCCCCATCTTATTCCTTATCCTCATATCAGACAGACAGAGATATGCATCACAGCACCGTATCATCCTTTGCGGATGATACTAAGATCTGCATGAGGCTGTCATCTGCTGAGGACGCGGTTAACCTCCAAGAAGATATAAACAAAGTTTTCCAGTGGGCAACGGTAAACAATATGATGTTCAATGAGGACAGATTCCAACTACTCCGTTATGGAAAACTGGAGGAGATAATAACTAGAACAGAGTATACTACAGATTCTGGCCATACAATAGAGCGGAAAAATAATGTAAGGGACCTGGGAGTAGTAATGTCTGAGGATCTCACTTTCAAGGATCACAACAGCGCCACGATCGCACATGCAAAGAAAATGATAGGATGGATAATCATTTGTTCTCTCTAGGCTGGAATACTGCTGTACATTAACATCTCCATTCAAAGCAGGTGAAATCGCAGATCTAGAGAGTGTACAGAGATTCTTTACTGCACGTATAAGTTCTGTCAAGCACCTTAACTACTGAGAACGCTTGGAAGCACTTGACTTGTACTCGTTGGAACGCAGGAGGGAGAGATATATCATAATCTACACTTGGAAAATCTTGAAAAGAATGGTCCCAAGTCTGCACACAGAAATCACTCTCTACGAAAGTAAAAGACTGGGCAGGCGATGCAAAATGCCCCCAATAAAAAGTAGGGGCGCCATTGGTACACTAAGGGAAAACATCATAAGTGCCCGGGGCCCAAGACTGTTCAACAGCCTCCCATCAAGCATTAGGGGAATTGCCAATAAGCCCCTGGCTGCCTTCAAGAGAGAGCTGGACAGATACCTAAAGTCAGTGCCGGATCAGCCGGGCTGTGGCTCGTACGTTGGACTGCATGCGGCCAGCAGTAACAGCCTAGTTGATCAGGCCCTGCTCCATTGAGAGGCCTGGTCATGGACCGGGCCGCGGGGGCGTTGATCTCCGGAATAACCTCCAGGTAACTCCAGGTACATAAGGATTACAGTGCAGACACAGTGTACTCCATCATACATAAAACAAGTGTAATATTTTAGTAACTTATTTACATATTCATGAGGAAGCGCTAAATCCACAGCATCAGGAGAATGGAGAGGCAGTCAAATTTGATTCAACAAAAGTGTGTGTACATTATAAACCAAGGAACGGGTGGAAATCGAACCCATGGCAAGCAAGTCATAACACACCCCAGAGACTCGTTTACAATCGTGTTGTTACGAGTCTGCGAGTCGTGGTGCGTGCACGTTTTCACAGATACCCATCAAAGGTTACTACAACACCAGAAGCTAGAGACCAAAGGCGTTACATTAGCCTGGGGTAATGACCGTATAAAATACTGCCACTTTCCAAATGCAATAACTAAAAAAAATGATTTTAAAGTGAACAAAATAAATTTGTAGTGATGGTTTCCTTATGCCTGAGAAGTTCCCTTATCTGACGTTAAGCGAGGCGAGGAAGGAAATCTAACTTTAAGCGAGGAGAGGAAGGAACTAGATAAGAAAGTGGAACTGGGAAGGAGGAACCAGCCATTAGAAATTAAGAAGAGAGATGGAAGAACTAGGTGGGTGAGAGAGAGTAAAAGGGGAATATAAAGAACAATGACGAATGAAGGGTGTAAAAAAAAAAAAGCCACATACTGGAAGGACAAGGTAGGGAGGAGAGTAGAGGGAGACTCGGAGGAAAGATGGACAGTGCAATGGAGAGACGAGAAAAATGACCTTAAAGAACAGGAAGGAACAAGGGGAGAGGTGAAAGGAATGATGGGAGAGAAAGCAGAGTAGGGAAGAGTGAGCTTGGGAAAGGAAGACTGGAAAAGTGAAGGAGGGAGGGTGATAAAGAATGGTAGGTTGGCAGAGGTAGATGGAGATTAGGAAAGGGGAAGAAGAGAGGGGTAAGACGAAAGGGCAAAAAGGGGTTAAAAAGTGCCCCCCCAACTGCCTGGCGGCCCACCACAGTACCCCTGGTGGCCCACCACAGTACCCCTGGCGGCCCACCACAGTACCCTGGTGGCCCACCACAGTACCCCTGGTGGCCCACCACAGTACCCCTGGTGGCCCACCACAGTACCCCTGGTGGCCCACCACAGTACCCCTGGTGGCCCACCACAGTACCCCTGGTGGCCCACCACAGTACCCCTGGTGGCCCACCACAGTACCCCTGGCGGCCCACCACAGTACCCCTGGTGGCCCACCACAGTACCCCTGGTGGCCCACCACAGTACCCCTGGTGGCCCACCACAGTACCCCTGGTGGCCCACCACAGTACCCCTGGTGGCCCACCACAGTACCCCTGGTGGCCCACCACAGTACCCCTGGCGGCCCACCACAGTACCCCTGGTGGCCCACCACAGTACCCCTGGTGGCCCACCACAGTACCCCTGGTGGCCCACCACAGGTTTCCTATATTGCATCACTCCAGCTTTTCCCAGGTATAGAAATGCCTATACTCTCCCACCTACTGTACACCCACATACACCCTCCCACCCACTCTACACCCACATACACCGTGCTGAGAATCTGAGAATTTATAGTGAAGAAATCCATTACACAGACTCCCGGCTAGGGGTCATCTACTACGGAGGTCACTAATGATAGGGTCACCTGCCCTTGAGGGTATCACTAATGACAGGGTCACCTGCCCTTGAGGGGATCACTAATGACAGGGTCACCTGCCCTTGAGGGGGGTCACTAATGACGCACGGGGTCACCAAACTGCCCTGCCAAACGACCAATGGTGGACCAATGTCGGTATGCCACACACCATTAGCCTGTCTCGCCAGACGGCTGACGCTGGGTCAAGGCCACTGCGATACGAGGTCAATAACTGCCCTGAGTACAGGTGAGCCTAGGGGTCACTGACAGGTCACAAGCTGTTTTATCTCGACTATTATGCCTAGGGTCACTATGACGGGTCACAAAGCTGTTTTATCCTAACTATTTTTGAACCTAGGGTCACTGACAGGTCACAAAGCTGTTTTATCCAGACTGCTGATAAGCCTGGGGTCAATGCCGTGGCTGGACGAGGTCACAACACAC
>NC_069422.1:35293242-35353242 GCF_026875155.1 Cherax quadricarinatus
TAAGGGTTACCTTTCCCTATGTAAATAATAAAATAATGATTAACGATAATAATAATAATGATTAACAATATTAATAATGATAATGGTTTATCCAGAGCAGGAGCAGCTTCATTATATCCCCAAGCAATATTAAAGGTCCTTCCAAGAAGCCATTAGTAAATAAGATAGGTGGGAGGGTGGGTGTAACCACGAGGGAGGCAGATGAGGGAGGCAGATGAGGTAGGTAGACGAGGGAAGCAGACAAAGGAGGCAGATGAGGTATTCAGACAAGAAAGATAAGATTTTGTTCGCATTTTTAACCCGGGGTTGGGAGGGTTAGCCACCAGTCATCGGGGACTGTAATTTCCAGTGGGGCCCTTTAAATCTTGTCCCCCAGGATGCGACCCACAACGGTCGACTAACACTCAGGTACCTACTTACTGCTAGGCGAACAGGGAAAGGAGGTGTAGGGAAACATGCCCAACGTTTTCACCCGTGCTGGGATCGAACCACGGACACTCAGTATATGAGCTGAGTGTAAGTTTATTTAGCTACAGGTACACAAGTCCAGTTACACAAATTTAGATGGTACAGTTATCACAAATAGTAACATGCCAAATAACGACTACACTTCAACGATGGATGGGATGGGTCGTGTGAGCGGTCGTAAGTGGGATGAAATCTCGGCCTTATAAGTCTTCTATTCCATTATTTTTACTATTCCATGATAATGTGAGAAATCACGGAAGCGCTTGGAATTTCACTATTTTTTCCACTGTGGTTATTTGGCATATCGTGATGTCCCCTGTTGACTATGATCTTATTACATACTAACATACGTGTAAATTACCTAGGATAACCAAAAACAAAGTCAGATGGAGTAACTTATTTACATTGAGGTCCTTGAGTGAGCTATCAACCTAGCCACAGGCAGACGTAAGAGGCAGGCGAGAGGCAGTCGAGAGAGCTGGCATGCAGACTTCCTCGACGATGCTAATCTTGGGTCATATTTCCAAAGAAGTCCAGGAGCATTGCAAGTGAAATTCTTTAACAATATTGGCTGATACATCTGAAAAGTATCTCTTTTAAATACGTTCACGCGAGACTGTAAACAATTATTATACTTTTATTAGCTCCACTTCCTCGGATTAAGGTCCCCGATCTTCAAGAGAACAAGGACGATAGCATTAACAACCAACATTGTCCCAGTCACCCCTTTAATACCTCTATAACGTTGTTCTCTCTGATGTATACTTTATCCACCGTTTTCGTTCTTGCATAACAGGTTAAGTTTGAACAGCTGAACAACAAATGATTTATATTAATTGTGATCATACGAGTATATTGCTAGGCTCAACGTCTACAAAGTGTTCCAATATCTTAAGTGTGTAACACCACTAGAATTATCCTGCGAGTCTAAATGAGAACTATCCTGCGAGTCTTCTGTGCAATAAATTCATAGTGAATGTGTTATTTAATGGAAAAAGTACCGTGTATTTTGATACAGTGTCCAGGGTCGAATTTTGCTGTGGACTGAGCGATGTTTTAATATATATTATATATTATATATATATATATATATATATAAATATATATATATATAATATATATATATATATATATATATAATAATATATATATATATATATATATATATATATAAATATATGAATATCTATTATTTAATTTAAAGTAAAATAGAATACCTATATATCTTGAATGAATAATATATATATAAATATATCATATATGATGAATAGGAGGGTAGTATAATATACTATATAATTATCGTTAGTATATATAGATAATATAATATAAAAAATTATAAAATATATAATAATCTAAATAAAATATTATATAATAAATTAATATACACATAATTATATAAAATATAATATGATATATGGATACAAACTTGAGAGGTTTTGCTCGTTACTTACATGTTCAAGAGAAACCAGGAAAGACCACATCTTGCAAGTGAAAGCATTAGAAATGCTTTCCGTTCGCACTGCACAAGAGGAGTGGTTTAGGTTAATTACTCAAACGTATCGTCTGTGCATACGATGAACAGACTCAGCAATACACAAAAAGTTAACAAATCATAAATGCTTAGACGAACAAGTGAGTCTTTCAGAAAATTACACTACACAAGATTAATAATATCAATTCTCGAGTATATGGCACCAAGTGCAGGGGCTCCAATTTGTGATCTCACGTTACTGACTAGGTTGGAACCCATTGTAAGCCAGTCTGAAATAAGCAGGACAATGCTTTAATCACTGGCCTGAAAGTTTTAGGAGTGGCTTTTCAGGGGGTTTGAAACCTAACCGTTCAGTCTGCTGTTTACAATCGAGCCATTATAATTTTGTGAGTTATGAAAGATGCTTCTTTAAGTTCAGGAGTTTGTTGGCAAATTATCCTCAGCCGAAGAACACTAACTACACAGTTCCTCAACTCAACACAATGTAGCACATCAACATAACACAGCCAACAACTCTGTGGGAATTCCAACTACTGTTTCACTGCTAAATAATTTCTGAGTATTTGAACCACTGATGATTGATGATAAATTACTGATGATATATTACAGATGATAGTATTTTTTACTATTCTGATTGATATTGACCTTTCATTGTGTGTCTGCAAGGGCCACTCCACTTCTGATCTCTGAACAGTTCATAAAATATAGTTGATACGCTATCATTTGACGTGATTTGAAGGGACAATTGCAACCCCACACACACACACACACACTACACATACACACACACACACACAACACAACACACACACACAACTTTGAAGTGAACTAAATCTATACTAGATTCAAGGAAGACAAAACAGTTTTGGCCAAAGGAATTACAGCATACTAAGAGACAACAGCAAGTCCATTTTGGGCCAGCAATTAAGCGGGATTATCTAGCATTTACTTCAACTGCAGAATCTTGCCTTGTGACCAAATGAGCGCCCGCTAGCTACACCCTGCGCTCCACCTCAGATCTTGCCATTCCTGCCTTCCTCACCTGTGCCCCACTTCAGTCACCTATCACTAAGTGTACAACATGGATAGCTACAGCTTCGAATGCAGAAGTTAGTAGGTGTGTTGTAAAGGCCTTCCTCTCTAGGTATTTCACGCCTGCTGACTGCTATTGTTTTCCTGGTGTTGGTTCTTGTGTCTCTCTCGCACTCTCCGCTATTCTTCTTTCCTGCTGTATGCATCACACGCCCTACCACTCCTCCTCTCCTTCCTTACCTCCCCTCGTTTCCCTTCCTTCCCTCCACCTTCTCTCCCCCTCCCAACACTTCCTACTGCTCACCCCTCCTTCCTCTCCTCCACCATCAGTAGTCCTATTTGTGTTCTCCCTGCCCTCCACCAGCTCCACCCTTCTTCCTCTAGACGCCACTTCCTCCGTCATTCCCTGCAACGCCTTATATCGCCTGCACTTTCCTTTATTTCCTCAAAACTTTACTACCAATTCTTCAGCCTCCCTGTGTTTCCCTCAGTTAACCCCTCTCCCTTCTCTTACTAACCAACTACTCTCCCTTAAACCCCCTCTTCCCCTCACTCCGTAGCACACTCTTCCTCCCACTCCAACACCAGCACTTCAGTACCACTAACTTTATCCTAACGTTCCACTTTCAGATAAATACCACTGCAATGAACAAAGTAACATCAAGGTAGAGAAAAGATAAAACACTAGGGAACGAGGTCAACATTTAAAGTAGAGAACAGCATTATATATAATAATATAAAAAAATAATGTAAAGAACATGATTATATATATATATATATATATATATATTATATATTTAAATATATATATATATATATATATATATATATACATGATAAAGATATAATATCATGGTAAAGAAAGATAATACCATGGTAATGAACATGGATATACCATGATAAAGAACATGGATATACCATGATAAAGAACATGGATATACCATGATAAAGAACATGGATATACCATGATAAAGAACATGGATATACCATGGTAAAGAACATGGATATACCATGGTAAAGAACATGGATATACCATGATAAAGAACATGGATATACCATGATAAAGAACATGGATATACCATGATAAAGAACATGGATATACCATGGTAAAGAACATGGATATACCATGGTAAAGAACATGGATATACCATAGTAAAGAACATACATACATCACAGTAAAGAACATAAATATACCATGGTAAAGAACATAAGTATACTATGGTAAAGAAAATAAGTATACCATGGTAAAGAACAAATATACCATGATAAAGAACAGATATACCATGGTAAAGAACAGATATACCATGGTAAAGAACAGATATACCATGGTAAAGAACAGATATACCATGGTAAAGAACAGATATACCATGGTAAAGAACATGGGTATACCATGGTAAAGAACATGGGTATACCATGGAAAAGAACAGATATATACTACGGCAAGGAGAGAGGTACCACAGTTTCCACTGGCGAGGTAGTCCTTCCCTGGGAGGTCCCTCTCACCCTGGCAGGAGCCGTGGACCTTCCCGGGGAGGGATGGGGGAAGGGGGGTCGCTGAAGAGAGGAACAGGAGAATGGAATTTGTCTTCCTGTCTTGTACGTGTCGACACAACTTTCGCTACAGGCAATACCTCGGTCAGCGTCTAGACATCCTTTGTGGAGAGGCTTTCTGCACAATGCAACAGTGCAACTTACCTCCTAACTTCTGCAAGTTTCCCTCTACACAGTGTCCACAATTTTCAGTTTTCGATATCTGTTCACTAACAGAATATACAGGACGCAAAAGTGAAGGGCAAAAGTTTAGAAGTTTCGTGCAAGACCGAGCTGTATCAAGGTCGGATAAAGATTTGAAGATTTTATAAAGCTTTATCTCGACTTTATAAAGGTTTATCTTGATCGAAACATCGTCTAAAATGTATGCATTCTCAGCATTACGTGTGTTTATACCGGCGTGGCAGCTTGTTGCCCTAGTCATGTCCATACACACACACTCCTCATTTACCACATTACTGTGTTTATCTCATCTTGTGTCTCAGTCACAGGAACCCCGTTACCCGTGTTCTTCCTGTCCTTATAAGGAACAAGTTCCTGATCTATAATTTTTATTGTATTTTGTATGGAGCTTCTTGGTACAATCTTCTTTCTCAAAATTAATACCTATGTCTGTCCCAGGTGAAGTCACAGGGCCTTTGTAGGAACTGCAAAGTTGAGAAGATGGGTTTAACAAATTTACTATCACACTCGTATTCCACTTGAACCTGGTACCAGACCTATTTATACACCTGCGTACAGGCTACCACATTAACAAGTCGCTAGCGCAAAAGTCAATAGCGAATGTTGCTCTATGGTTACTTCACCATGTACCATGTGTTGCCTACTCTGGCATGGATCCTTCTGTTCAGCAGGCTGGGTTGAAATATTTTTTGGCCTTGTAAGGCAACATGTATTTCATCAGAGTACGTAAAGCAGTGTAAAGTACACATGCAACACGAAGGCAATATAATATTACCTAATTCCATTCAGGAGGAAGGGTATCACTTGACTTGTTAACCAACGTTCCCAGCAAGGTAACACACATCTATGTGTAATGGTCGATCATTCACACGATACTGCGAGTTAGTACTTACTGCAGATAAAACCGCAGAGGCATTTAAAGAACAAATTATCTGTAGACATATTACACTAAAGTCCCTCATGATAGATAATGGGGATGAATTTTGTAATGCAATCCTTAAGAAATTGTGTACCTAATAACACAAGATCAAAAAGTCCATTATTGTTCCCCATCATCCTGCCAGCAATGGTTTAGCCGAAAGGATGAACTAGAAAGTATTAGATGCTTTACGAGTCGCAATTAATCCTAACAGCGAAACATGGAAGGGAGCAATACCTGATGTAGTGTGCAATAAATTCCGCATACAATGTCTCAACAGGTAATACTCCACACTATGCTTTGTATGATGTGGATAAATGTTTGCCCTAACCGAAAAACCCAATTACAATAACGATGACTACATAATGACAACGTATATTTATGAGAATAAAGGAAACACTTCAAAAGTCAACAGCAGAATTTACCAAAGTCACGAATGCTCGAGCAAAATCATCTAAAATTAAAGTCTCCTCGAGAGTAATGATAATCAACTTCAAAAGAACATCTACAGTGCCAAAGACTGATCAAAAGTTTGTTGGTCCTTAATGAGTTGAACATATATGCAGTAACAAGTACAGAGAGATAAGCAGAGGTTAATGTAAAGTGTTTCATTCAGACTATGAGTTGGTTTGTGAGGACACTGACGAGGTTTCTGACAACCAGACAGGAGAGTTAGTGCTTGACCAGCCTACTGATACTACTTCTTCCCAGTCCAGACCATTTTGCTGACCCTGTACCTTCTTGCTCTAACAACCTGACAGTACAAACTGACTTTTAGTATCCCTTGCAGTTACAACAGGTGTTGAAGTCACGGCAGGTGTTGAGGTCACGGCAAGTGTTGGCCACTGCCACTGAATCTGACTTGTCGGTCAGATGACCAATCTTGCCTTAGCAGAGTTGGGGTTAAACGTGAATATCTTGAACAGATAGGCAGTTATCCCAGTCATTAAATACCATCTTTGGGTTCTGCCATACTTTGTATTCTTTGTTTTATTGTGTGTCACCCTCCATTCCTGTCGGACTGCCACCTTACAATGTTCTGTCATACTGTATAAACACCAGTAACTATTCGTAAGTTTTCTCCAAATTTTGTTCCTTGTATTGCAGTTGGTAAAATATGTTTAGTGTTTAAGTGTTGCTCTCCATGACTGTGTGTCAGCTTCCATTATAAACTGATTATTCGTGTCTTCACTGAGTTATGGAAATAACAAGTTTAGTAATTTATACAGAAGGCATTACTAGCCCATTGCTCCCGGCATTTTAGTCGCCTCATGAGACACGCATGGCTTACGGAGGAAATATTCTTTTCCACTTCCTAATGGAGATGAAAGCAAATAAAAAGAAGAACTATTTAAAAAAAATAGGACAAAATTCAGATCGGTGTGTATACATATACGTGTATATGTATACGTACTGTGCACAAGTGTAAGAAGTAGCAAGACGTAACTGTTTGTTTGCATGTTTATGGGACAGACAGAAAAGACACCAGCAATCCTAGTGTTGTGTAAAACAACTACAGGTTTCAGATTCACACGCATTTGGCAGAACGGTAGTACCTCCCTGGGGGGTTGCTGTCTACTAATCTGAAGAACTGACGGGGTGTCAATGATGTACTGAGTGGGCAACCTACCCTCGCTGATGACACAGTCACTTCAATAATACGAGTAACAAGAACGTGGCAGTATCACTGAACGGTAACTACAGTTAAAGCACTAATTAAGAGTAAAGTAATACCAGTGATAAAGAGCAAAGCAATCATCTTACTAATTAATAAAGTGTAATTAGGGTACTATCACTCGGGGGTAGGGGAGGATTAGCCGAGACAACATTACTGGTTCACTGGGATGGTCTACTCAGACTACTGGAATAGTTTACTTGGATGGTTCAATAGGATGGTTCACTGGGACTGGTCACAAGGACTGTTCACCGGGATACTTCATAAGGATGGTTCCTTAGGATAGTTCACCAAGATGGTTCCCCAGGATGGTCCACTCGAATAGTTCACAGGAGGGATCACCAGAATCGTTCACTAGGATGATTAACCAGGGTAGTTCATCAGGATGGTCAATTAGGATAATTCATCAGGATGGTTCATAAGGATAGTTCATCAGGATGGTTCATAAGGATAGTTCATCAGGACGGTCCATATATATATATATATATATATATATATATATATATATATATATATATAATATATATATATATATATATATATATATATATATATAATACGCATTTCTCACTTTTCCATTCACGTCATCTGAAAGATGGTAAGGGAATATTGCACTTTGCGGTGTTATTGGAATTGTGAAGTACGTGAATCTCCAGACACAGCCAGAGAACCAGTAATGGAGAGAGTGTTCCTTGAAGTCACTGCACGCTGATGGAAATCTGACGATTTATAAATAATCTCGTGGATCCCTTTATCTGAGGTTTTTTCTTCAATAATTTGTCTGGTAGTTTAATATTTCTTCGTAAGATCTGTTTTTGTTCCCACTCCAAATACTGTGTGTCACTTGCTAACACTGAACTTTTCATTGTCAACACTGAACTTTTCATTCACGTGTTAGTGCTTCATGAAATAGACAATCTGATGTGTTTTCCAGATTAGTTCATTGTGAAGTATTGTCCCTATTAAAAGATTTTAAGAGATCGTGTGAGACATGCACACCTGTGGCACACCTGTGACACACCTGTGACACCTGTGCTGGCAACAACTAATGACCTTGCAGGTGCACATATATTTCCAATATCCTTACAGTGTATAATTGAACTTTCCAGAACGTTTCTCAGAGTAAGGATAGCGAACCCCAGGGGCTAGGGAATCCCAGGTGAAGAAATGAACAAACGGGCCCAGGAGCCAACGCTCAACAGTGTGAAGAGACCGGGAGTAAAAACACAGTATTAAACAATTCCCAAGGAAAAAAAATTGTCATATGACACCCAATAACTCACTCCACAGACACACACACACAGACACACACACACACAGACACACACACACAGACACACACACACAGACACACACACACAGACACACACACACAGACAGACACACACACCACACACACACACACACACACACACACACACACACACACACACACACACACTGGGGGGAACTACACTGTTAAAGGATAATACAAACTATTAACCTAAATTTTGGGTAAGGTTGGCATATGTATAGAATTAGCAACATCACTGATGTCGCTCTGTATTGTGAAGGCAGAAGTGAAAGCAATGTTTGGGAATGTTAAATGTACCACCATTGTCTCGTCTGGAGCGGCAACAAACAAGGCGGGGATAAAACATGTCGGTATGTGGGAAAGAAAGAGGTGATGCAGGGAGAAAGCATGGTGGAATGTTTGGTAAAACGAGTCAAGGAGAAGAGAAAGCATGATGCCATGCGGGATAGAAAGACGTGACTATGAGGAAGTGAGGTGAGTATATGATGGAGATGATGAAAGAGTGCTTGAGGAAGGAAGGGGGAAGGCGTGTGTATGAGAGAGGAAGCGAGAAGTGTGCATGGGAGAGCGCGAATGTAAGAGGCAGAGATCTGAAGGTGAGAATGAGAGAAGTGTGAATATGAGAAAGTGAGACATATGAAGGTGAGGATGGGAGAAGTGTGGTGAAGAAAATGTGAAGAAAAGAAAGGTGTAAAAGTGAGGGGGAGGGGAGTGTAGGGAAGGAAGAGAAAAAGAGGTGTTAATGTGAGGGAGTGAGAGGTGTCAGTGCAATGTGAGGGGGAAAACTGGTGTTACTACCTTAAATGCCCCCACTGGCACCTTCGCACTGGTTGTGTTACCAACCCTGTAGGCAACAGAATATTACTGCCACCTGCCTCATCTCACCCATGCTGCTGGTCACCATTGTCCACTACATAACCTGTTCTAGCTGCCTCTGCAGTAAGACGGATAAAGCCACTCGTGTATAAACATTTACTTTAATAAATGTCCTGAACGTTATATAAGCGTCTTTATCCTCAGTGTTGTTCTTTACCCTTCGTTTGTTGGAAAGAATCCAGGTCCCAGGACCGATACGTCATATGAATCAACAAGTCCTAGAGTCTGTTACAGTGTCTTCTGAAACCACTTGGTGGTATCCCTAACTGAGGTTGGTGCTACCTAAACCCAGAGCAGAAGACTGCTAACACAAAGTGGCGAGGTAATTACTCAGTACAGCGCTAGGGGTATCACCAGCAAGCAATTCTAGTGCAACTATTTGGAGCAAAAACCTCAATTATCACCACCAATGTCTGCCACACAATCCTCTTCCTGTACCAGAAAGGCATCTGGGAAGCGTCGTCCCCCTTCCTCGTCGTAATGACTGATAACCTGCAATGCAAGCCAAGTTTAAATGGTTTTCTTGTTACTGAAGCCCTCAGCGTGTATTAGTTACCGTTCGTCAAATGCAATTGTCAATAGACACTTAGCCTATCTTTGTGCTTGTTACCGATGTGTGGGGTAGGAGTGGGTTGCTGTTTGTGTCTGTCTGCCTGTCTATCTTCCCCCAAGAAACTGGAAGAGCAGTCACCAGCTGGTGAGTTCTGGGTATACTGTGTGACTAAGTAAACAATCAGCCATGAAAAATATCTGAGAGCTGCTCAGTGCATATATTGTCTACGTCTAGACTTTCCTTGTGCTGGATCCCATCAGGCGCTGTATATTCCCTAAGGATTGGGCGCATTCCCCCGAATTCTAAGTCATGGTAATAAAAAAAGGTCTTCCCCAAGATCACCTAGGCTGTGATGGATATGTGGGGCAGCGGGCCTTCGAGAATTTTACTATCGGAGCCTGGCCCATGGCCGGGCTCCGATAGTAAAACTCGAAACTCATCAAAGGTATATCAAAGATGAGGGTAAGACTGGAATAGCGGGGTTATGCATCACAACATAGGAATAGGGAATGAGAGATAACAAGGAATAATAAAATCTGTTAGAAATAAACCGCCAATCATACCAGACTTAAAGTTTCCCAAACAGTGTTGGCGAGCAAGTTTCATATGTAACTTAAAGCTTTATGTTCAAGGGCTTCCCTGCAAGACTCAATACTTAATATTACCAGTCACACTCCAGTTACTGTTAGTAGTGAAGGGAAGGTTACAGTCAGCAGTGAAGGTAAGGTTATAGTACAGTCAGCAGTAAAGGTAAGGTTACAGTACAGTCAGCAGTGAAGGTAAGGTTACAGTACAGTCAGCAGTGAAGGGAAGGTTATAGTACAGTCAGCAGTGAAGGGAAAGTTATAGTACAGTCAGCAGTGAAGGTGTAGAATTCTGAGTTAAAATAGATTACTTGAACAGACAATCCATAACCAAAGACTAGTGACGGGACAATACCCGACTTTTGCCGATACAGACACTCAATTTTATGCCGATACTCAAGGATATCGATACTTTGGCACACCCCTTACAACAAAAAGTACCATCCATACATACCACAGTGGCACGCTGCACTGTTTGAGTCGATATCAGATTGTGTTTCAGTAACAATTGCCCTGAGATACCTGTTTACCTTGTTGGTGATGAATTAAGACACTTGTGCGACATTTGGTTATCTTTATTGCGGAAACGTTTCGCCAACAAGTGGCTTCCTCACTCCAATATAAAGAAGAATGGTCGAGGGACTGATTTCCTCATACTCCTTCTGATATTCATTCTTCTCTGTATTGGAGTGAGGAAGCCACTTGTTGGCGAAACGTTTCCGCAATAAAGATAACCAAATGTCGCACAAGTGTCTTAATTCATCACCAACAAGGTAAACAGGTATCTCAGGGCAATTGTTACTGAAACACAATCTGATATCGACTCAAACAGTGCAGCGTGCCACTGTGGTATGTATGGATGGTACTTTTTGTTGTAAGTGGTGTGCCAGAGTATCGATATTCTTGAGTGTTGAACAAGTGTAATTCATCATCCTGTCGGTTCTCTGAACCATTTATCTACATAACTTGTTGGTAAACAATGAGACAGAGGTAGAATGGAACCCAAAGATCCTGGCACTGGAGGCCACGGTGCCCCTCGATCCAAGGCGCCAGTAACGTCCTGTGTAAACCACAAAACTGATTATGTAGTCCTGCACTCACTGCCACCACCAGTGGACAGGTTCAGTAAATCAGCTGGAGGCCGACTATTCAAATCACACTGTCAATTACACTGCATAAGGTCGAAGGATTACTGTCTACTTTTCTTTACCAGTGACTGATGTTAGCGCCACTGTAGTTGCTGATCACCGCCTGGTTTTTCCTTTTTATGGTTTGTGCTCCACTTCTATCACAGGGCCATTTACGCGACGCTTACCTTCTTCCTATCTCGTCCCCTACTTCTTTTAAACACTTGTCCCTCCCAGTCGCTACCTACCCACAGGCATACCCAAGTCACCCTCATTAACCCTACCTAGGGACCACTAGCTCCTAATAAACATGTGGATACCAAAAACAAAAACAAAAAATAACGGAGGCTAAGTTAGGCTAATAGAGCTGCAAGAGGCTACGGGAGCCAGAGGCGGCTAAGGATGGGGAGGAGGGCAAATAATTCTAAGAGATGGTAAGGGAGGTGCTATAAGAGTGACCTGACAAAGGAAAGGTCCCTCTTCTGCTTCACTCTGCCGTTTCTCCGCTCTGGACGAGTAAAGATAAGTAGCAATTACTTGCCTCTCACTGTTTCAAGATAAAAACCACCACTACCAGCAGGGGTCACTGATACAGCCGGCGTGGAGGATGCAGCTAATGAGAATTAAATGGGAAGGAGGGAATGGGGGGGGGGTAGGGAGAAAATTACAAAGAATGAGAAAATGAAAGAATTAGAGAAGGGAAAGAAGAGGGAGACAATGGTGAAGAATGAGAAGAGAATAGGGAGGGGAAACAAAGATTGAAGAGAGAGGGAGATAGGAGAATGCAGGGAGGGAGGGAGGGAGTTAGTGAAGGAAAAGAGACAAACTTCAATGAAAGAAGGCGGTGAATTTGTCTTCTAATTAAACAAAAATAGGTATAAAAGTGTACACAGCATTTTCTTCTCTCTGGCGAAGCTTCATTTGTATAAATGTCAATTTTTGGCGGCGAAGAATTTCTAGTTCCCTAAATGGACTTGTGCTGTCTTGCTATTTTTGTAGCAGTAATTTCTTGAATATTCAGCAGATCCTGTCACAACGTAGCTTCCTGCAATTTATTTTAGTGCCTTTACAGCTGAAGACTATTATATTTCCAGAAAATGTATTAAAGACATTTTATACTCTCTTACACACCCACTATATATATATATATATTTATTATCACGCTGGCCGATTCCCACCAAGGCAGGGTGGCCTGAAAAAGAAAAACTTTCACCATCATTCACTCCATCACTGTCTTGCCAGAAGGGTGCTTTACACTACAGTTTTTAAACTGCAACATTAACACCCCCTTCAGAGTGCAGGCACTGTACTTCTCATCTCCAGGACACAAGTCCGGCCTGCCGGTTTCCCTGAACCCCTTCATAAATGTTACTTTGCTCACACCCCAACAGCACGTCAAGTATTAAAAACCATTTGTCTCCATTCACTCCTACCAAACACGCTCACGCATGCCTGCTGGAAGTCCAAGCCCCTCGCACACAAAACCTCCTTTACCCCTCCCTCCAACCTTTCCTAGGCCGACCCCTACACCGCCTTCCTTCCACTACAGACTGATACACTCTTGAAGTTATTCTGTTTCGCTCCATTCTCTCCACATGTCCGAACCACCTCAACAACCCTTCCTCAGCCCTCTGGACAACAGTTTTGGTAATCCCGCACCTCCTATTAACTTCCAAACTACGAATTCTCTGCATTATATTCACACCACACATTGCTCTCAGACATGACATCTCCACTGCCTCCAGCCTTCTCCTCGCTGCAACATTCATCACCCATGCTTCACACCCATATAAGAGCGTTGGTAAAACTATACTCTCATACATTCCCCTCTTTACCTCCAAGGACAAAGTTCTTTGTCTCCACAGACTCCTAAGTGCACCACTCACCCTTTTCCCCTCATCAATTCTATGATTCACCTCATCTTTCATAGACCCATCCGCTGACACGTCCACTCCCAAATATCTGAATACATTCACCTCCTCCATACTCTCTCCCTCCAATCTGATATCCAATCTTTCATCACCTAATTTTTTTGTTATCCTCATAACCTTACTCTTTCCTGTATTCACTTTCAATTTTCTTCTTTTGCACACCCTACCAAATTCATCCACCAATCTCTGCAACTTCTCTTCAGAATCTCCCAAGAGCACAGTGTCATCAGCAAAGAGCAACTGTGACAACTCCCACTTTATGTGTGATTCTTTATCTTTTAACTCCACGCCTCTTGCCAAGACCCTCGCATTTACTTCTCTTACAACCCCATCTATAAATATATTAAACAACCACGGTGACATCACACATCCTTGTATATAGATATAAATTATTATTAACACACTGGCCGATTCCCACCAAGGCAGGGTGGCCCGAAAAAGAAAAACTTTCACCATCATTCACTCCATCACTGTCTTGCCAGAAGGGTGTTTTACACTACAGTTTTTAAACTGCAACATTAACACCCCTCCTTCGGAGTGCAGGCACTGTACTTCCCATCTCCAGGACTCAAGTCCGGCCTCCTGGTTTCCCTGAATCCCTTCATAAATGTTACTTTGCTCACACTCCAACAGCACGTCAAGTATTCAAGACCATTTGTCTCCATTCACTCCTATCAAACACGCTCACGCATGCCTGCTGGAAGTCCAAGCCCCTCGCACACAAAACCACCTTTACCCCCTCCCTCCAACCTTTCCTAGGCCGACCCCTACCCCGCCTTCCTTCCGTTATAGACTGATACACTCTTGAAGTCATTTTGTTTCGCTCCATTCTCTCTACATGTCCGAACCACCTCAACAACCCTTCCTCAGCCCTCTGGACAACAGTTTTGGCAATCCCCCACCTCCTCCTAACTTCCAAACTACGAATTCTCTGCATTATATTCACACAACACATTGCCCTCGGACATGAATATATATATATATATATATATATATATATATATATATATAATATATATATATATATATATATATATATATATATATATATGCGCAAAACAACCACTGTGAAAGAATAGAGGCACATAAGACCATTTACAAAGTCACACTAACAGAAAAGAGTGAAGTAGACAGTATATAAACTATATATATATATATTTTACCTCATTCTTTTCTGTTAGTGTGACTGTAAATGGTCCAAGTCGAACCGAAATGTCGTCGTAAGCTCCTCTCTCCTATGTGCGGGTTATCTGTGCGTTTTGTTTTGTCCCCGGTTTTCTTAAGCCTCTCTTCTTGTTTCTCAAATCTTCTAGCTTACCTCTTCTCTCTGCACCCTACAATTCATCTATTTACTAAGGTATACAATTATTTTCTCACCAATTCGCCTATTCCTATACCGCTCAGTCTCCAACAATCTTTCTCACTGTTATTTACTTCCGTCCTCCTTCCTACTTAATCCCCCTCTCTATCTCACTCCCACCTCCATTAAAGCTATTTGCTTCAGTCCTCCCTGGCATCTCCAGCAGTCATGATGCAGCCAGTGGCGGCTACCTCGGCGGTAATCAAGGCTCTAGACGTCTAGAGAACGATTCCTAACATATATTATAATAACTTTGCTTTTTTCTACATGAATTGATTACACACACACGCGAATATACATATCTAACATGATCATATGAGCGTGTATTTCAAGACCTGCCTGGTCCAAAAAAGTTTCACTTAATTGAAGCTTTACCAAGTTATCGTTACGCTATTTTGAGTTTTCATCGACTATGTCTTCCGCGCCTAGCATGGTCCAGTAGGCTTACTGCGGTGCTCCTGTGTTCTTATATGTTATGCTCCGGTGTGGCTCCTGTGGTGTGGCTATCGGACCTATTAAATTATATGCATATCTCCGTATAAATTCCAGAAAAAAACACGAGTGAAAAGTGGATAAAACCGGCGGACAAAAATTACTATTTTTTTTTTGTTGGTTTCAGCTTAGAGGGAGTTACTCCATTATGCTACTATGACACATTCCTGTCTTTGTTGTTATACACAGTTCATTCCTAACATAATTACATTCATTTTAAAAGTATAGAAACAGTGGCAAGAGGAACAGTGTCCTCATGAGGCCATATCACTAGCGAGTCCCACAAGGATCCGTACCACAAACTTTCGCTCATGATGAGCCTAACTAAAAAATTTCTTCAGAGGGCTAGGAAGTTGAAATAAAAAAACTAAATACTAGGACGGGACAATGCAAGCAGATAACTGTGCTATTATCACATCGATAACCGTGCTATAATTACATCGGTATCTGTGTTTCTATAATTACACAGACGTGCTGCGATCAACATAGATGTGCTCGCAGTATTATAAACAGGCAATCTCCTACAGTTTAAATGGGAGGAAAAACAATAAGATATCGTAAAGACGAAGGCAGTTAGGGTGTGAGAACCTTTATATCTGAGACAGAATGTAACGGGTCACTACTCGACATAAATAACAATTTCACACAAAACCTTTGTGTTTAGCGCACTGGCCTGTGAGTTTTAGGACTCACTCGTCATGGTTGCAATAACCTTAATTTTTAAAGAGGTGGACCGGTAAGCCAGTGGAAGGCCTCGGTCAGATGACCAAAAGCTTTAGCGGCGGGTCATCATATGCCTAAACCCGCATCAGGAAACACGTGTCCTGTTTCCTAACAAACTTAACTTGTCATGGGTTCAAGTCCCATCCGTTGGCTGATTTGTTTGCCTTCGTGGTATTATGATTTCTTGAATAAAAAAAAAACAAATAAATTAGGATAAACACAAGCAACACGTGTTTTAACAAGTACTGCACGAGAAGAAAAACAAGTACGAACAGAAGAGAACTGAAGAAGGAAACGAATATGAAACAAAACAAACCAGAAGCGAGGAGAGAGAGAGAGACAGACATAGAGACAGAGCGAGAGAACAGGTAAGGAGAAAAAACTACCTTGAAAAGCAACCGCAATAAAGGTAAAGAGTTTAGCAGGCGAGACTGAGATTTGTCAGCTACTCACGAATGCTCAGACTTTTTTTTTACCCCAACAAAAGAATAAAAAATACTTTTTTTATGTACATTGCGTGCAACAACTGTAGAAGTAATATGCGGGGAAGAGGAGAAGCAAGGCTCTTGTGCGCTCCTGGAGAATATAACTGATGAAAATAAAAAAATACCTAGAAAAACTGGACAAAAAAAAAATAAAAAACTGACTAGACAAAACTACATTGAAATGAATGCTTATGTCCTCAGCAAACCACTAACGAGGATCCTCAATACATGACTGTAGACAGCAAAGCTACCAGATAGCTTAAAACAGATGTGGTATAAGCAACATTACAAGGCGAGACCTAGAAGATTCTAAGCACAAAATACCTTATAAAGTGTAATATAACAGAGAAGATGCTAAGAAACAGAGGTATAACAGTCACTTAATAAGGCCAGCTTTCAATGAACGAAGTTTCGCTCAAGTTTCAGTTCCCATTTTAGCAAAACATCGTCAATAATGGCTCGCTAAGTTTCTCATTTAGCCCAAGAATCGGTATTTTTTCTAAGAAAGAAGGTACCAGAATGATAAAGATAGAGCAGACTAACAAAGTTCTAAATATTAAGATGACAAGAATCAGCCACCTTGATGGTACGAGGTGTAGGAATCCTGAACAAGTGACTTGTTGGTAAAGAGGCGAGGCCCACGAGCTGGAGTTCAATCCTTATAAACGCAAATAAACGAGTCCAGAAAGTGTGTACTACCTCTGCCTGTGTCTGTCTTTCTCTCTCTCTCTCTCTCTCTCTCTCTCTCTCATGGCTTTACCGCACGAAATTACATCGGTGTTCCGTTACAAAGTCATTATAACTCTGTATATAAACCCGATGTACGTACTCCATGTCATTATCAGGAGCTTTGAACACTGCCAACCACAACCACCACCACTACCACCACAGTCACCATTTCATGCACCTCTACCATTATTACAATCACACCACCACAATCACCTCTCCCCCCCACCACTTCTTGCACCAATTAACACCACACCACACACACTACTATTGTACCACCTTAATATCTTCACCCACACCATTGCTCCCTCGACGACCACCACTATAACAGCCACCATTACAACCCATTACCGCCATAACCATCACAACACCACCACCAAGACAACCACCACCCCCCATAACCGTCACTACCACAACAACCACCGTCAAGACAACCACAACGCTGCACCAGTGCCGCCCGCCCAGTAAACACTTCTACCACCGATTCAATTATAGGTTTTTTTGTGTGTTGGTATAATCCAGTGGATGGGTAGCATCAAAGGCGCGTAATGCTGGTGTGTGGTGTACAGGCACTGCAGTGCTGTATCATGCTGGTGTGTAGTATACAGGCACTGCAGTGATGTATCATGCTGGTGTGTAGTATACAGGCACTGCAGTGCTGTATCATGCTGGTGTGTAGTATACAGGCACTGCAGTGATGTATCATGCTAGTGTGTAGTATACAGGCATTGCAGTGCTGTATCATGCTGGTATGTAATATACAAGCACTGCAGTGCTGTATCATGCTGGTTTGTAGTATACAGGCATTGTGGTGTGTGTGTATGTGTGTGTGTACTCACCTAGTTGAGGTTGCAGGGGTCGAGTCCGAGCTCCTGGCCCCGCCAGGAGAGAGAGGAGGGGGGACGCATACATACACAGGAGGACAAGCTGCCAACATAAACAAGAACTCTGGGAAGATCAACACACCAGTCACTGATCTACTACACTACAGTGGCACAGTGTATCATGCTCCTCACTAACACACCATAAACACCTGCAGTCACAACCAAACGTCAATACTTTTTTTTTGTATTTTACATACGATTCTTGTTAAGTGAAAAAAAAACTTTAGAGCAAGCTACAAAGACGGCGGTCAAAACGGTGTAACGACAACATTAAAAGGATGGTAACTAAACCAACAACTGCAAGTAAAATAACAAAAAAATATTTGTATATTTTAGTTACCGCTCGTTAATCCAACGTTTTCTCTAGTTCTCTTGTTTTTTTCCCTTAACTGAATTCTTCACTCATCCTAAACCTCTCGCTCGGTTAAGGTTAATGGAAGGGGGAGGAGTTGAATGATAGCTCTAGGGCTTTCGTGTTGCAATCAACACATCAGAAGCTTGCTAAGATTACTTACTCATTTCTGCAACTTTGCAAGCTCCTAATGTGTTGATTGCAACACGAAAGGCCTAGAGCTATCATTCAGCTCTTCCCTGTGGTTGTTTTGCATCCCGTGTCGCTTGTCCATGATTCTTGTATAAAGTTAATGCATATATATAAATCTCTGCAAATTTGCTCTATTTTTACGCAATACCACCTGATGACACAAGAGGATAGGAGGAAAAGGGTGGACATGATAACGACGTATAAAATACTGAGAGGAACTGACAAAGTGGACAGGGCTAGAATGCTACAGATGGGACACAGGAACATGGGGGCCACAACTGAAAGTTGAAAACTCAGATGAGCCAAAGGGATGTTAGGAAATATTTCTTTAGCTTTAGAGTTGTCATAAAATGGAATAATCTGGAGATTGAAGTAGTGGAGGCAACATCTATACATAGCTTTAAGAAGAGGTACGATAAGGCTCTTGGAGCGGGAGTGGTCTAATAGCGACTAGCGAGGACCAGAAATTGCACCCACATGTGAGAACACACACCCACAAAACTGGAAATTAAAACCTCACATTAGTCATAGAGATATTAGGAAGTATTTCTTCAGCCTCAGAGTTGTCACAAAGTGTAACAATCTTGAGAATGTACTGTAGTCATGTTCCATACATAGCTTTAAGACGAGATACGATAAGGCTCTTGTAGCAGGGAGAGTGGTCGTAGAAGTGACTAGCGAAGAGGCGCTATGACCTGACCCCTGCAACAGCATGTAGGCGAGTACACACACACACTTACTTTATAAAAAGATTGGCAAAAAAAAAAAAAGGCACCTGACATATGAGACGAGTATCTGTGTGAGGAACACGAGTATCTCAACACTGTGAAAAATATTTCAGCAGATACTCCCTGGTTGTTATTTGCTGCATGTTGACAAAACCTGTCACACACTCAACATGTTGGAATCACATGCAAGATGATTATACTATGGCTGGAAAATGAGGGAGGAGGGGGAAGCAGTGTAGTTTTACCCTGGCTGGCCTGGCGGAGAGAACAGCTAGTGGTCTTAGACTGTGTTCCAGGCTGCGAGTAGCAGCTGTGACACCGAGGATGTGAGAGTCTCAGTGCTTGCTGCCCCGTCGATAATATCAGCCTCGTATCCTGTTACATTGCAATTTAAATTTTTTAAGAAATATTTAAAAAACACAACAAAAATACAGTAACTGTGTATTGTAGTATTGTAGCTTCATTTATCTCAATTTTCTGATGTTTTATACTGGACTTTTAAAATCTTTAAACCTGGATGCCTAAACCCCCCTATTATATTATCATTACTATTATCAATAACTATAGTCATAACAATAAATTTTAAAGGGGGTGGACCGGTAAGCCAGAGGAAGTCCTCTGTCAGATGACCAAAAGCTTCAGCTGCGGGTCATCATATGACTAAGACCTACTTCAGGAAACACTTGTCCTGTTTCCTGACAAACTTAACATTTCCACTACCACAGTTATAAACTGCATTAACAATATATTTTATGATATATCTATTATTCATATTATATATTCTTCATTTTACCAGTGTAGTGAAAGTATGGTTGAGTGACAGAACATAACGTCCAGTGAAAAAAAAAAGAGCGAGGTGAACTATGACCCATTACAGAGTCTGCATAATTAGCAGGTGATAAGTGATTAATCAGTTAAGCAATCCAGAGAGAAAATTGAGAATACAGTCTTACATAATCTTACATGCTTAGTGTTAAAAGTTTTAAAGAAGATAGTAAGCACAAAGCCACTGAGACACTCGGAGAGATCCTTTACATAAAACCAACAAGGATTTAGGGATGGAAAATCCTGTCTTAAGAATTCGCTGGAATTCTACCCATTCGCAGTTATAAAACAAAAGTGGGCTTACCGGACCGTATTTTCATGGACTGCAGAAACGATTTGATACAGTACTACACCCGAGATCAGTCCAAAACCAGAAAGAACAAGAGAAAGGATGCTTTAGTAGGTCAAGGAGTACCTAAATGCCAACGCAGAGAACAATAGGAGACGAGACATCAGAAGACATAAATGAGCCATAGGAATGTTAGGAAGTATTTACTCTTAGGGCAGTTGAAAAGTGGAATGACGTGTATGAGACAGTAGTAGAGGTAAACCTAAACACTGAGCAGTAGCTATAAAAAGGCGCAAGAGGCCAGAAATCACTGATGCCGATGAAAGTAAATAGTCTAGAGAGAGACAGAGACAGACAGCCAGAGACAGAGAGAGAGCGAGAGAGAGAGAGAGAGGTTATCTGCCTGATGAACTCGTTCCACCTCTAAATCGACAGGATGGGACCACCTCTACTAGTAGTCAATAGAAAGCGGACCTCTTTGCCGAACACTTGCTACCAAAATGCAGGTTCCTGATCCAGCAAGGGACCCTCCTTGGCTAGCTGCAAGAACTGTGTCAAAACTGTCAGTGGTGACAATAAGGCAGGAGGAGGTGCATTTCCTTCTTAAATCGCTTGACCAAGAAAAGGCTGTGGGCCCAGACTAGTCGAGCCCAAGATTGCCGAGATGATGTAGCAGACTAGCTAGCAGCACCTCTAACTCGCATCTTTCAGCACTGCCTAGTAAAGTGTAAATGGCCTTCTCTGTGTTAAGAGGCAAATGTAGTCTCTGTTCACAAAAAGAAGAGCAGAGCAGAAAACAGCAACTACAGACCAGTGTCACTGCTGTCAATCACTGGTAAGATCCTTGAGACAATAATCTCAAGACAAATAAGTTTTTTTTGACTACCACTCACTACTTTTTGACCGTCAATATGGCTTCAGGAAAGGTTACTCTGCTGCTGATCTGTTAAACCTCTTCACTAAGTGGCACTAGTCACTGGATGAATCCAAAGTCAGCTGTGTGGTAGCATTGGACATTCTGGTGCTTTCGACCGGGTGTGGCACCAGGGCCTCTTGGCAAAACTGCAAGCTCTGGGAAATTGCAGGATCTACACTATGTCTCCTCAGTGATTACCTTCAAGGTAGATCTCTAAGGGTAGCTCTCAATGGAACGGAATTAGCAAGACATCCTATTGGGGCAAGTGTTCCACAAGGAAGCGTGCTGGGACCACTGTTATGGAATGTCTACTTCAATGACCTTCATCTCATCCCAGAATCCCATGCATATGCAGATGACTGTACACTGACATTTACTTGTCCAAGAGAAGAAATGCCAGTTCTGCTAATCAAAAATACAAATCACCACTAGAAAGCTGATATTCAGGTTTGGGGCCAATGAGATGGATGAATGAATTTGCACCTGGGAAGAAGCTGATTTTTGGTAAAATGGTCTCAAACGACCATGAATGGTAATTTGCCAACCCAGATATTATTATTATACAATGGGGAGGTGGTGATATACCTGGGGGGGAATGAAGGCTTAGATTAATTTGGGGATGACAATCTACTCCAAATGACCCCTCACCAACCAAGGTAAATTCCCTTTGAGGGGAGGCAGCCAGGAAGCTTATAGCACTTCGCCGTATCTCGCATATGCTTGACAGTAGGGGTTGCAAGATTCTGTATGAGGCACAAGTACTCTCACACCTTGAGTAAGCTCCACTTTCTTGGTTTGTCTACCCCCTTTCCCTCTCATCTACGACTGCTTGACAGTAGAGAACAGAGCAAGACGTCTCATCTCTTGTCTGGAGCAATCCTGGGTAGATCTGTCATTTCAGCAGAGCCTTCAAAACACGAGGGATGTGGGTTGCCTTACTGTTATGTACAAGGCCAACACTGTCAAAGGACCACACTTGGATCCACTTCAAGGACAGCGTGAAGCAAGTTTCTATACCACAAGACGGGCAGAAATCCCCATGCAACCTTCGATCTGGCCATTGTACCCTTTCTCCAGAAAGGTCACTGATCTGAGATTAAATCTCCCAAGATCGAGTCTGACACTTTACAGTTTCCAACTTGTATGGTTTGCATAAACGAAAATGCTGGCCCCAAGATGAGTTAATGTATGTTACCTTTTACTTGTCAATGTTTTCATAACAATTCAAACTCTGTAAATGAGTAAGAGAGTTAAGTAGCTTGTCAATAAGAGTAGATCTAACCAGACGCACCTGTGAAAAGAGAGAGAGAGAGAGAGAGAAAAGAGAGGAGAGAGAGAGAGAGAGAGAGAGAGAATGAATCAAATATTACAAACATAACTGAAGATCTGAAGCTCATTCTGGGAACTTATAAATATTTTCAAGGTACGTACTGTATTATTACAGATCATAACCAGGGAAGAGATCAGAGAAGAGATGAAATTAGGAAAAAAAAAAAACAAGGTTCTCAAAAGAAATAAGAACAAGGAAGGTCCGTGGTTCAACCTCCAGTACAGTGAACCACAAGAACCTCCCGGCACTAGAGAGAAGCGTGATACAAGAAAGGACATATGACTCACGAAATCGTAATGGCACGATTGCAAACAAACCATACCACGGCGGGGATAGAACCAGACAGTCTGGAGTTTTGAGGCTCTCTGATCGCGGGTTCTATCCCCACCCGTGGTATGTTTTTTTAAGGGACATATGATCATTACATACAAAATACTCATGAGGATCATCAGTGTTGATAAGAACAAACATACAGCGCCTGGGAAGTTAAATATAATCAGGTTTGATTCAAGAAGAGGGAGAATGCTTAAGTTTCAATTCAAAAACTTCCGTCAGTGATGTTACAGTGTAAGGAAGTTATTAAACCGGGAAGATAATAATCTTACTGCGTAAGGAAGTTATTAAACCGGGAAGATAATAATCTTACTGCGTAAGGAAGTTATTAAACCGGGAAGATAATAATCTTACTGCGTAAGGAAGTTATTAAACCGGGAAGATAATGATCTTACTGCGTAAGGAAGTTATTAAACCGGGAAGATAATGATCTTACAGCGTAAGGAAGTTATTAAACCGGGAAGATAAATTTTTGGAATATTACAGTTTCTTACGGTAAAGTTATTAAACCGGGCAGATAATGATCTTACTGTGTAAGGAAGGGTATTAATCTGAGAAAATGTGATTTTACAGTGTAAAGAAGGGTATTAAACTGGGAAGATAATGATCTTACAGTGTAAAGAAGGGTACTGAACACAGAAGATGTGATGTTACAGTGTAATGGAAGGGTACTGAAATAAGACAACAGCAGGCACCGGTACGGGTTAGTTATGTATTGTCCCAGTTACAGTATTGTGCCTTTTTGTTCTATATATATTCGACTTGTTGATCTTTTTTCAACTACTTTCTCACGCTACTTAATAAGTTATACGGGAATAAATAAATGCGAAATGAAGCTGGTTTCTGTTATGATTGTTTTGTTGCAATCATTGCAAGTCAGTCAGCTGCGGTCAGTGATGGCATACAATTACCTGACAATGTCACCTCTACATACTATTCACAAAGCTATCATTGCGTCATTGCTAAGATATTAACCCGTCATTACTCCCTCATTTCTACGTTATTATTACACAATTTTTCCGTCACTGCTACGTCATTTTTACACATTTAGCAGAGGAAGCGCCACGTTATTACAGGAATTTATTGCTTCATTAGCTCGACTGGCAACACCTGCCAGACTCATGATTTTCCATGTAATTACTAAGTCGTTACTGTATTATTTTTACCTGACAATGTATTTTATCCAGGTAATGAATAGGTCATTTTTAAGTCGTTATCGCAGCATCCATAACCTTTCCCTCCTCCCCTCTACCACCATGTGGTTTATTATCCCTGTGTGCGAGAGACTATTCTGAGAGATGGTAATTCCCAAGTAATAGTAACTACAGCTCTGTTAAGATGAAACCTTTGAAGCTCCTGTGGTTACCAAACCCATACTGGAATACTTAATGACAGCCTCATCGCTCTACTGAAGTCTGCAGGCTCAGACTGACAGATTTCATCGCTTTACGCAATAATCCCACCCTGTGTGATGGAATATGACAGGTGAACCTAGCTTTTGTTCCCACTATGTGACAACTATCACGCAGAGTAGAGCAGCAGCACCACTACTTGTGCACCCAATTCCATATAATACGAAAACAAAAGGTTGCCATTCTAACCCCTTCCCCCCCCCCATCCATCCCTAGGGGATGATTGGTGGATTTCAGTGTTGCACATTACTAATGACGACCGCACTAACTGTGGGATTCAACGAGCAATTTGTAACTCGTTTCCATTTGCAAGCAGATACGCACCAAATTATCCACACAGCTTGATGGCGCGTTATCTCTCTCCCTATCCAGCCCCATATTTTTATTACTGAATTTCGGCAATTAAAATAAACGCAGGACAAAGGACATGTGTAAAATTGTGTTAATATATAGTGCACTGATGGTTTATTCTTAGATAAAGTGCTTTGATACGCAAAGTTTTAAGGGCAGTCCAGAGACATTGTCCGTATGTTGAAAACAGTATAAAACACCGACAAGCTGAAGATTAAGACATGTGCAACAGCTGGGTATCATTTTTGGTTGTTGAAACGTCAAATACAGAGTAGAATGTATGTAGAGAGCAGGATAGTGGCGAGGTAAAGATGATAATGTAATCAGTCTTTCAACCTTGAAGAAACAGTTTGGCTCATGGAGCCGAACTCTTCTCCAGACCGAGGGACTGACTACCACAAAATATTTCTCAAAGACTGATGGACTGATTACACCATCGTTACCTCGCCACTACTGCTGTCTATCATACATTCTCCTTTGTATTTGACCGATGAAGCCTACGGCGTAAGCGAAACGTTTCAATAAATAAGATACCCACCTGTTGCACATGTCTTATTAATCAATACTCTCTGTATCCAACTCGTCCCCCTAAAGCAAACGTCGAATTTTTACATAGGATTTTACGCAAATAAATCGATAACCATTTTTTAGGTTAGGTTAAATTATCATCTATAAACAAAATTTAACCACAACACAAAACGCTAATAAATGCAATACGTAATATTAACTGAAACTTTTCAAGGACGAACAGTAAGTGGAGCAAGCGTTACAATCAAGTGTCAAATATTCACGTTTTCAATTCCTTCGTCATAGTCACCCACTTGACGTTCTTAGTCAACATTATGTACCGACGCTGATTACCAGGACGGACCGCTGTATTCACGCTCCTGTAGCGGATGGTCGACTGGTGTGGGGGAAGAGGGGTTGGTGGTGGTGGTGGTTTGTGGTGGTTATGCTTTGTGTTGGTCGTGGTTTGTGTTGGTAGCTTGTAGTAGTGGTGGAGGTTGTTGGGTGGTGATGGCGGTTGTTGGGTGATGATGGTGGTTGTTGGGTGGTGGTGGTGGTGGTTGTTGGGTGGTGGTGGTTGAAATACTGCCATGGGTGTTTAGGGGCAATGTAAATGTTATTGGTGGTGGTTCATTATGACGCTGTTGTGTGTGATAAAGGTGGAGTGGCGGAATTCTCCTTAATATGTCAGGGTTGTCTGAGAGTAACATTGCTGCCCTACACATCTTGAAGCCTCGACTCCCAGCCTCGCCGCAGGGCTCAGTTATTACACATTGCAACTTACAGGTCCTTAATTTTAACTCTACGCTGATAGTGATGTTAGATTAAGGAAGACCCTATTCTTGCAAGATTAGTCATTAGTCACATGAGCCGTGGCACTTATTCGTATCCTTGCAAACTGTAGTGAAGTCAGCCATCATGACCTTCATAGCGACCTGGGACATCAACTCATGAAAGGTATTCAGACTGTGTACACCTACAGAGCAATCCACCATATTTTGCGGCGGCGGGATACGCCCTTTGGGGCGGAAATTCGTACCGGCGACCAACATCCGTTCGTAATGATCAGATAAAGCCAGTTAGTATAAGTGAATGAAGAAATACCAGTGCTGTTTGAATACCGATACAGTATGTGAATGAGGAGTCGAACTCAATGCAGCGAGTACTGAAGGTATGTGATTAAACAGTGAAACTCCGGCGCCATACAGTAATCCACGATGAACAAGACGACGAAGAGTGCACTGTTACTGTGCACACACACAGTCAAGAGTGCTACAGCGTCATGGGCCATAATCTATGTATTCAAAGAAGACATCATTCTAGGTTCTCATACCTACTCAAGTACACACCGCTCAGACGCTACGTAAGAGAAAAAATGCAAGTCTGGCTACCTTGTATACGGCAGGTAGGAAGCTGCAGCATTTCTTTTAGGTCGAAATAAGAGATCATCGGACAAGCGCCTATGGGAGTCGTGACATGTGAGCGAAGAGCCCCAAAAAAGAGGTGAGCTTACGTTCAACCAGTGAACGTGAGATAAACTGAAATTCTGAACTATATCAGTTGAGAAAAAAATAAGCCAGATCTTCCTACAGCCACGGGATTAGAAGTCACCGGACATTCAAAGGCGAGTGACAAGCTTATCGCAACGGTAAGTTTAGTGTTTAAAGGCTTATCAGGACTGTGAAATAACCATCTAAAATTCTCCAAAGGAAATGATGGTGCTTTATGCCGCTGTTGTGTATAGAAGAAGCGGCAGCAGCAGCAGTAGTAAAAGCAGTAATAGTTAAAGTAGATATAGCAGCAGTAGTGCTAGTGGTGGTTGTTTTTCTACTGAGATGAAGACAGTTAAATCTGTGTAAATACCCCAGTGAGCCAAACAATCACACCAACAGTCACTCACTCTACAATTTCTCCCATCAAACCAGCTATTACTGATATTATTAAGACAGTCGCATGTTAAAATCTGCCAGTTACCCAGATGAACACCAATCAGCTAGCCATTACAGCAGTCATCCACTCAACTAGCGACACACACATATACATATATGGGTAAACAAATAAACTTGTCCATTTACTCACCCAGTCACCCACCAGCCAGTCACCGAATAGGGTAGCAAGTATTAAGCAGACAATGGTTTAAAAGCCACTAGGAATAACGACAGTGGTAGCAGAGAATCCTTTTCATGTGTTTCGCCCAAGTACGTACTTAATAAAGCTTAACTTTAGACGAAACGTCGTACTGAAATGATCCTCTGCTACAAATGTTTCTATCACCCATACCAGGTATTACCGACAAGTATGGTACAGAACTTAATCAAGTGATGACTTGATAACGTTCTTTACATAGCGAAACGATTTCCAAGTGTATTTCTACAAGAATGGTATACAATACCGACAAGATGAAATTAAGACACATGTGCAACATATGGGTATCTTTATTGTTGACGTTTCGCCATCCAGTGGCTTTATCAACACAAATTCCAGGACATAACTTGAAGATAGTAGAACTATGTACAGAAGATGAGGTAATCAGTCCCTCAACCTAGGAGGTGCGAAGAGCACCGTAGTCGTGGAGATTCTGAAGCAGAAGCAAGGCGCCTGACGCTTATATACTAACGTCAGGTGGAAATGGGACGGGTAGCAGACGAGGGCATAGTCACTGGTAGGGATTGATTACCTCATCTTCTGTACATAGTTCTACTATCTTCAAGTTATGTCCTGGAATTTGTATTGATAAAGCCACTGGATGGCGAAACGTCTACAATAAAGATACCCAGATGTTGCACATGTGTCTTAATTTCATCTTGTCGGTATTGTATACCATTCTTGTACAACTTGTCAGACACTGCAACATCATGGAATCTTGATTCTGAGGACATATACATAACCTTAACGACTACAACAACTACTACTACAACTAACCCATCTCTTTGGGTAGGACCTACTTCCACTGGGGAATCCCGCCTACCAGTGACTATGCCCTCGTCTGCTACCCGTCCCATTTCCACCTGACGTTAGTATATAAGCGTCAGGCGCCTTGCTTCTGCTTCAGAATCTCCACGACTACGGTGCTCTTCGCACCTCCTAGGTTGAGGGACTGATTACCTCATCTTCTGTACATAGTTTTACTATCTTCAAGTTATGTCCTGGAATTTGTATTGATAAAGCCACTGGATGGTGAAACGTCTAAAATAAAGATACCCAGATGTTGCAAGTTACTGACCAGGTGTATTTCTGTAATAATGTTGGTAGAATTATCGACAATATGTAAAGTAAAAGGACCCATGTGCAAGTAATGTGACATTTTATTGTAGCAATGTTTAGCTCTCCAGGAGCTTTGACAAAGCTTCTGGAGAGCGAAACGTTGCCACAATAAAATTTCACATTAGTTGCACTTGTGTCCTTTTACTTTACAAGGTGTATTTCTACTGATCAGGTGCATTTCTACTAAGCCAGTCGCTTGCAGTCGGTGGTGAGACATCAAGAAAACAAGTCAAACAATCGGCTGGTCACTTGCACACTTAACCAGTCAATCAGTCAGTTAAGCCAACACTTGAGAGACAATTAAGGAGGAGAGCTTCAATAAAGCCACTTGACCCGACCATTGCACAACTGTGGACACCTGAGTGTCTTGTTAATCAACTTGCTTTGTGTGTGTGTGTGTGTGTGTGTGTGTGTGTGTGTGTGTGTGTGTGTGTGTGTGTGTGTGTGTGTGTGTGTGTGTGTGTGTGTGTGTGCGTGTGTGCGTGTGCGTGTGTGTGTGCGCGTGTGTGCGTGTGTGCGTGCGTGCGTGGGTGTGTGCGCGTTACCAGCTGTCAAAGGTACTTGTCGATAGGCACTTCGCCTGTTGTGAGAAGTCTGTGTATGTGGTGTGTGTGTGTATGTAAGAGAGAGAGAAAGAGAAAGAGAGAGAAGAAAAACAAGGAGGGGGATTAGTTACGCACTTGACTCAGTGCTCTGAATTAAAACACTGTTAAAGAGGTGTTTGAGTGATATCCACGGAACACAGCACTACGCGGATGTCACCACACACATACACCCACACACACACACACACACAAACCATCTGTGCCTTGTAAACGAAGGCATACTTTGTTTTTTAAGTTAGGCTAAGCTAGATTAAGTTAGAAATTATATATATATATAATATATATATATTTTATATATATATATATATATATATATATATATATATATATATATATATATATATATATTATATAATGCAAATATCGCAAACCAAGCGATACAACTACGGGGGAGTAGAAAGATAGCTATAGGACTTTCGCGTTGCAATCAACACATCATCGGGAGCTTGCAAAATTGCTGAAAAGAGGATGTCCAAGCAAGTACGTTCCCAAAGGACGTGTTCACTGGAGTGAGTAAGGGAAGGAGAGGGAGCTTCTAACAGTCCGTGAATTTTTAAATACTACTTTTGTATTAAATCTTGTAAGAGCATTCGGCAGGATAGATAAATTCTTGTTGTATGGGAGGACCAGCACATTATTGGTCTGTGTTACCCTAGGTTCTGTTCTACAATAAGTTTTCTTAGCTGCCATCACGGCAGATTCCACAAACACGTCCTTCGGGATCGTACTTGCTTGGACATCCTCCTCTTTTCGGCAAACTCCTGATGTGTTGATTGCGACATGAAAGGCCTAGAGTTATTATTCTACTCCCCCCGTGGTTGTTTGCATATATATATATATATATATATATATATATATATATATATATATATATATATATAAAATATATATATATAAATGTGTGTGTGTTTATGTGTGTGTGTGTACTCACCTAATTGTGGTTTGCAGGGGTCGATTCATAGCTCCTGGCCCCGGCTCTTCACTGGTCGCTACCAGGTTCACACACACCCTTCTCCATGAGCTTTATCTTACCTCATCTTAAACCTATGTATGGATCCTGCCTCCACTACACCACTCTTCAGACTATTCCACTTCCTGACAACTCTATGACTGAAGTATTTCTTCATAACATCCTTGTGACTCATCTGTCTTCAACTTCCAATTGTGACCCCTTGTTGCTGTGTCCCATCTCTGGAACATCCTGTCCCTAACCTTGTCAACTCCTCTCAGTATTTTATGTCGTTATCATGTTCCCCCCCCCCCTATTATCCAGTGTTGTCAGGTCAATTTCCCTTAACCTCTCCTGTGTGTGAGAGAGAGAGAGAGAGAGAGAGAGAGAGAGAGAGAGAGAGACGGGGGGGGGGAGAGATTTTAGTGAAGTAACGAATAGCAGACTGGAGGGAGTGTAGAGGAAGTGAATGTACTTAGATATTTGGGAGTCGACTTGTCAACAGATGGATCTATGAAACAGAATTGACCGGGATAAAAACGTAAGTAGTGTGTTGAGTGTTTAGAAAAAAAAAATAAGTGTATCTATGAAGGCAAAAAAGGGTAAGGTATGAGAACAGTGGTATGAACACTCTTTTATGTGAACTGCGTGTGTCACCATCAGTTATTTAATTCTAACAAAAAAAAAGCAAAAAGTCGTGAAAACAGGCCGGTACTACATATAAAAATGCATAAATAAAACCTTGACAAATGTGCATATGCATGTGTCTGGAGGAGATGACGCAACACCTGAGCTGAAACTCACCTGTTCTGCGTCTGGAGGAGATGACGCAACACCTGAGCCGAGAACTCACCTGTTCTGCGTCTGGAGGAGGAGATGTGACCGTTAGCAGCAACGACAGTGGAGGAAGTGGAAGTGGAGTTGGAGGAGCAGATGGAGGTGTTGGAGGAGAGTGTCGCCCCTCTCGGCTCCTCGGAGGTACTGTGGAAAGACAAGGAGAGAGATAGTGGTTACAAAGTCCTCAGTGCACACAAAACATTGTCATTACAAAACAAGAGCAGCAGTGCATACACATTATGTATAAACTGAACACACATATTCACAATAATGTTACACTAATGTGAAAGTATTTAACAGAGAACCACTCTTGGGGAAGCCTAGGAGGCAACACTGCGCTGAAGGGGCCACGTAACACAGTGCAAGGGTATGCCGGCTGCAAGGCTTGGTTGGTATGCAGGCTGAAAGGCTTGGTTGGTATGCAGGCTGAAAGGCTTGGTTGGTATGCAGGCTGAAAGGCTTGGTTGGTATGCAGGCTGAAAGGCTTGGTTGGTATGCAGGCTGAAAGCTGGTTATATGCAGGCTGAAAGGCTTGGTTGGTATGCAGGCTACAAGGCTAGGTTGGCATGCAGACTGCATGGCCTGGATGGTACACAGGCTGCTTCTCTACCCTTCAGAATAATAATCATCGGGCAGTCTTTAGTGTCAATTATCATCATTACACTAACTACAGCATGAGAACACGTTTTACTTAACATTTAAATACTTCTAGTAGGTCTGATTTTTCTTCTGTATTAACAGTTCGGCCAGCAAGATATTGCGGTATCTTGTAACTGATGGTATACAGCACCGACAAGTTAATGTGTAACACTTGGGTCCATCTTTCAAGACACCCAGGTGTTGCACATGTGTCTTATCCCGCAAGGTACTGAGTTGCTTGCTGACAAGTTTCTTTACAAGCAACATCATAACGTGAATTAAAGACAGGTTGCAGTACAAGCTTTCACTGGGACAGTTATTCTCTCTGTTCAACTATAGAGCTTTATCAAGTCATAAGTTGATAAAGCTCTATAAAGTGCGAAACGCTTTTCCAGTAACAAGCTTGTTCTACAAGCTGTCTTTTTTCTCCTCTAATAAAATATCAGAAGAGGAAGATTGTGACTGATTTTATGATATCACGTATAAATGTGTGTGTGTGTGTGTGTGTGTGTGTGTTAGTTACCATTTTGTCCTAGGCACATGTCGATTAGACACTAGGCCTGAGTGTGTGTGTGTGTGTGTGTGTGTGTGTGTGTGTTTCGAAAAAGCGGGGATATTAAAAATGAATAAGTGGTCACTACGTAGTGACCACTTATTCACTGAGTCGAAGTAGACTCAGAAGTGTCCTTGTTTGCAGATGATGCGAAGTTAATGAGAAGAATCAAATCGAATGAGGATCAGGCAGGACTACAAAGAAACCTGGACAGGCTACAAGCCTGGTCCAGCAACTGGCTCCTTGAATTTAACCCTGCCAAATGCAAAGTCATGAAGATTGGGGAAGGGCAAAGAAGACCGCAGACACAATATAGTTTAGATGGCCAAAGACTGCAAACCTCACTCAAGGAAAAAGATCTGGGGGTGAGCATAACACCGAGCATATCTCCTGAGGCGCACATCAATCAGATAACTGCTGCATTATATATCAGGGGGGCCTGGAAAAAGCCTGGACGGATAGCGTTCAGGATTCGCTCATGAGAAATCTTCCCTTAAGAGTACCTCTGTAACCATTTATAACGTCGAAGGCCCTAAACTGGAAGTATGACCCAGCACCAGATTTGGATCCACACCTAATCCATTCACGTCAAGAACCTTACGAGAAGTGCACAGGTTTGCAACAAGACTAGTCCCAAGACTACGGGGGATTGTCCTACGAAGAAAGGTTAGGGAAATCGCCTGACGACACTGGAGGACTGGATGGGTCAGGGGGAGAGACATGATAACGACATATAAAATACTGCGCAGAATAGACAAGGTGGACAAAGACGGGATGTTCCAGAGAAAGGATTCAGACACAAGAGGTCACAATTGGAAGTTGAAGACTCAGATGAATCAAAGGGATGTTAGGAAGTATTTCTTCAGTCATAGAGTAGTCAGGCCGTGGAATAGCCTAGAAAGTGACGTAGTGGAGGCGGGAACCATACATAGTTTTAAGGCGAGGTATGATAGAGCTCATGGGGCAGGGAGAGAGAGGACCTAGTAGCAATCAGCGAAGAGGCGGGGCCAGGAGCTGTGACTCGACCCCTGCAACCACAAATAGGTGAGTACAAATAGGTGAGTACACACACATTTATACATATACACAAATATACGCACATACACCTAGTAACAATAAATTCATCTAGTTTCTAGGTCTTGCATTAATTAAAACTTATAAAGTAGGTTAAAGTAATAATGCAGTGAGGAGGAGAGGCGGGCAACAGGATGTGACTAAGATGGTCCTGGTGACGATTAAGTCATACACACGACTTGCAATGGCGCCAGTGAACAGAATAAGGTCAGTTTCTGGTGCGCTCTTATCATGGTATGGTTATGAACGTGTTAGTTATTGTAGTTGGTGATGGTGGTGAATGGTTATGGGTAGATGAGATGGGTGGTAGCGGAGGTGGTGAGTAGCTGTTGGTGGTGGCGACTTCATGTGATGATGGTTGTTAACGGTGGTTTTGATTGGTGGTGATGGTAAAGTCAATAGGCTACTGTAATAATAATAATAATGAGTGTAATGACGATAGATTTATTTATAACAATCATGTTGAGGTGACCGAGGTAAGTATCGCCGAACCTGCCTAGTAACTATCACACTTATAAAAACAAACTCACATAACCTAACAAAATTACCCAAAACGTATACAGGATGATCTAAACAACGTACTGCAGATAACCGTGAAGAAAGGACGGATTGCAGAACTGGCTTTTACTGACACAACGATTCACTTTGTATAGAGCTAAGAGTCATGATTCGATGAAAGCTCTACACAGAGCGAAACGTTGTCTCAATATATAGAGTGCTTCGCACCTTAAGGACATAAGAATGAAGGAACACTGTAGTATGTCCATTGGCCCAGGGTAAGGTGGTTCAACTCACACCCATCCATACCCACTCGTGTACCTACCCAACCTATTTTCAAAACTACCCATACTTCTCGCTTTAGTGACGATACCTGTGAGTTGGCTCTATACATCTACAACTCTATTGCTAAACCAAAACTTTCCTATACTCTTTGTAAATCTAGACTTGTCCAACTTGAATCCACTGTTGCGAGTTCTGTCTTGATTAGATACTTTTGGCACGTTATTTATATCCCCTTTATTTATTCCTGTTTTCTATTTGTACATGTCAACCATATTTCCCTTAATTCTACGTCTTTCCAAAGAGTGCGAATTCAGTGTTTACATCTTCTTAGGAAAGGTTTCGGATACATAGGATCAATTATCATCATCTCTGAATGTTTCCCAGCGCATTTATGTCCATTCTGTAATATGGACACCAGAACTGAATAGCAATAATCTAAATGAAACCTTACCTCAGGATTTCTTTTATTTATACTTCGTGATATGAAGCCAAGAATTTTATTAACTTCAGTGTAAACTTATCCACTGCTGTCTCGGTTTTAAACTTCTGCTAACCATGACTCCTATATCCTTTTCGCATCCCCTCTGACCAAGATCTACGTTGTTTAACTTACAAGTGCCATAATTATTTTCTTTTCCTTGGATCTGAACCTTACATCTGCCAACATTGTATCTGCCGCTTCTTCGACTACATCAACCTAACCGGATCATACTGTAGCCTTCTAGGTCCTTATCAGAATTATGACGACCTATTTTAGTATCAATTAAATTATGTCACTATTTCCTTATCTATGTCGTTAATATTGATTGTGAACAACAATGGGTCCAATAATGACCCCTGTGGCACACCATTTCTAACGATTCCCCAATTCTGATTTCTCCCCACTTATGCTGTCGGTGATCTCTAACTCGACCAAGATCACTTCTTCTATATCACGGGCCACTACGTTCTTCAACAGTCTCCTGTGTGGAAGTCTATCAAGGTACTTACTGAACTCCATACATACAATATCGTATTACTGCCTCCAATACCTTAATGAAAAAAGGCTGGTAAGTCGTAAGGCAGAACGCTCCTTTGTAAAACCGCGCTTAGATTACTTGATCAAATTGTATCTTTCAAGATGGCTTTGAATTTCATCCACAATTATTGATTCCATCAACTCTGCTACAACTACGGTCAGGCTGACTGGTCTATAATTTGAAGCTAAGGACCTAACTCCCGCTTTGCAAATGGCTATCACATCTGCCATTTTCCACTTATTCACTATGATACCTGCTTGTAGCGATATGCTGACAAGACTAGCTCTTGTTTTGTCAAGTTCTTCAATACACTTCTTTCTAACCTTCAAAGCAGCTCATCAGGTTCCAGTGACTTGTTTGGCTTCAATCTATCTAGTTGTCTGAGGACCATGTCCCTAGTGACTTTGATAATACATAGTTATTTTCGTCCTGACTAGATATTTATTAATTCCTGGAAGTTCATTGGTATCCTCTTGCGTAAAAACACAGAAGGAATACGTGTTAAAAATGGTAGACATTTCTTTGTCGCTAATAGTAAGAGAGTCTAAATTTATTCTTGTAGACTTGAAAGAAACCTTATGGGTTGGTCTTTGTTTTAACAGGATTGCATCTGCAATTTATGCTTTACCTGATGCAAGAAATTTTAGAATATTTGCTTAAAACGTTTGGTATATTATTTTCATTAATAAGACACCTTGACCTATCACGTATCTTAATATATCTCTATATTAATTAATAAGTTTACAATAAAGAACCGAGATGAGGAAGATGCGAAATGGTATATAATTTGTGAATTTATTAAATAACTTTCATTTCAATTATAATACCTTCTCCCTTAGTACTTATTCATTATATTAATTAGCTGTTCAGTATAAAAACTAGTGCTAAATAATACATAGATAAAGCAATGTCAAGCAAGGCCAAGTGTCTAATCGACAAGTCCCTTTGACAAAATGGTAACACGCACACACACACACACACACACACACACACACACACACACACACACACACACACACACACACACACACACACACACACACGTTAACCGTGACAAGTGGGGGATGTCAGGAGGAGTGGTGGATTCTCTCCTGAGTGTGACCAGACATTCCACCTGCGCATATTTTGCTCTACATTTCCTTCCTGATCTGTCACGCTTACTTGCTGTTGCTACTGACTCTACTTTTGCTGCTGTTGCTACTGGCTCTACTTTTGCTGCTGTTGCTACTGACTCTACTTTTGCTGCTGTTGCTACTGGCTCTACTTTGCCTGTCTACTCTTACTTTGCTCTGTTGCCACTGGCTCTACTTTTGCTGCTGTTGCTACTGGCTCTACTTTTGCTGCTGTTACTATTGACTCTACTCTTGCTGCTGTTGCTACCGGCTCTACTTTTGCTGCTATTGCTACTGTTGGTGATTCTCCTGCTACTACAGCTGCTGCTTTACCGTTGGTGCTTCTACTAGTCTGTTGTTTCTACTAGTGTTGATTCTGTTACTGCTTCTGTTGCTTCTACTAATGAGGCTGCTGCTGCTACTGTTGCTGCTGGTCGTGCTGCTGTTGCTGCTTGCCTTATATTTTCCATTTTTTTTCTCCTACACATTCATATTTTGCCATTTCTCATCATTCCCATCACCTCTCCCATTATGACCATTGCCTCCCCCATTATGACCATCGCCTCCTCCATTATGACATCGCCTCCCCCATTATGACCATCGCCTCCCCCATTATGACCATCGCCTCCCCCATTATGACCATCGCCTCCCCCATTATGACCATCGCCTCCCCCATTATGACCATCGCCTCCTCCATTATGACCATCGCCTCCCCCATTATGACCATCACCTCTCCCATTATGACCATCGCCTCCTCCATTATGACCATCGCCTCCCCCATTATGACCATCACCTCTCCCATTATGACCATCACCTCTCCCATTATGACCATCGGTCATTTAACCTTTTCAGTTTATACCTGGAATGGACACTGTGGTAGGCCACCAGCTTAAGTCAGCTTTGATAAGATTTATGGGCCACATCAGCTTAGTCAGCTAGATAAGCTTCGCGGGTCCCACACTTTTGCCGAAGTAAAATTGCAAATTCCTATTAATATCATCTAAAAGTTTGCTTTAATAGCAAGAAATTACTGAGCCAAGTTAGGTGAGTGATGATACCCAAAAGAGTTTATTTGGATTATTAACCCGGTGGGATAGTAACCTAGGATAAGCCGCTATCATTAGACTGGCTTATTTTCCACTGGGGTTCTTTAATTCTCTTTCCCAGGATGCGGACCACAACAATCGGCTAAGAGCAGGTACCTATTTACTGCTAAATGAACAGGAGAAGCAGGTTTAAGGAAACATGCTCTAAGCTTTCACTCGTCCAGGGACCGAACCCCTGACGAGTCAGTTCAGTTGTGAGCTGACCCCGCTACCGGTTGAGTCACGAAACCACATACTAACCAAATAAGCTCACACAAGACCAGATATTTACAGTTGGCAGGTGGTAGACGGTAGGTAAGGTGACCCATAACTATCTCCCAGTGCCAGAAGTAAACAAAGACACAAGAGAGAGTAAAGCCGACCCAGATGTCAGCCTGAAAGTTAGAACTCTAGATCACAGGTGGCACTGACATGCACTCATCCTGGGATTACCAGAAGAAAGAACTCAAGAAATGTATAAGCTGTGAATGCAAGCAAAAATACATACCTAGTATAAGATATATACTTTTTTCCTTTACACACGCATGAAAACTGATAAATTATGAATAAATAAAACACATGAGTAACATTTAGCTATCTTCATTCCTAAGACGTTTCGCCTGCACCACAGGCTGCTTAGTCCATATATTAGTGAGGTGACTAATATATGGACGATCGTTGAAGTGGAGATATTCAATATATCATTCACCTATATACTAGACTGAAGAAGCCAGCTGTGTAGGTGATACTTCCTGGGAAAAGATTGTTTAGTTTTCATCCTGTGGGCCGCGAATAATGTACCTCAATTTGCACATGTGTCTTATTAATCTAACTGTCGGTACAGTATACCAGTTATGGTGAAAATGGTATAAAATATCGTCAAGTGGATGATTAAAATACATGTGCAACGGTTGGGTATCTTTACTGTTGAAACGTTTCGCTTACACAGTAGGCTTCTTCAGTCAAATACAGAGGCAACAGGTGTAGCAGTGAAAGATTGATGGACTGATTGCATCATCTTCATTCCACTACTACACCTGTTGCCTCTGTATTTGACTAAAGAAGCCTACCGTGTAGGCGAAACGTTTCAACAAAGATTCCTGTTGCACACGTGTCTTAATCATCAACCGTATACCAGTAATATACTGATAAAGTGCGGCAACCTGTTTCGTGAGAAGTGCAGTACATTATAATATTCTTGTAATTAAACTTGCCCGTTACCTAGAAGAAACGCCCGACATAACAAACGAGGTCATTTCAGGTAAAGGATTAGCCACCAGTTTCTTTCACACCAGTTTAATGGTTTCCAAAGAATTTTCAACAGTGACCTAATATTTGACAGTCCGTCTTTCCGGTTAAACTAAGGTCAAGGGTCATGGTGGTTTCATTAAAGGAGGTCACTCATACACAAATCCACAAAACAATAGATTTATTCACTAATGGTGAAGCGAACAACCAGGAGTGGGAGGTGATCAGCTTGGACTCGAGGAACAAGAGGGTAGCTCCACTTCCTTGGATTATAAGAAGTTTACCAGTACCAAAGTAGCACACATCATATTTCATCAACAGTTCACCGAGGTCACGAAAGATACCTTAGTGATTTTTAAAAAATAATGACGTGGTTAAAAGAGGCAAATAACGATGATGATGGTAATGATTATACTCATGATAGTGATGATAGTTACCATAAAAATTTTTTTGTAATTATTATGATGGTTAGTAATGATGATGGTGTTACGTTTTTTGTTATATTTTATTCATAAAACAGAGGATCCGTTTAGTTATTCAGAATGTTAAACATTATCAAATTTACACTATAAAGAACAAAAAGGCACAATACAGTGACTGGAACAAAACTCAAATAACTTGCACATAGGAGAGAGAAAAGCTTACGACGTTTCAGTCCGACTTGGACCATTTACAAAGTCACACTAACACAAGAGTGAGGGAGCCAGTATATATATGCGTAGGGGACAGGGACAGGACCAAGAGAGGAAGGGTAGCCACTACTTCCACCACCAGCCTTACCACTACCCTGATTTCTTTTCCTTCCTCTCTTGGTTCTGTCCCTGTCCTCCTCGCCTATATATAATGGCTCCTTCACTTTTGTGTTAGTGTGGCTTTGATTAATGGTCCTAGTCAGACCGAGACGTCGTCGTAAGTTTAACTCTGATGTGCGGGTTGTGTATTTACACTATCATTATCAATCTGCTACTGTCGTGATCAATTCATTCTCATGTTTTTTCAAACTGCATAACCCATATCCGCATCAACAGCAGTGTCTGAAAACTTAAATGAAAGGGAAAATATCCCCAAAATTAATGTCCAAAGCAATGCTGGGTTTGCATGCTAAGCCGCTTAAACCACGCCCCTGCGTCGGAGGGGATGAGATTATGAAGGTGACAATGTCTTATTATTACGTTTGGTAGAAGTTTTGACAAAGCTCCTGAAACTGTTACAATAAAAATGTCACATTAGTTGCACGTGTCCTTTTACCTAACATATTGTCGGTAATTCTATCAACATTACTTATTATTACTTAAATGGTTTAGAAAACCGAGAAAATGATAACTGAGACACTTGAGCAACACTTAGCATTCAGAATAAAGATACCCAAGTGTTACTCAAGTGTCTCAGTTATCAACTTGTCGATTTTCTGAACCATTTATAAAACAACACTTGTGATACAGCACCATCTTGAGATCTTGATTTTTTTTTTCAACGCTTGCTTAACCTATTGGCCTGACCTACTTCCACCAGTGATGCTGCCTCCAACTGCTTCGCCTCACCTGCCTCCCGCATATAAACCCCGGAAACATCATCTCCAGGCAGTGGGCTGGCGACTCCCTGACCACTGCACGATCCTTCAAGCTGAGCTGGTGGCGATTCAGCAGGCATTGTCACATGCCCTACGACATCGACTCCGACCTGTCATACATGTTGATTCCACCTCTGCAATCAATGCCCTCTCCCATCCTCAACCACAGGATAATGTTCACCTCATCACATCGATCCTGAGCATAATGACAGCCTTAGAAGTTCAGGGTAATAGATCGACATTGAACTGGATCCCCAGCCATGCTGGCATCCGGGGAAATGAGGCGGCAGATGAAGCAGCCAAGGCAGCAACAGACTATCCACATGTTGGGATTACTGTCCCAATCAGTCTACGACAGACCAAAACTGGTGGGCTGCCAGAGCCACGAAACTTATGGGGGAGGTCTTAGGTGATACCCCATCTCAACAGTGGTACCGAAGCAGCGACTCAGGGAGAATCCCCCTCCATATGATAGAAGCTGGTCCAGAGCGCAGTGTACCGCCATCCATCGGCTTCGTTTGGGCTTTTCCACAGCCAAGATGATGGTGAGACAAGGCTGAGGAGGAGATGTGCCAGTACTGTCAGCACGTTGTCCAGCGGCCCCTAACACAATCTTCTAGAGTGCGAAGTATCTGAGACACTCCGCAGGCAACTAGGGGTATATTCCCTCACCGAAGAGGACCCAGAGATGACTGCGGCCACACTAGTGTACCATGGGGTCAACGAACCAGACAAGCTGTTACCTGTAATAATGACATATCCTCCTCCTCGCTAGTGTCCATAGTTACATATGGTGTCGCTTATGAGATGCACCAGTTGAACTGACCAGAGGGGCACTTGAGCGGCATGCGTCGCATCATTGTGGAAACCTTTCTCCATCGGGAGCCAGAGACGGGTCATCGCAAGATTGGGACCCGTGCCAGGACTATGGTCTTGGCGAACATTATACATACATCTCCAGGCTGAGGGACTGATTACCTCAAACTCCTTCTCATCTTCGGACTGATGAAGCCACTGGCTTGCGAAAGCGTTTCGAGAATAAAGATACCCGAGTGTTGCTAAAATTTTTCGTTTATCCATTTATCACATTAACTGTTATCATGGTAATAATTGCAATGACGATTAATGCTGATGTAATAATTATAAATAGTACTAATACTACAAAGAAAAAGAAAAATGAACGAGAATAAAATTAGAAAGAAGAAAAAGAATGAGAAGAAGAAGAAGATGAGTAGTGATAATAAAGACAAATTTACAGAACATTTAAGAGTAAGTGGACTTGTTTAGCGGTGCGTCAGAATGTGCGCAGCCTCACCACATGTGATGTCAACAATTTTCTTTCGGCAGCAGCAGATGACACCTCAACCAAAGAAGATAATGAACACCAGGAAAATAATAAAGGTGAACATAAAAAAAAAGCTAACACATGATGAGAAGTTTTCCTGGTTTATGGTAGCGTCTCTCTCTCCCTCCTACCTTCAATGTATGTATTATGCTTGGGTGCGTATCATATCCGAAAACTTCTTGTAAATGGTAGGATTATCATGAAAGATTTTAAAATAACATTATAACGTTAGAAATATATAAGAATAATATTACACAATTAAAAACACTTTAATTCAACTATTAAACAATACGCAAGATTTCATTGCATTTTCTCCCAAACCCTAACCATTTTACTCACACTGGTCGTGGTTACCATGGTCTCACACATGACGTTAGTTCCTTCACACAGCAAACACACCATAGGATCCAGGTGTAACCGTTGCCACAACCAGAACAAAAGCTGCTTTTTCCTAAATAGATCACAATTCTTTGTAAACCGCTTCACACAAGAAACAAAGCGATGTAAGACACCCTACCACAACACGTACAACCTCCCACTACGATGGTCACACCTTCACTGACTGAGCCACTGGTGTTCACGTCTTCTACTCCCTCCATACCTCCCAGAATCAGCTGCTTTCCTTAACCTTACCAATTTTTTTCATAAAATACAAAATAAATATTGAAAAATACGTAAAACTTCCCTAAGTAGTCTTAATATCACCAGAATATTGTTCTAATATATAAGAAAATATTCTGTGGTGAATATTCCTAAACAATGTTAATACTTATAGTATTACTGCCTTGCTTTGTAATGATAAAGATATATTGATAAGTTTCATTTCTCCTATGTGAGACAGGCTTTCCTGAGAGATGTTAAGTCAAGTAACAGAAACTCCAGCTCTGCTGGAAAAATACCCTTGCAAGCTACTGACCTTCTTATTCTCTGTATTGGACTGAAGAAGCCACTGGGTGGCGAAACGTTTCCTCAATAAATAGTCCCAAATGTTGCACAAGTGTCTCACTGTTCAACTTCCAAGCTATGACAAAGCCGGCGTATCCACCACCTTCGCCACTCAAATTTTATAGTTGCAACAACACATCCATTACCCTTACTATGAAAAAGTCATTTTTACAAATGCTCTAAAGGATTGCCTCGCATATTTCAAAAAGCCAACGATATATCTTCTGAATATGAATGATAATGAACAATAATAAGAATTATGTAAATAAGAGAAAATATTGTTGTTGCTTACCTGTGAATGTGGGGGAGGATGGGCATGGATTTTAGCGCAAAGGTCGGTAAAGTTGAAAGCAAATGAGACTAGCTTCACTCTTAGTTCTCTCTCAGCATCCATCTTTGGGCTTCACTGCTTTAAATGCAGAAAAACCGGCCTTGAATATGTATGTAATGGCAAATGACATTAATACTATCAAGGCTCGCTTGGATAAGTTCGGATACTCTTCATAACTTGTATTCATAGTGTTCCAATTCTATTTGCAATTCCCCACCATGAGTTGCTCCTGTTCATAAAATGATAAGTGTGGAACAAGGTGAGAAACTTGAATTGGACTGCATTTCCAGGCTAGACATGTCCCTGAGGTAGCATCGCCGTAGCTGCCGGCTCAATTATCTGTTTCGATGAAGTCTTGTAGCGTTGGCAAGCACAGAAGAAATTCGCATTGACACAAATTGATCAGAATTTGTTTTTTGTTTATTTACTGCCTCAACTTTGTCTTGTGTATTGAATACTGTGGCACTGACACCCTGGAGGCTTAAATTCTTCTCCTTCAAAACTGAAAAAGTTTCTGCCAGGTAAGCTAGATTTTTAACTAGTCCTCTTCATGCAAAGCAACAAGATGAAGTAAAATGGGTTACTGACAAATAACTCCTTAACTTCACATCACAGGTCATAAAGTTTTGTCAATACTTTGGAGCATAACAACCCGAGCACTTCAGTGTGCAGGACAAGTGCTCCATATTAGCTGCACCTTTCGTAGCAAAGAGTTTTTATATTCTCGAATTTAGCAGGTGAACTTTGAAGAAATTTACCATTTTCAAAGAATCATTAACCACTTAATACTTACAATAATAAGTAAAAGTAGTACTTAACCACAGTGCACCATCCGGCTATGAACAGAACCGACAAACAGAATGACCTCCCTCTTGCACACATAGCTGAATATCCTGATTCGTTTGCTTTCTGTTCTTAAAACTCGTCACGAGACGAAAACAAAAGGAGAAACAGGTCACGTATTTTCAGTCAGGCCATCCAAGATTTGAGTTTATCATGTTTGCTTTCAATTCGTCCATTAATCGAACGTCTAGTATATGGGAGACGTGAAAGATAATTCCAAAATGAGCGTTCTTCAATCACCTGGTTGGAAGCACTTTGTGAAATCCTAAAAGTTAACTGTACTTCCCTAGAATATATTAATTTAAATAAAATGATAATGCTTTCAGCTAAAGATATGTCGAATATGTGTAAATTCTGATGAATTTAGTGATATTAAATTGATAGATTTAGATTCGCCGCCGAAGCAGCTGGTTTATTGTGCACCCCATATCCTAGGAACTAGGCCCCAAAAGGGTTAAGAGGAGTACAGCTGGATCTATATCTATAACTGTCTTCAGCAAGAAAATTTAAGATATTTGCTAAATATGTCTAGCACCTTATTTTCATTATCCAGTAACCATGGATAACGTTCTTTGTCTCCACAGACTTCTCAGTGCTCCATTCACCTCATCAATTCTATGATTCACCTCATCTTTCATAGACCCATCTGCTGACAAGTCCACTCCCGAATATCTGAGTATGGAGGAAGTGAATGTATTCAGATATTTCGGAGTGGACTTGTCAGAAGATGTGTCTATGAAAGATGAGGTGAATGCCCAGTTGTTAATTCTATGCCTAACTCATCATGGTTGCTATACTTATGCAGGGAGGGAACAACAAAAGCAGACGCAGTCCTGCCAATGCTTAGAACATAAGAACATAAGAAAGGAGGAACACTGCAGGAGGCCTGTTGGCCCATACTAGGCAGGTTCTTTACAATTCATCCCACTAACAAAACATTTGCCCAACCCAATTTTCAATGCCACCCAAGAAATAAGCTCTGATGTGAAAGTCCCATTCAAATCCAACCCCTCCCACTCATGTACTTATCCAACCTAAATTTGAAACTACCCAAAGTCCCAGCCTCAATAACCCAACTAGGTTGTTAGGTAAGACACATATGCAACAGTTAGGTATCTTTATTTCGAAACGTTTCGCCTACACAGTAGGCTTCTTCAGTCGAGTACAGAAAAGTTGATAGAAGCAGAAGATACTTGAAGACGATGTAATCAGTCCATCACCCTTAAAGTTTTGAGGTGGTCAGTCCCTCAGTCTGGAGAAGAGCATTGTTCCATAGTATGAAACAATATGGAGATGAAGTGACAGGATGGAGCCTTATATAGCGCCAAGAGGTGAGACGTAGGTCACTAGAAGAGGTAAGAACTCAGATGTTGGGAAGTCAGGTCCCTCTCAAATCCAGCCGTTCTCACTAGTAGAGGTTGTCGAAGTTGATTGCAGGTCTGTACCAAGATACCCTTGTGTTGCAGTGTCTGGCAGATTGAACATTAAGATGGTATAAAATACCGACAGGTTGTTAGGTAAGACACATATGCAACAGTTAGGTATCTTTATTTCGAAACGTTTCGACGTTTCAGCGTTCAATCTGTCAGACACTGCAACACAAGGGTATCTTGGTACAGACCTGCAATCAACTTCGACAACCTCTACTAGTGAGAACGGCTGGATTTGAGAGGGACCTGACCTCCCAACATCTGAGTTCTTACCTCTTCTAGTGACCTACGTCTCACCTCTTGGCGCTATATAAGGCTCCATCCTGTCACTTCATCTCCATATTGTTTCATACTATGGAACAATGCTCTTCTCCAGACTGAGGGACTGACCACCTCAAAACTTTTAGGGTGATGGACTGATTACATCGTCTTCAAGTATCTTCTGCTTCTATCAACTTTTCTGTACTCGACTGAAGAAGCCTACTGTGTAGGCGAAACGTTTCGAAATAAAGATACCTAACTGTTGCATATGTGTCTTACCTAACAACCTGTCGGTATTTTATACCATCTTAATGTTCAACCCAACTAGGTAGACTGTTTCATTCATCAACTACCCTATTTCCTAACCAATACTTTCCTATGTCCTTTCTAAATCTAAACTTATCTAATTTAAATCCATTACTGCGGGTTCTCTCTTGGAGAGACATCCTCAAGACCTTATTAATATCCCCTTTATTAATACCTATCTTCCACTTATACACTTCGATCAAGTCTCCCCTCATTCTTCGTCTAACAAGTGAATGTAACTTAAGAGTCTTCAATCTTTCTTCATAAGGAAGATTTCTAATGCTATGTATTAATTTAGTCATCCTACGCTGAATGTTTTCTAACGAATTTATGTCCATTCTGTAATATGGAGACCAGAACTGAGCTGCATAATCTAGGTGAGGCCTTACTAATGATGTATAAAGCTGCAGTATGACCTCTGGACTTCTGTTGCTTACACTTCTTGATATAAATCCCAGTAATCTATTTGCCTTATTACGTACACTTAGGCATTGCTGTCTTGGTTTAAGGTTGCTGCTCACCATAACCCCCAAGTCCTTTTCGCAATCTGTATGGCTAAGTTCTACATAATTTAACTTATAAGTACTAGGGTTATGGGCACTCCCAAGCTTCAGAACCTTGCATTTATCTACATTGAACTGCATCTGCCACTTTTCTGACCAAGAATAGAGTTTGTTTAAATCCTCCTGAAGTTCCATAACATCTACGTTTGAATCAATTATCCTACCTATCTTTGTGTCATCGGCGAATTTGCTCATATCACTAGTAATTCCCTCATCAAGATCATTGATATATATTATAAACAACAACGGGCCCAAGACTGATCCCTGTGGAACGCCACTTGTTACAGATCCCCACTCGGATTTAACCCCATTTATGGACACTCTCTGCTTCCTGTCATTGAGCCATGACTCGATCCACGAGAGCACTTTTTCCCCAATGCCATGAGCTGCCACTTTCTTTAACCAGTCTATGGTGCGGAACTCTATCCCCTTATTAAATCTAAGAAAATTAAAAATTCAAATTCTTATCGTTTTCTCCCAACCTCCAAAATTTAGTAAAAGTTAATTTTAGTTGGGGCCCAAGACCGGGCCCCCCTTGGAAATCCTTTTGCGAAGACCCATTTCAATATGTTATGATTGGGCTTTTAAATTTCCACCCAAAATTGAACCATAATTGCCCGACAATTAATCCACTTTTGGCTAAATTTGACTAACGTTTCCCCTTTTATTTTTAGGAATTACTTACCATCTTCACTTATTTGCCATACACCGTTTGAAGAGAAAATTTAATTAGAAGGGTTCCAACTTCATTTTGCATTCCAGCCCTTTAAAAACCTCACCCCGGGCCCCGGCAAATCTTTTGTTTTCCTACTCCTTGTCCCTTTAAACTATATGTGTGTTAATTTTTATTTTTTAATATAAAAAAAATTTTCTTTTGAGTGTTTCCTTTGAAAAATAAGGGGAAAAAAATTATTAAATGAGCACTTTCAGTCTTTTCAGAAGGTGATATTAATTAAAAACTTTAAGGGGAAAAACCTTTTATCTTAACTTGTTGTTATAAACTTAAAAAAACATTTTTGGGTTGTTTTAAAATACCTAGAACTTTAATTTAAATGAGTGTTTTTAGCTTTTCTTAAACCCTTTTTTTAAGTACTTAATTCCCAAAAATCCTGATTATAAGAAATAAACCCTTTCCTTTATTGTACGCCCAAAATTTTTTCTTTGTTTGATATTTGAGTATTTTAAATCCATTTTGGGTCATTCTATAAATCCAAATTTTCTTTAAAAAGTATGGGGATAAACCGAGTTTTTGGTGCACCAAGAAAATGGTTTTCAAAAACTGTCATATTGTTTATGCTCACTTCGTTACCCCAGTTAACAATGTTGTGTTAATAAGCCCAAATGTAATCTGCGTTAAATTACTAAATTCTTGGGACTTTTTTTGGGTTGATGAGTATCGCTACAAATCTTTTTTAATTCATTCAGGAGCCTAAAGAAAAATTGAAATTTGTGGTCCTACACAAAATTTTATCTTTCTAAAATTTTAAAACGGGATTCTTGTTTGGGAAATAAACTAACCAAGAGGGGTTATTTCCCTTGTAGGTTCTGTCCCCTGTTCAAAAACAACCTAAATCCTTAGAAGTGGAAATATTTTTAAATTTTTTCATCAAAAACCACAAATGCTAAAGGTTAAATTCTTAAATTTATTATTATCTTCCTTTGTGTTTTAAAAACAATTTTAAATTGGTCTTATTGGCTTCAGGTTTGGGGGACAATAACTTTTTCCAAAAAGGAAGCCCCTCTGAAAAATTTTAAAATTCAAAAAAAGGGTATCGGAATTGTTCTTCAACTTTAATCCCGGGTTTTTTTTTTTTTTTTTTTTTTTTTTTTTTTTTTTTTTTTTTTTTTTTTTTTTTTTTTTTTTTTTTTTTTTTTTTTTTTTTTTTTTTTTTTTTTTTTTTTTTTTTTTTTTTTTTTTTTTTTTTTTTTTTTTTTTTTTTTTTTTTTTTTTTTTTTTTTTTTTTTTTTTTTTTTTTTTTTTTTTTTTTTTTTTTTTTTTTTTTTTTTTTTTTTTTTTTTTTTTTTTTTTTTTTTTTTTTTTTTTTTTTTTTTTTTTTTTTTTTTTTTTTTTTTTTTTTTTTTTTTTTTTTTTTTTTTTTTTTTTTTTTTTTTTTTTTTTTTTTTTTTTCCCCCCCCCCCCCCCCCCCCCCCCCCCCCCCCCCCCCCCCCCCCCCCCCCCCCCCCCCCCCCCCCCCCCCCCCCCCCCCCCCCCCCCCCCCCCCCCCCCCCCCCCCCCCCCCCCCCCCCCCCCCCCCCCCCCCCCCCCCCCCCCCCCCCCCCCCCCCCCCCCCCCCCCCCCCCCCCCCCCCCCCCCCCCCCCCCCCCCCCCCCCCCCCCCCCCCCCCCCCCCCCCCCCCCCCCCCCCCCTTTTAAGCGATTAAAAAATTTCCCACTTTTCTCTTCAAAGGGGAAAATTACCCCTTTTTTGGGTTTCGCATCGGCAAACTTGGGATTCCTTTTTTCCCCTCATCATGTTTTTGATTGGAACCCCCCCCCAACTAGGGGGGGACCCCCTTGGGCAAACCCCCCCTAAAATTTTTTTGACATTTTTCCAACTTAAAACCATTGCTGCGAGTCCTGTCTAGGCTAGATATTTTAAAGCCCCAAAATTTTACACCCCCTTTATTATTCCTGTCTTCCACTTATACACCTCAATCATATCCCCCCTAATTCTACGTCTTTCTAGAGAGTGCAGTTTCAGGGCCCTTAGTCTATCCTCATAGGGAAGGTTTCTGATACATGGGATCATCTTTGTCATCCTCCTTTGTACATTTTCCAGAGAATTTATATCCATTCTGTAATACGGTGACCAAAACTGTGCAGCATAATCTAAATGAGGCCTAACCAAGGATGTATAGAGTTGAAGAAACAACCTGAGGACTCCTATTATTTATGCTTCTTGATATGAAGCCAAGGATTCTATTAGCTTTATTGCGAACACTTATGCACTGTTGTCTTGGTTTCAGATTACTGCTAACCAGAAACTCCTAAATCTTTTTCGCAATCCGTAATATTAAGATCTACATTATTTAGTTTTATATGTGGCATGGTTATTGTCCTGTCCAACATTTAGAACTTTGCATTTGTCTATATTAAACTGCATCTGCCACTTCTCCGACCACTGCATCAGTCGATTCAAATCTTCCTGGAGTGCTCGAATGTCCTCGTCAGAATGAATTCGACGGCCTATTTTGGTGTCATCGGCAAACTTGCCGATGTCGCTCTTTATGCCCTCATCTATGTCGTTTATGTAGATTGTGAACAGCAGGGGGCCCAACACTGACCCTGTGGAACACCGCTCGTGACGCTACCCCACCTCTGATTTCTCCCATTTATGCAAACTCTCTGCTGCCTATTTGTCAACCATGCCTCTATCCAGGAAAAAATTTCTCCTCTATTCCATGTGCTTTAATTTTCCTCAAGTCTCTGATGTGGACCCTGTCAAAAGCCTTACTGAAGTCCATATACACAATATCATTTTTCATTACCATGATCTACCTCCTCAAATACCTTAGTGAAAAAAGTTAATAAATTCGTAAGGCAGGAAACGCCCCTTTGTAAAACCATGCTGAGATTTGTTGATTAATTTATGCTTTTCAAGGTGGCTACGAACTGCCTCGGCAATTATTGATTCCATAAATTTTCCCACTATGGAGGTTAGGCTTATTGGTCTATAGTTCGAAGCTAAGGCCCTGTCACCTGTTTTGAAAATAGGTATCACATTTGCCATTTCCACTTATCGGGCACCAGCAGTTTGTAGTGATAGTTAAAAATTTAGCCAAAGGGTGCTAAGCTCCTCTTTACTTTCCCTTTAAAACCCCTTGCTACAGTTCTCAGGCCTGGGGATTTTTTGGGTTTTTTAATTTTCTATTTGCCAAAGGGCCCATGCCCTTTGTGACCCTAATAGTGCACAGTTTATTTCGTCCTTTTCTACATAATTATATTAGGGAAATATCGCTGGTATCCCCCTGGAAAAAAACTGAGAGAAGTATGTGTTAAAAATTCACACTTTTCCTTATCACTGTCAGTGACGGACCCAGGAATTTTTGAGTGGGCCTTTCTTGTCCCTGATCTTCTTCTATACCTGAAAGAATTTTTTTGGGTTAGTTTTCGTTCTCTTGCAACTTTAACCCAAATTTTTTTTTGCTTTTCAAATTTTCCTTTTTTTTTTCTCTCTTTAACTGAATAATCGATTTCTTAATTGCCCCCTCCTTTTTTGATTTGCCTATTTTCCTTCTTTTGCCAAATCAATATTTTAATTATTGTTAAATCCCCTTTAAAGTTTTTTCATTTTTGTTTGATCGTTTTCCATTTGGAACAAATTTGACTGACAGCTAGAACTGGGGCCCCTGGAAAGATCAAATCGGCAACCATCACCACCTACTGCCCTTAGTCAGGTCATTCCAGTCCCCACCAAAAGTAATTTTTCACCCTAAAAAAACAGCCAAGCGAAAGTCGGGGACGGAGACTTGATTGCCATTTAGGGGAATTCCATGTATATTAAAACTGAGTGTTTTTGACACCTCCCCAACCATCATTAACCCAAGATTATTAATTAGTGTTTCCCTACTGGCAAAAACCCAAAGTAAAGGAGGTTTTTTTCCCTATTTTGGCTCTGTCACAAACTTTTTTAAAAAAAAATCCGGGATCGTATCAAAAAAGTCACCCGACTCTAAATTTCCTGTTAAATTGTCCAGTCAATCTGTCAATTTTAAATCCCCATTAGCACAAACATTTTCGTATGTAGTCCCTTACAAATTTCTCCCATAAAGTTTATGCACTCCTATAAAGTTTTGGGGCCCGAAAATTCACACCCAAAATTTTTTTTTCTGGGGCCCTCGGAACCCGTAACCAAAACAGATTCAGGGGGCTGCGTTTTCTAATTTAATATTTGCCCTAACCAAAAAAATTTTTAAATTGTTCTGACATCATCCACTCCCACATTTTCCCTTTTGAACCCTTCAGTGGAAAAATTTTTATATTTGTATGTGAATTCGAGGGCATCCCCCATCTTTCAGATTGGCCAGGTCTTGTTATAGAAATAATATCTTTTTCCCCCTGCACTTGAAATTAATCTTAGCTCATCTATCTTATTTCTAACACTCCTGCATTAGTATAAAAAACCCTTTAAGGGAGTAGTCCCTTGCTGCCCTCTCTGCCCCCTTTTGTTTGCTGCCCGTTTATGTCTTAATTTATAACTTCATGCGAATCCCTTTTAAACTTTTATTTTTCCAACCCTATGTTGAACCTGCTTGTTTCCCACACACCCATACCTCTATTTTCCCCACAGTTTAAAATATGGGCATTTCACCAAAGGGGCCTTTCTCAATCGAGTCTGCAAGTGCTCCCACCCCTGCCCCCAGAGAGAATTACCCCATCCTTGCTACAAAATTTTCCATAAATTGTTCCAGTTGTCAATGAAGGGGGATTGCAATTTCCTTGCATATCTGCCCTAGCCAGCAATTTCACCAATTGCCCTAACAACCTTTCTTTTCCCTACCCCCTTCTAGGCAAGAGCTACATATGATTGGGATCCCCCCCTTAATTTTAATAAAACTATAGCTGACCTTACTTATCTAGCAGCTCTTCTCCCCTACCTTCCCAATACATTTCACGCACAAACGATAATGGCTTTTTTCCCTTACCTGACATGATATTAATCCAGCCTTGAAATGCCCCCAAACACCAGCCCAGGGAACACACTCTATCTCTCATCTTCTTTTTCCCTTTTAAAAAAAAAGAAAGGCCAATTACTTACCTGAATCAAAACCACAAGAATCCCTTACCTTCATTAGCAGGGGCATAGTACCCTTACCTTCACTGGCCATGAAGTACTTCATCCGGAGAACAGAGAAGCGATTTCCCTATTTTTCAATCTTCCTCTTAACTTTCCCTTTACTTGATGCGCCTCCATTACGTGAACACTCGCCACTTGTAGCGGTGCTGGGCTGCACCCATGCGGGAGCCTTGAAAACCCCCCCCAATACACCCTCCTCACAGCAAAAAAGACTGCACCTCATGCTAGAAGTCTCATTCCCCACACCCAGCCACCTCACACTCTCTCCCAGACCCATTGGGGTGGACCTTCAGCCTCCTAACTCCCCGGAGAAGCAAGACCTCCCCTTCAATCTCCAACCTCTTTTTTAAAACACTGCAAAAGCAACCATGCTTTGTAAGTCCACGCTAACCCCCCAAACAGCTCAGGGCGTGCCTCACGTGACGACTGACCACGAGGTGTTTGATGGGAGTAAATGGAGACAAATTTTTACTTGACGTCTGTTGGAGTGTGACAAAGTAACATTTATAAAGGGGGTTCGGGGGAAACCGGCAGGCCGGATTTGAGTCCTGGAGATGGGAATTACGTGCCTGCACTTGAAGGGGGGGGTGTTAAGTTGCATTTTTAAAAACTTAGTGTAAAGCACCCCTGAAAGACATGAGGGAGTAAAGTGGGAAAGTTTTCTTTTTTGGGGCCCCCCTGCCTTGGGGGGAATCGGCCCGTGTGAAATAATATTTATAAATAATTTATATTATTATATTTATATATATAAATATATATATATATATATATAAAATATAAAGAGGAAACAGTACACTCTAAATTAACAAAAAAAGGCACAAAAACCGTGATGGAACGATACACAAATAACACGGTGGGTAAATTTTCTCCCACTAACTACTTGCACCTCTTCCGACAGTAAAAATCCCCACACTATTAAAGTGTCTAATTTTGCTCAAAACCAACAGAAACTTTCCCTCCTCCTGACCTCCTCTTCCCTACTTCCCCTCACTCCTTTAACCTTTTAAGCCCATCTTCCCACGGCTCCATTTACAAAGTTACATAAATGTGTAAAACATAGTAGTGCAGTATCCACGTTGGGGTTCATCTTTAATAATGGTAAATTACCCACAAAAAGTTAGGTAAAGGACACAGATGCAAATAATGTACATTTTACGTGGCAACGTTTTTGCCCCCGAGTTGTGTCAAGCCCCAAAAAATAAAATTACCCCAGGGTTGGCAGAGTAAATATCAGGGATTTAGCATTTTGATATCACTCTGTCAACCTGCAACTGCACTTGGGACAGAAGAAAAATACCTTACAATTTTTTAAAAAGAGAATTGTTTGATCTGAAGGGGCGTGACCTCTCGGTGGTACATTCTCTCACTACACCCGCACCTCTTCTTCCGACAGTATGTAAGTCTCCACACTGCGCTTTATCTTCAGAATTTTCAACTAGGAAAGGAACTCTCTCCAGCAGGGGCTGACAACCTCAAAAACATATTCAAGGTGATGGACTGATTACATCTCTTCGATCTCTATGCTCCGCCCACTTTTTGTACTAGAAGAAGAAGCCTACTTTGTAGGCGAAACGTTGGGAATAAAGTTGCCTAACCGTTGCCATGGGGTCTTCCTACCAAATACACATTGTTTTCGCTGTGTCCGTTTACCTCACTTTCATTCTTGAAGATCCGCAAAACGAACCCAATGAAAAAAATAATCCACTTCGGTTATAACTTGAAATAATAAGACCCGTCGAAGCAGACAAAACTAATTAAAAAACACTACGTCCTAACAGCCTCACACAATTACAACCACCCCGGAAGTAAAATACACGGAATGCATCAGACACAAGGGGGTTTTTTTTTCAAGTGCCTATGTAAGGAAGGAGTGCAAAAGGGGTACCAGACAAAGTAAGGAAAAAAGATATACAGGGGTACAATGTAGCCTGTTAAGGAATAAAAGTGTCAGGGGGGAAACCGTAGGATAGAAAAAAAGAAAATGTACGGGGACACATTTTGCCCATGTAAGGAATAAGGGTACAGGAGGCACTAGAACTTCAGCACAAACCGTTATAAGAACCTTTAACTATTCCTTCTGAAGATTTGGCCCCAAATTCAGGATAGGAGAACCCGTGTTGATGCTCGCTCCAACTCGACCAGCTCTTAGAAAACAATTGAAGAAGTGCAAAAAGCGATGCAGCGTTCAAGAAAACTCTGTTAGACCATCATGTATATAGTTTTTATGTTGCTGATGCAACGTTACGTGAGAATTTTTTTTTTTGGGGATTGCCTTTGCAATCACGTTTGAGCAGGAAGACTGTTCTTGATGTCTTTTGGGAACTTTAAAGGAAAGTGGTTCAAAGGGGCTGATTTTTCTGTGACAGGTGACTTGCTCGTCTGGGGATGCTGGACGTTCATGCAAGTCACTTCATGAATGTGGGGTCCCTTTGGGGGCTTACCTTCCCATTTTTCACATTTTTTAAGATTTGGGTTTTATGTGGGTTCGTTCTCAGCACTTAACACCGAAACAACGAAAAATGTAATCGTCCTACTATAAGATATCCGGGGCTTTTTTTTTTTTTTTTTGGAAAAGCAAAGAATGATTCTGATTCTTTGAGCCCAAAAAACATTTTTTTTTCAACAGTAAAAACAGATGCTGCACAAATATCTGACGAGCTATTTCCATTATTCTCATCACTCATCCATACTCAACATATCTGGGATTGAAGACAACAGCAGTTCGAAGGGGCCTTTTGCCTCTTATTTTTTAATGAATTATCTTAGTGGTTTTGTGAGTGTGTAGCACCATGGTAGCGCAAGACCTACACGCCGGTAACATCACTGTTCGGTTAACAGGTACATCGTGTCCCTTTTTGTTTTAAATTTTTAAAACTTAGAGTTAGATACGTTTATTCTAATCCATCACCCCCAAAAACTGAAAATTCATTTAAAAACGATATTCATATGACTTAAAGATCATTTCACGATCGACAGGCACAAGTTACAGCTGCTGTCTAAAAAAGGTGTAAACATTTTTAAAAAAAAAAGTTTTAACAATAACCTATGAAAACCTCCCGCGGTGTACCTAGGAGAATTCGAGCACCAAGTAATAAAATGAATTTTTAAATTTCCCTAAACTAGCTACTACCCTCCTAGTACCAAACCCGCAATACTCTACAATGGGAAAAGCCCGCCCACCGTGCGGGGTTTATCAACCTTTTTTGATTATGGGTTTTATACGTGACCTACTCTCCTCTTCTCATATATATGACATGCCTTTTCCATTTTAAATCCCATTTAAAAAAAAATAGGTAGAAATGAAGAATAATACGCGAAAGCAGGGAGGGAAAGATATTTAAAAGAAAAGGTCAACATCTGTGGCCAAGACTCTTCCACATATAACCAGAAGACATCGGAAATACTTACAGAAGGAAGTTAGACAGCTGTCTTCTAAAAAGTCTGGATCAATCGGGGGGATGGGGTGATGGCTATGTGAACCTGAGGGCCGCTAACACAAACAGCCTGGATGGTCAGGCGGTCAACAGGAAAATCTGGCCTTAGGACGGACTGTGGGGATAGGAGAGCCCTCGACACAGGTCACAGGTTAATCGAAGGTATTTGCTAAAGTGGACTCCTGCAGAATATAGAAATATACTATCTCTTATCCGTACTTCTGTCTGAATGTGTGTGCGTGTATGTGTGTGCATATGTTTATGTGTAAATATACATGTTTATTATATATATATATATATATATATATATATATATATATATATATATATATATATATATATATATATAAAACTTTCATCATCAATCACTCCATCACTGTCTTGTCAGAGGGGTCCTTTACACAACAGTTATAAAACTGCAACATTAACACCCCTCCTTCAGAGTGCACTGTACTTCCCGCCTCCAGGACTCAAGTCCGGCCTGCCGGTTTCCCTGAATCCCTTCATAAATGTTACTTTGCTCACACTCCAACAGCACGTCAAGTATTAAAAACCATTTGTCTCCATTCACTCCTATCAAATACGCTCACGCACGCTTGCTGGAAGTCCAAGCCCCTCGCACACAAAACCTCCTTTACCCCTCCCTCCAATCCTTCCTAGGCCAACCTCTACCCCGCCTTCCCTCCACTACAGATTTATAAACTCTCGAAGTCATTCTGTTTTGTTCCATTCTCTCTACATGTCCGAACCACCTCAACAACCCCTCCTCAGCCCTCAGGATAATAGTTTTGGTAATCCCACACCTTCTCCTAATTTCCAAACTACGAAATCTCTGTATTATATTCATACCACACACTGCCCTCAGACATGACATCGCCACTGCCTCCAGCCTCCTCCTCGTTGCAACATTCATCACCCATACAAGAGTGTTGGTACAACTATACTCTCATATAAATATATATATATATATATATATATATATATATATATATATATATATATATATATATATATATATATATATATATATAGAACTCATTTAAAATTCAGTCTTTTCTAAAAAATTTCCCTTATATGTTTAAAGATACATTTTTTCATTTAAGTTAATGCAAAAATTAATAATTTAGCACCAAAAGAACCTTAGAAAACTTATCTAACCTTATTATAGCAAGCGCAATTTAATTTAGCCTAATCCAGCTAAATATATGTTAGATAAGATTACAATAATTTAATAATAAACAAACACAATGGAATATTTTTTGTTCGTTAGGTTCAGAATGATTTTTGCGAAATTATTGCATACACAAATATTAGCTTGCCTTATTCGGCAAGAAGTGCGTTACTATTTAAACCAAAATATCAAGTTTTACCTATTTGGCATATTATATATATATATATATATATATATATATATATATATATATATATATATATATATATATATATATATATATATATATATATATATATACAGTGGACCCTCGACCAGCGATGGCATCGATTAACGATAAATCTGACTAGCGATACATTTTATCGCAAAATTCTTGCCTCGATTAGCGCTAAAAAACTCGACCAACACTATTCCTTCCGTCTGAGACGGAATGAATAGTGCTCGATTTTAAATAATTATTTTCTCTCGGTTTTTACACAGGAAGACACTAATAATATTCCAGTAATTAATTTTTATAGTGGGCTAGTAGAAGTTAAATTATGTAACATCACAGTCACTAGTGAAATGGTTGTGAAGCAGATAGACAGACTGAAGCAAAATAAGTCACCGGGTCCTGATGAGGGTTTTTCAAGGGTTCTTAAGGAATGCAAAATGGAACTCTGTGAACCATTAACTAATATTTTTAATTTATCTCTTCAAACAGGTGTAGTGTCTGATAAGTGGAAGATGGCTAATGTAATTACTATTTTTAAAACAGGGGACAAGTCGTTACCGTCAAATTACCGCCCAATAAGCCTGACCTCAATTGTAGGCAAATTACTAGAGTCAATTATAGCTGAGATTATAAGAAGCCATCTCGATAAGCATAGCTTGATTAATGATACTCAGCATGGATTCACAAGAGGCCGGTCTTGTCTAACTAATTTATTAACTTTCTTTAGTAAAGCGTTTGAGGCTGTTGACCACGATAAAGAATTTGATATTATTTACTTAGATTTTAGTAAGGCATTTGATAGAGTTCCGCACCAAAGACTGTTAAAGAAAGTAGCAGCTCATGGCATTGGGGGAAGGGTGCTCTCGTGGATCGAATCATGGCTCACAGACAGGAAGCAGAGAGTGTCCATAAATGGGGTTAAATCCGAGTGGGGATCAGTAACAAGTGGCGTTCCACAGGGATCGGTTTGGGTCCGTTGTTGTTTATAATATATATCAATGATCTTGATGAAGGAAGTACTAGTGATATGAGCAAATTCGCCGATGACACAAAGATAGGTAGGATAATTGATTCAAACGTAGATGTTAGGGAACTTCAGGAGGATTTAGACAAACTCTACTCTTTGTCAGAAAAGTGGCAGATGCAGTTCAATATAGAAGCTCGGGAGTGTCCATAACCCTAGCACTTATAAGTTAAATGATGTAGAACTTAGCCATACAGATTGCGAAAAGGACTTGGGGGTTATGGTGAGCAGCAACCTTAAACCAAGACAGCAATGCCTAAGCGTACGTAATAAGGCAAATAGATTACTGGGATTTATATCAAGAAGTGTAAGCAACAGAAGTCCAGAGGTCATACTGCAGCTTTATACCTCATTAGTAAGGCCTCACCTAGATTATGCAGCTCAATTCTGGTCTCCATATTACAGAATGGACATAAATTCGTTAGAAAACATTCAGCGTAGGATGACTAAATTAATACATAGCATTAGAAATCTTCATTATGAAGAAAGATTGAAGACTCTTAAGTTACATTCACTTGTTAGACGAAGAATGAGGGGAGACCTGATCGATGTGTATAAGTGGAAGATAGGTATTAATAAAGGGGATATTAACAAGGTCTTGAGGATATCTCTCCAAGAGAGACCCGCAGTAATGGATTTAAATTAGATAAGTTTAGATTTAGAAAGGACATAGGAAAGTATTGGTTTGGAAATAGGGTAGTTGATGAGTGGAACAGTCTACCTAGCTGGGTTATTGAGGCTAGGACTTTGGGTAGTTTCAAATTTAGGTTGGATAAGTACATGAGTGGGAGGGGTTGGATTTGGGTGTGACTTTCACACCAGAGCTTCTTTCTTGTGTAGCATTGAAAATTGGGTTGGACAAATGTTTCGTTAGAGGGATGAATTGTAAAGGACCTGCCTAGTATGGGCCAACAGGCCTCCTGCAGTGTTCCTCCTTTCTTATGTTCTTATGAGACGCGTCCACTTCTGGCCAGTGTTTACAAGCCAGCCAGCCACCGCGGTCGCTTCCAAGCATACAATAGGAACATTTCATATTATCACAGCCTTTTTAGTGATTGTACCTGCAAAATAAGTCACCATGGGCCCCAAGAAAGCTTCTAGTGCCAACCCTACAGCAAAAAGGGTGAGAATTACTATGGATATGAAGAAAGAGATCATTGCTAAGTATGAAAGTGGAGTGCATGTCTCCGAGCTGGCCAGGCTGTACACAAAACCCCAATCAACCATCGCTACTATTGTGGCCAAGAAAACGGCAATCAAGGAAGCTGTTCTTGCCAAAGGTGCAACTATGTTTTCGAAACTGAGATCGCAAGTGATAGAAGATGTTGAGAGACTGTTATTGGTATGGATAAACGAAAAACAGATAGCAGGAGATAGCATCTCTCAAGCGATCATATGTGAAAAGGCTAGGAAGTTGCATGACGATTTAATTAGAAAAATACCAGCAACTAGTGGTGATGTGAGTGAATTTAAGGCCAGCAAAGGTTGGTTTGAGAGATTTAATTTAATTAGAAAAATGCCAGCAACTAGTGGTGATGTGAGTGAATTTAAGGCCAGCAAAGGCTGGTTTGAGAGATTTAAGAATCGTAGTGGCATACATAGTGTGATAAGGCATGGTGAGGCTGCCAGTTTGGACCAAAAAGCAGCTGAAAAATATGTGCAGGAATTCAAGGAGTACATAGACAGTGAAGGACTGAAACCTGAACAAGTGTTTAATGGTGACACTGACAATGTTGTGAAACACGTTAGGAATGTCATAAAGGAACGGGAGGTACAGGCCTCTATGGGCAGATATGTTGTGCGACAGATGTCCAGTGACTCTCAAGCTGGTCCTAGTGGCATTAAAAGAAGGGAAGTAATCCCGAAAAAGGACTTGCCACCTCAAGTCCTAATGGAAGGGGATTCCCCTTCTAAACACTAAGACCATCAACACACTCCCCTCTTCCCATCCCATCAATCATCACCAGATCTTCAATAAAGGTAAGTGTCATGTAACTGTGCATGTCTT
>NC_069422.1:35358242-35370742 GCF_026875155.1 Cherax quadricarinatus
GGTGTGGTAGTGTGGTGGAGGTGTGGCAGTGTAGTGGAGAGGTGTGGTAGTGTGGTGGAGGTGTGGTAGTGTGGTGGAGGTGTGGCAGTGTAGTGGAGAGGTGTGGTAGTGTGGTGGAGGTGTGGCAGTGTAGTGATGTGGTAATGTGGTACAGAGGTGTGGCAGTGTGCTGGAGGTGTGGTAGTGTGGTGAAGTGTGGTAGTGTTGTGGAGAGGTTTGGTAGTGTGGTGAAGTGTGGTAGTGTGGCGGTGTGGTAGTGTGGTGGAAAGTGTGATAGTATGGTGGAGAGGTGTGGTGGAGAGGTGTGGTAGTGTGGTGGAGAGGCGTGGAAGTGTGGTGGAGAGGTGCGGTAGTGTGGTGGAGAGGCGTGGTAGTGTGGTGGAGAAGTGTGGTAGTGTGGTGGAGAGGCGTGGTAGTGTGGTGGAGAGGTGTGGTAGTGTGGTGGAGAGGCGTGGTAGTGGTGAAGAGGTGTGGTAGTGTGGTCGAGGTTTAGTAGTGTGGTGGGAGTTGTGGTAGGGTGGTGGAGAGGTGTGGCAACGTGAAGTGGTGTGGCAGTGTTGTGGAGGTTTAGTAGTGTGGTGGAGAGGTGTGGTGGAGGGGAGTGATGTGGTTGTATGGTGTGTGGGGGGGAGGGGGAACGACGTGGATACAGCACGCGTCCACGTATAGTGTTGGGCCAAGGAAAGAAGAGTGGAGGGTGGGGTAGTAACAGTTGGAGGGAGGAGGGGTAATTTAAGGGAGGGAGGGTAAGTTAAGGGAGGGAGGGACGGAGGGAGAAGCACCCGTTCAGTGACGTAGGAGTGTGTGCAATGTGCCTTGGTATGTACACACACACACACCTGCTAATTAGAAATGCATGGTATTGGTATTTATAGAGTGCTGCTGAGATGCTGCCCTTATATATTATATATATATATATATATATATAATATATATATATATATATATATATATATATATATATATATATATATATATATATATATATATATATGTCGTGCCGAATATGTAAAACTGGTCAGTTAGCAAGAACTCATTTTAAATTAAGTCCTTTCTGAAATTTTCTCTTATACGTTTAAAGATATATTTTTTTCATTAATGATAATGTAAAAATTTTTAATTTTGCACCAAAAGAATCTTAGAAAACTTACCTAACCTTATTATAACAAGAACAATTTATTTTAGCCTAACCCAACTAAATATATTCTAGATTTGTTTACAATAATTTAATACTAAACAAACACAGTGAAATATATTTTTTTTCGTTAGGTTCAGAATGATTTTGGAGAAATTATTGCATACACAAATTTTTGCTTGTCCTATATGGCAAGATGAGCGTTGCTATTTAAGCCAAGATGGCAAGTTCTGCCTATTCGGCACGACATATATATATATATAATATATATATATATATATATATATATATATATATATATATATATATATATATATATATATAATATTATATAATATATATATATATATGCAATAAGATCACAATAAACAGGTGATTTCAAATATGCAAAGTATGAGTAGTCACGAAAGCGCTTGGAATTTCTCTATTCTTTCAGAGTGGTTGTTTTGCATATAATATATATATATATATATATATATATATATATATATATATATATATATATATATATATATATATATATATATATATATATAATATATATATATATATATATACAAGGAATTCGCGAGAGCAGGCGAAATATTGACAAACACTGATCTCTGGCTGAAGGAGACTCGAACCTACGAATCTTAGGACAAGGTACGCAGTGCTTTACCAATCTACCCACACTGGACAATACCTTGGCGTGTAGCTTGCGCTACACGTTTGATCCAAGGCAGCCAGCTTTCAGGGAGAAGGCTTACAGCTTTTCATCTCATCCCCTGCATGCATCAGCTTTACTAGAGATTTGAACAATGCTGTAAGCCTTCTCCCTGAAAGCTGGCTGCCTTGGATCAAACGTGTAGCGTAAGCTACACGCCAAGGTATTGTCCAGTGTGGGTAGATTGGTAAAGCACTGCGTACCTTGTCCTAAGGTTCGTAGGTTCGAGTCTCCTTCAGCCAGAGATCAGTGTTTGTGTATATTTCGCCTGCTCTGGCGAATTCCTTGCATTGTTCAAATCTCTACCAAGGCTGATGCATGCAGGGGATGAGATGAAAAGCTGCAAGCCTTCTCCCTAAAAGCTGGCTGCCTTGGATCAAACGTGTAGCGCAAGCTACACGCCAAGGTATTGTCCAGTGTGGGTAGATTGGTAAAGCACTGCGTACCTTGTCCTAAGGCTCGTAGGTTCGAGTCTCCTTCAGCCAGAGATCAGTGTTTGTGTATATTTCGCCTGCTCTCGCGAATTCCTTGCATTGTTCAAATCTCTAGTAAGGCTGATGCATGCAGGGGATGAGATGAAAAGCTGTAAGCCTTCTCCCTGAAAGCTGGCTGCCTTGGATCAAACGTGTAGCGCAAGCTACACGCCAAGGTATTGTCCAGTGTGGATAGATTGGTAAAGCACTGCGTACCTTGTCCTAAGGTTCGTAGGTTCGAGTCTCCTTCAGCCAGAGATCAGTGTTTATATAATATATAATATATATATATATATTATATATATATATATATATATATATACACACGTTCAGTGTAGTGCATGATATAAATACATGTATATATATATGTAGGAAGATCAGAGCCAGATAATGATGTATTCGAACCATCTTAGAGAGCTGCAGGATAACGTGCACAAACCACGCGCGGGAGACTGAATAGACCAACGATGGAAAAGGAACTGTTACCTGTAAAAAAATAAAAAGGGTACTCACCTAATTGTGGTTGCAGGGGTGTGTGCTGTTGATGACAGGTGAAATTAGACACGTGTTTCGCCATCCAGTGGCTGATAAAGCCACTAGATGGCGAAAAGTCTACAATAAAGATACCCAGATGTTGGAAATGTCACAGGTACACAGAATACGACTCCATAAGGAGAGTTATGAGATTGTCGTGGAGGCGAAAACAATATAGAATATGATGTCGCCATTAGCGTTAGATACGGGCGACGAGGAGCCCCTTTATGAATGTTGTAGTCTTATGTAATTCAAAGCAGTCTATAATAGTTACTCCTGAATTTGGACACACCTGAAGACAGGAAGGAAGTACGGATTACATATCTGCAAATTGCATTAAAGCAGAGAAAATCAGGAGACAAAGAAAAAAGTTGTGAGAAACTGGGGCTAACTTCGTGGTTCCTTTCATCAGAATCGATGGACGAGGAAATGACCTCTGTGCCAGGAGTTTTTCGGAGATTCAGCTGTCGCAGGGAAGATAAATGGGGCGAACAATGAATTTACGAGTGAACTGAGTAAGAAGCTGGTAGAGACTCAGGAGATGAGAGACCTGATTACCTCGATCAAGGCATGACTTTTTTTTGCCATACACGTTGCCAAGTAATATTCAGCCCTAAAGGTGAGCCAGTAACGAGAGTAATTTGCCAGTTACTGGTGATATACTTTAGTAACATGTTTAGTGTTTGAGTAATGGCTGAGTTAAGAGTAATGAATCTGTCTCTATCCACTCCACCTATTCTTTTAAGAACTGTACATGCCATGATCGTGTTTTGGTTCTCCTCTCTACTGGTGATGCTAGACTAAGTGCCTCAAGTCTCTCCTTGACGTTTATTTTCCTCTGTTTTCTGGTACCACTCTCGTTGCGAACCTTTAAATCTGGTGTTATTTCTTTATATGCTTGTACAGGTGTAGGCTGTATGCCGGTGCCGCATATTCCAAGTTGGTCCTACCGTACCTTGTGTATAATGTACTAAACGAATCCTTTAGATTCCTGAAAATCTTTCTCAGGTTACCTATACGATTTACATGTAATTCCGTTGATAATTTTGGCGCAATGATTACTCTCGTATCTTTCTCCTGGCACAGTGTCTGTGCTACCCTGCTGTGAAGTGTAAGTTCATAAAATAGTCCATGTCCAGTAGGCACTATCTTAGCCAGTGATGTTTGTCAGAATAATTGCCTTCAAGCTGAGTACTTAATATTTTTCTTCTTATATACTGGGATAAATTTTTGCAGTTTCCCAACTGCCTGGCAGTTACCTGTTTCCGACGCATTCCTGTATATTCTTGTTTATGGGACACACAACTCCTTTTCTGCTCATTCGTGCTATACCTAAAGCAATTCGTGCGTGTAATTGTATGCACGCTTGCTGAGTATGTGTGTGTGTGTTGGGGGATAAGATATCAGAACAAACTTTTAATACAGTGTTTGCTCTATGTCCATAGTCAGCAACAAGTGAGACCTACAGTACGGAAGCAAAATATTGGTGGCACAGCACAACTTATCCCCCGCCAGCTGGTGCTAACCTCTTTTATGTAGCTGTGTGCAGAGGCAAATTGGAATAGGGGAAGGGGAAGACAGGAAGAGGGGAAGGGAGGAAGAGGGAAAGGGAGGAAGAGGGGAAGGAGGAAGAGGGAAAGAGAGAAAGAGGGTAAGGGAAGAAGAGGGGCGAGGAGGGGGAAGAGACAAGAATTTTCAGACTGAGGTAAGGAGGCAGGGGCAGGTTAGTGTTCGATTTTGTGGGAGGTGGGAGAGAGTAGTGGGAGATTAGGGGAAGGAGGGGAGACGTGACACTAGCTTTTTAAGTAATAAATGATACAGTGTGTGTGTGACGGGGGGAAGGGGGAGACAGACACGCACCTGGAATGTGAAACGTGGAGGGATCAATTCCATCACTTTCGCATGGAAAGCAGTGGAAAGGAACCAACAACCAGTGGTGAGGGGCGAGGGGGAGGGGGCGAAAGATAGAGGAAGGGATAGGGGGGAGTAAGTCCAAGCGGGTGAAACGGGGTTTCATCAATGGCTTCAACAATTAACAAAGTGTAATTCATTATGACGTTTCGCTCCACACAGCGCCGCTGAAATGGTAGGCCACCAGGTTCCATCCAAGGAACAGGAGGGAGGACAGCTGCCGTTTCTTGGATCAAGAGACTCTTCACCAGCAGCATCAATGCACACCCCATCCCCTATTCCCTTTCCCTTGAAGGGAAGGTAAGAGAAGGAAGACTCACTCTGTGGGAAGGAAGAGGGAAATTCTCCTGGTGTCTCAGTTGACACCCGCGACCAGTGACAACCCAGGACGCGCACTGAGACAAGACACCGACAATGAAGTGAATGTGTGAAAATGAGAGGTGAGGGTAAAAATGAGGAGGTGAAGGCGGAAAGAAATGAGTGAAAAATAGGTGTGCGTAAGAAAAAAAAAGAAACAAGGTGAAAGTGATATGAAAAGAAACATGAAACGAACGAATCGAGGCAGTGAGGGTGACGAGTAGTGAGAAGAGTGGAATATTAGGACTCTTCGCGTCCTCCCCACTTCACTCCCTCTTCCCCACTTCACTACCCCTTCCCCACTTCACTCCCTCTTCCCCACTTCACTTCCTCTTCCCCAATTCGCTCCCCCTTCCCCACTTCACTCCCTCTTCCCCACTTCACTAGCCCTTCCCCATTTCACTCCCTCTTCCCCACTTCACTCCCCCTTCCCCACTTCACTCCCTCTTCCCCACTTCACTACCCCTTCCCCACTTCACTCTCTCTTCCCCAGTTCACTCCCCTTCCCCACTTCACTCCCTCTTCTCCCACTTCACTCCCTCTTCCCTACTTCACTCCCCCTTCCCCACTTCATTCCCCCCTTCCCCACTTCATTCCCTCTTCCCCACTTCACTCCCTCTTCCCTACTTCACTCCCCCTTCCCCACTTCATTCCCTCTTCCCTACTTCACTCCCCTTCCCCACTTCATTCCCCGTTCACAACTTCACTCCCTCTTCCCCTCCTCCACTTCCTAAAACTTCAGCCGGGAAATGTTTTACAAGCAAGGCCACGGTGCATCAGGAAATTAATCGACCTGATTACCAACACCATTCAGAGATTAAACAAGCGCAAACACCAGTGCATTCAATTCAGTAATGTCTAAACGCAGCGCAATTTATGCGAGTCATCCCTTTTACCGTTGAGACTCTAATCTAGCCTTACTGTTGGGACTGAAGGCTAACCTTACTGTTGGGACGCAAGGCTAATCTTACTGTTGGGACTCAAAGCCAACCTTACTGCTGGGACTCAAGGCCAACCTTACTGTCGGGACTCAAAGCTAACCATACTGTTTTGACTCGAAATTAACCTTACTGTTGGGACTCAAGGCTAACCTTACTGTTAGGACTCAAAGCTAACCTTACTGTTGGGACTCAAGGCTAACCTTACTGTTTTGACTCGAAATTAACCTTACTGTTGGGACTCAAGGCTAACCTTACTGTTAGGACTCAAAGCTAACCTTACTGTTGGGACTCAAGGCCAACCTAACTGTTGGGACTCAAAGCTAACCTTACTGTTGGGACTCAAGGCCAACCTTACTGTCGGGACTCAAAGCTAACCATACGGTTGGGACTCGAGGCTAACTTGACAAATGGGATTTAAGGTTAGCTTTACTGCTGAAATTTAAGGGCAACCTTACTGTTAGGATTTATGGATAACCTTACCGCTGGGATTTAAGGATAACCTTACTGTTGGAATTCAAGGATAACAATACCGTTGAGATTTAAAAGTAGCGTTACTGTTGGGATTTGTGGGTCTCTTCTGTGAGAGAGAGACACATTACCTTCTAATTTGCTTGAAATGACGTCCAACGAAAATTCTTGTAGAATTAGTTGAACTAGAATAGGATTTAGAAACTAGTGTAGTATTTAGAAACATTAAGAATAGTGTAGAATTTAGAAGCATTGAGAAACTAGTGTAGGATTTAGAAACATTAAGAACTAGTGTAGGATTTAGAAACTAATAAACTAGTGTAGGATTTAGAAATATAAACTAGTGTAGGATTTAGAAATATTATAAACTAGTGTAGGATTTAGAAAGTAGTAACCAGTGTAGAATTTAGAAACATTAAGAAACTAGTGTAATTAAAAACATCAAGAAAATAGTATAAGATTTAGAAACATTAAGAAGTTATCCTTATGAAGGTGGTAAAGTCCCGCCTATCATAGTGGAAAAGTGGACACATGACACAAAACATAGGTAATATTAGCCAAAGGATGAGTAATATTTTGAGCGTAGATCTGAGGTCGTGTATCAGTCTCAGTCAAAAATGGTTGTAGGGAGTAACGCAAAATCCTATCTAGAACAAGACACTTGTAAAACAAATCTTCATCTTCTCAGCTCAGTGAGAAACGTCGTCAGACCGTTTTTTATGCTTTTGTCTTTTTGCTCTCTTTTATTTCTGGTTACTTTTGAATCTAGAAACAGTAAAACATGGAGACAATTACATTCAGTAGCATGTATGAACCTGCCTTTTCTCTCCCTCCCTCCCTCTCCCTCTCTGTCTCTCCCTTTCTTTCACAAACTAATTAGACTGGCCATTTTCATGACCCAGTTCGACTCCCACAGATGATTAACCTGCGGATTAGACCACACAACCTGGATGCCAGCCAGGTTTTAAAAATCTTCTAATTTATTAAAGTTATAAAACACCGTTGGGCGGACTCTATGGCGTGGAATTAATTACATCACTTCTAAACAGTTTCTTATGTAATTATTGCTCTACTCGAGGCTTTGCTCACTCGTTTAGCTTCGCGTTGTATTCGTCGTTCCCATTTAAATGACAAAGTTAGCTTAATGTTGTAGTGTATTTGAATGAGTTGCAGATAATTTGGTGAAATTATGGTTGACTGAATTTATGCTGGGAAATAAGAACGTAACAACAAAGAAAGAATGCAGAAGTTTCACTGGCCAATACTAGGCAGGTACTTCTGGTACATGCTAGGTAGGTATTTGCTATTGGCCCATGCTAGGTAGGTATTGCCTATTGGCCCATGCTAAGCAGGTGCTACTGGCCCATGCTAGGCAGGTGCTACTGATTCATGCTAGGCATGTGTTACTGGCCCATGCTAGGCAGGTGTTACTGGCCCATGCTAGGCAGATGCTACTGCCCCATGCTAGACAGATGCTACTGGCCTATGCTAGGCAGATGCTACTGGCCCATGCTAGGCAGATGCTAATGGTCCATGTTAGGCAGGTGCTACTGGCCCATGCTAGGCAGGTGCTACCGATTCATGTTAGGCAGGTGTTACTGGCCCATGTTAGGCAGGTGCTACTGGTCCATGCTAGGCAGGTGCTACTGATTCATGCTAGGCAGGTGTTACTGTTTCATGCAAGGCAGATGCTACTGGCCCATGCTAGGCAGATGCCATTGGCCCATGTTAGGCAGATGCTACTGGCCCATGCTAGGCAGATGCTAATGGTCCATGTTAGGCAGGTGCTACTGGTCCATGCTAGGCAGGTGCTACTGGTTATGCTAGGCAGATGCTATTGGTCCATGCCAGGCAGGTGCTACTGGCCCATGCTAGGCAGGTGTTACTGATTCATGCTAGGCAGGCATAACTGGCCCATGATAGGCAGGTGTTATTGGCCCATGCTAGGCAGGTGCTACTGGTTCATGCTAGCCAGGTGCTACTGGCCCATGTTAGGCAGGTGCTACTGGTCCATGCTAGGCAGGTGCTACTGGTTATGCTAGGCAGATGCTATTGGTCCATGTTAGGCAGGTGCTACTGGCCCACGCTAGGCAGGTGTTACTGTTCCATGCAAGGCAGGCGTAACTGGCCCATGATAGGCAGGTGTTATTGACCCATGCTAGGCAGGTGCTACTGGTTCACGCTAGGCAGGTGCTACTGGTCCATGCTAGGCAGGCGTAACTGGCCCATGATAGGCAGGTGTTACTGCCCCATGCTAGGCAGGTGTTACTGGCCCATGGTAGGCAGGTGCTACTGGTCCATGCTAGGCAGGTGTTACTGGCCCATGGTAGGCAGGTGCTACTGGTCCATGATAGGCGGGTGTTACTGGCGCATGCTAGGCAGGTGTTACTGGCCCATGCTAGGCAGGTGTTACTGGCGCATGCTAGGCAGGTGTTACTGGCCCATGCTAGGCAGGTGTTACTGGCCCATGCTAGGCAGGTGCTACTCCAGTGCTCCTCTACTCTCATGATCTTGTTCTCCAATAATAAATATAACCTGCTACCATCATATCACCAATCATGTGCAACATTCTATAATGAAGACAGAAAACACGAAATAAAAAGGGCACCAACAGTTTGAGAGGACGGTCGGAATAAACACACACATCACAGATAATTTAGAATGATGAATCAATAACTCCATCTTTCCTGAATGAAATTGATTCATAATTGCTCCCTAAAAAAAAATCCATTCATAAGTAGCTCTTTCCCTGCTCCCCTAAAAATTTACATTCGCAAATAATTCTTGCCCCATGAAAATTTCCATTAGTAAATAATTTTTTACCCTTGCCCCTAAAAATTTCCATTCGTAAAAATCCTTCCTCTTGCCCAATAAAAATTTAGAATCTTGAGTGCATCTCCTTCTACCTCTACTCTGGAATCTATAACAGGCAAACAACAGGCATCTTCTGAAAATGTCGATTAATCTTTCCTCTTCTCTAAACGTTAGTAAAATTAACGCTGAAATGTTTCTGAGGAAACACTGGTAACAGTGAAGCATCAACAACGAGCAACGTTTTCTGTACATCAGCCTCCTCTTCGCTTACTCCTTTCCCCTCTTCTTCTGTTCCTCCTACTCATTCACTTCTCTGAGAAGTGGCAAACTTTCTAGTCTGTTGGCCAACGAAAAGTTTAGCCAAACAAAATTAGCAGCAGTGACAGAACACATTAACTATCGAAAGGAAGGGAGAAGAAAGTACGATTGGGAATGAGGGGAAGAGAAAAGGAAGAGAGGGGGAAAAGAAAATAAATTAGAGGGGAAAAGAAGATAGGAGAGAACAGAGAGAACAGAAGGGAGAAAGGGGAGGGAGCAGAGGTGAAGGGATTGATGGAAAGAAAGGAAAAATGAGAGAGGAGGGAAGAGAGAGGGAAAATATAGGATTAGAGAGGAAGAGAGAGGTGGAGGATCTAACAGAGTTAAATTCATTTAGAGATACATATGTCGTACTTATCAGTAAATTTCTTGTGTAACTTTCAACTGGATTTTTATCTGAGTGTTTGAACCTCCCAGTTCAAAAGTGTAGCCTAAAATACCCAGGTCGATCACTGGCTCTAGTTCCGTCTCGTGCGTCTCCATGTTGTTACCACAGAGAGACGTGGATAGTTTGCTAGGATGAAGACACAGCAACCTGGCAATAACTCTTTTCTTAGCTTACAAGAACGATTTTCTTAGCTTGAAAAAGCTTTCTTTTCTTGCTTGCAAAACTTATTTTGTTAGTATGCAAGAACGGTTTTCTTAACTTGTAAGAACTATCAGTTTAGCTTACAAAAAAGGTTTTCTTAGCTTGTAAGAACTATCAGTTTAGCTTACAAGAAAGGTTTTCTTAGCTTGTAAGAACTATCAGTTTAGCTTACAAGAAAGGTTTTCTTAGCTTGTAAAAACTATCAGTTTAGCTTACAAGAAAGGTTTTCTTAGCTTGTAAGAACTATCACTTTAGCTTACAAGAAAGGTTTTCTTAGCTTGTAAAAACTATCAGTTTAGCTTACAAGAAAGGTTTTCTTAGCTTGTAAAAACTATCAGTTTAGCTTACAAGAACGGTTTTCTGAGCTTGTAAGAACTATCTGCTTAGCTTAAAGAAAGGTTTTCTTAGCTTATAATGACTCTTTCTTAGCGTTTAAGAACTTTCTTCTTGTACGAAATTCTTCATAGCTTGAAAACTTTATTCTTAGCTTTCAAACACTTTCTTCTTAACTTGCAAGGACTTTTCCCTAGCATGACACCTTTTGCACTGAACGCCTTTAAAAGATCAAGCAGAATGAAAGCCTGAAGCATCTAGTTACTTTATTCTAGAGAAAATGAAATATGAAGAGTTAGAAAATCATTGATATGTCTAACTTGGCTTTGCTATGCTATCTCCTAGCACAGCGTTTCCCTATTTGCTAAACAGTCAGTCACCATGAACAGATATGTACCTGTTCTTGAGTAGTACCGTTGTCAAGCATACTAAGCGTAGAGGGAGAGGGAAGAGTGTCAGGAAGGAGAGAGGGAAGCGAGAAGGAGTTAAGGAAAGGAAGGAGAAAGGGCAAGGGAGGAGGAAAACGTGAGGTGAAGATGGGAGAAAAAGGTGGTGAAGGAGGGAGAGGGAGAGGAAGGGCGAAAATTAATGAGTTGTAAAATTTTGAACCGAAAGATAATCAGCGCAGTGTACAATAACAGAAAAAACAGATTTACCTCCCTAACATATACAATTCCCTCCCCTCAGCATACATAATTACCTCACCAACATACACAAACCCCCTCACCAACATACACAAACTCCCACACCAACATACACAAACCCCCTCACCAACATACACAAACCCCCTCACCAACATACACAAACTCCCACACCAACATACACAAACCCCCTCACCAACATACACAAACCCCCTCACCAACATACACAAACCCCCTCACCAACATACACAAACCCCCTCACCAACATACACAAACCCCCTCAACAATATACACAAACCCCCTCACCAACATACACAAACCCCCTCACCAACATATACAATTCCCCTCCCTTCCCTTCTTCCCCTCCCCCGCATCCACACATTAAAACTAAATCTAACAAAAATCACCATCAACGCATACTTTCCTAATAAAAAATAACCATTTAATAAGGGGTAAAAAAAATCACGGATCTATGAAAATGGCTTCAAGAATCCCACTCTACCCTTGTCTACTAAAATTTCACTGAGGTCTCGACAGACACCTCGGTAATTATAATGTCACTGATTACTACGTAAAGGTCAAGGACGCACAAATTAAAAATGTGTGCAACAGTAAGTGAGTAAGACAGTTTCGCTTCTACATTGACGAGACGTTTCGCCTGCTCAGCAGGTTTCTTCAGTCGATATACAGGAGTCGGTGATCATCCCCTCAACCTGGAGACGTCTGAGGTGGTCAGTCAGTGGAACACGAGACGACGTGAGAGACGTATGATCACTGACGAGCTGGAAACTTAGCGAGAGTGAGGCCATAGAGCACCCACTCCTCTAATGGAGAAACATCCTAGTAACAATTCCCGAAGAGAACCAGTGAAGTGCAAGAGAATGGGAGACAAGGAAGAGTGGTAAGGCATATGAGGTAAGACACGGTGAGAGAAGAAAGCGAGTGTGAGGAAAAGAAGGAAAGGAAAGGAGAGAAGAAAAATAAGACAAAGTAGGGAGGAAGAGAGGGAAATTGAGGTAAAGAATAGTTAGAGTGGAGGGAGGAAGGGAGGGGGAGGGGAGGTCAATTCATAAAAAAACACAAGAGCAGCTGGAGGAGAGGGCATCTAGTTTCGTTATTCAGTATAAGAAACGCTGGTGTTATTGAACTACACCACGGGGAATTCTTGGCCACTTTCATTCAGATTTGTGACACGTACGAGATGAGCGTTTTGCTGCTTGTTGTTCAGCGAGGTTTGTGTTTTTTAAGCGAGTCTTATGCTTTAAGAGATGTGTTTATAAGCA
>NC_069422.1:35375742-35395742 GCF_026875155.1 Cherax quadricarinatus
GATCCCTGTAACTTATACAGTGTACGATCCCTGTAACTTATACAGTGTACGATCCCTGTAACTTATACAGTGTACGATCCCTGTAACTTATACAGTGTACGATCCCTTTTAACTTATACAGTGTACGATCCCTGTAACTTATACAGTGTACGATCCCTGTAACTTATACAGTGTACGATCCCTGTAACTTATAGTGTATGTTCATATAAGTAACAAAAAGGCACAATACCGTGACTGGAACGATACACAAATAACCCGCACATAAAAGAGAGAAGCTTACGACGACGTTTCGGCCCAAGTCGGACCGAAACGTCGTCGTAAGCTTCTCTCTTTTATGTGCGGGTTATTTGTGTATGTTCATGTAGCTTATTTAGTGTGTGATTCCCTCATACATTGCGACCCCTTATGAGGTATGATCCCTCATACAGCGTACTATCTTATACCATCCCCCTCATACAGTGTACGACCTTATACCACCCCCTCATACAGTGTACCACCTTATACAGTGGTAGCCCCCTCATACAGGCGCAGGCAGCTGCACACTGCGGATGTACAAAAAAAATCATTACACTGTACGGAGGTTCCTGGAGGCAGCACACTGCGGATGTACTCAAAAACATCTACGGTGTGAAACACTCAATAATTCGTAAAGACAACTTTGTATTACTGAGACTGAGACTATGTACAGTCCAGGTGAGATTAAGTTGGATCACGTACGGCCAGCAGTAACAACCTAGTTGATCAGGCTCTGATCCACCGGGAGGCCTGGTCGTGGACCGGGCCGCGGGGGCGTTGATCCCCGGAGTACCCTCCAGGTAGACTCCAGGTAGGTAGGTAGACCAGATGGGATACTCAGACCGGTACTATACAGGTCAATTATTTTACTGTCTTTGTCTACAAGTGGTGTTTCTTTCTAGCAAGTGTCAGGTGTGGGAAGAACCCAGAGTGTCAGGTGTGGGAAGAACCCAGAGTGTCAGGTGTGGGAAGAACCCAGAGTGTCAGGTGTGGGAAGAACCCAGAGTGTCAGGTGTGGGAAGAACCCAGTGTCAGGTGTGGGAAGAACCCAGAGTGTCAGGTGTGGGAAGAACCCAGAGTGTCAGGTGTGGGAAGAACCCAGAGTGTCAGGTGTGGGAAGAACCCAGTGTGTCAGGTGTGGGAAGAACCCAGAGTGTCAGGTGTGGGGAGAACCCAGAGTGTCAGGTGTGGGGAGAACCCAGAGTGTCAGGTGGGGAGAACCCAGAGTGTCAGGTGTGGGGAGAACCCAGAGTGTCAGGTGTGGGGAGAACCCAGAGTGTCAGGTGTGGGGAGAACCCAGAGTGTCAGGTGTGGGGAGAACCCAGAGTGTCAGGTGTGGGGAGAACCCAGAGTGTCAGGTTTTGGGGAGAACCCAGAGTGTCAAAGGGGTGGGAAGAACCCAGAGTGTCAGGTGTGGGGAGAACCCAGAGTGTCAGGTGTGGGGAGAACCCAGAGTGTCAGGTGTGGGGAGAACCCAGAGTGTCAGGTGTGGGGAGAACCAGAGTTTTCAGGTGTGGGAGAACCCGAGTGTCAGGTGTGGGGAGAACCCAGTGTCAGGTGTGGGGAGAACCCAGAGTGTCAGGTGTGGGGAGAACCCAGAGTGTCAGGTGTGGGAAGAACCCAGAGTGTCAGGTGTGGGGAGAACCCAGAGTTTCAGGTGTGGGGAGAACCCAGAGTGTCAGGTGTGGGAAAACCCAGAGTGTCAGGTGTGGGAACAACCCAGAGTGTCAGGGTGTGGGGAAAAACCCAGAGTGTCAGGTGTGGGGAGAACCCAGTGTCAGGTGTGGGTAGAACCCAGAGTGTCAGGTGTGGGAAGAACCCAGAGTGTCAGGTGTGGGAAGAACCCAGAGTGTCAGGTGTGGGAAGAACCCAGAGTGTCAGGTGTGGGGGGGAACCCAGAGTGTCAGGTTTTGGGGAGAACCCCCGAGTGTCAGGTGTAGGGAGAACCCAGGGGTGTCAGGTGTGGGAAGAACCCAGATGTTCAGGTTGTGGGGAGAACCCCGGAGTGTCAGGTGTGGGGAGAACCAGAGTGTCAGGTGTGGAAGAACCCAGTGTCAGGTGTGGGAAGAACCCAGAGTGTCAGTGTGGGAAGAACCCCGAGTGTCAGGTGTGGGAGAACCCCGAGTGTCAGGTGTGGGGAGAACCCGAGTGTAAAGGGGTGGGGGGGAACCCCGAGTGTCAGGGTGTGGGGAGAACCCAGAGTGTCAGGTTTTGGGGGAGAACCCAGTTGTCAGGTGTGGGGAGAACCCAGAGTGTCAGGTGTGGGAAGAACTCAGAGTGTCAGGTGTGGGGAGAACGCAGAGTGTCAGGTGTGGGGAGAACCCAGAGTGTCAGGTGTGGGGAGAACCCAGAGTGTCAGGTGTGGGAAGAACCCAGAGTGTCAGGTGTGGGGAGAACCCAGTGTCAGGTGTGGGGAGGGAAACCCCCCGTGTCAGGTGTGGGGGAAACCCAGAGTGTCAGGTGTGGGGAGAACCCAGAGTGTCAGGTGTGGGGAGAACCCAGAGTGTCAGGTGTGGGGAGAACCCAGTGTCAGGTGTGGGGAGAACCCAGAGTGTCAGGTGTGGGGAGAACCCAGAGTGTCAGGTGTGGGAAGAAACCCAGAATGTTCAGGTGTGGGGAGAACCCAGAGTGTCAGGTGTGGGGAGAACCCAGGTGTCAGGTGTGGGGAAGAACCCAGAGTGTCAGGTGTGGGGAAAAACCCAGAGTGTCAGGTGTGGGAAGAACCCAGAGTGTCAGGTGTGGGGAGGGAAACCCCGCGTCAGGTGTGGGTTTGGAACCCAGAGTGGGCAGGTGTGGGGAAGAACCCAGAAATGTCAGGTGTGGGAAGAACCCAGAGTGTCAGGTGTGGGAAGAACCCAGAGTGTTAGGTGTGGGAAGAACCCAGAGTGTCAGGTGTGGGGAGAACCCAGAGTGTCAGGTGTGGGAGAAAAACCAGAGTGTCAGGTGTGGGGAAAAAAACCCAGAGTGCAGGTGTGGGGAGAACCCAGAGTGTCAGGTGTGGGGAGAACCCAGAGTGTCAGGTGTGGGAAGAACCCAGAGTGTCAGGTGTGGGGAGAACCCAGAGTGTCAGGTGTGGGGAGAACCCAGAGTGTCAGGTGTGGGGAGAACCCAGAGTGTCAGGTGTGGGGGAGAACCCAGGGGTGTCAGGTGTGGGGAGAACCCAGTGTCAGGTTGGGGAGAACCCAAAAAGTGTCAGGTGTGGGGAAGAACCAGTGTCAGGTGTGGGGAGAACCCAGAGTGTCAGGTGTGGGGAGAACCCAGAGTGTCAGGTGTGGGGAGAACCCAGTGTCAGGTGTGGGGAGAACCCAGAGTGTCAGGTGTGGGGAGAACCCAGAGTGTCAGGTGTGGGGAGAACCCAGAGTGTCAGGTGTGGGGAGAACCCAGAGTGTCAGGTGTGGGGAGAACCCAGAGTGTCAGGTGTGGGGAGAACCCAGAGTGGGCCCCGGTGTGGGAAAGAACCCCGAGTGTCAGGTGTGGGGGAGAACCAAGAGTGTCAGGGTGGGGGAGAACCCAGAGTTCAGGTGTGGGAAGAACCCAGAGTGTCAGGTGTGGGGAGAACCCGAGTGTCAGGTGTGGGGAAACCCAGAGGGGTCAGTTTGGGGGAACCCAGTGTCAGGTGTGGGAAGAAAACCCCGGTGTCAGTTGGGGAGAACCCAGAGTTCAGTGTGGGGGAGAACCCAGAGTGTCGTTGGGAAGAACCCAGTTCAGGTGTGGGGAGAACCCAGAGTATGTCGGTGTGGGGAGAACCCAGTGTCAGGTGTGGGACCCTGTCAGGTGTGGGGAGAACCCAGAGTGTCAGGTGTGGGGAGAACCCAGATGTCAGGTTGTGGGGAGAAACCCAGTGTCAGGTGTGGGGAGAACCCGTGTCATGTGTGGGGAGAAACCCAGAGTGTCAGGTGTGGGGGGAGAACCCCCGAGTGTCAAGTGTGGGGGAGAACCCAGAGTGTCAGGTGTGGGAAGAACCCAGAGTGTCAGGTGTGGGGGAGGGACCCCAAGTGCCCTGTGTGGGGGGAAACCCAGAGTTGTCAGGTGTGGGAGGACTCAAAAGGGCCCGGTTGGGGAGGACCCATTGTCCCGGTATGGGGAGGACCCCAAGTGCCAGGTGTGGGGAAACCCAGAGTGTCAGGTTGGGAGGGAACCAGTGTCAGTAGGGGGAAGGACCCAAGTGCCGGTGTGGAGAACCCAGGTGTCAGGTGTGGGGAGGGCCCAAAGTGCCAGGTGTGGGGAGGGCCACCAGGTGTGGGGAGGGCCCAAAAATGCCAGGTGTGGGAGGACCCCCGAGTGCCAGGTGTGGGGAGGACCCAAAGTGCCAGGTGTGGGGAAGACCCAAAGTGCCAAAAGTGGGGAGGACCCAAAGTGCAAGGTGTGGGGAGGACCCAAAGTGCCAGGTGTGGGGAGGACCCAAAGTGCCAAGTGTGGGGTGAACCCAGAGTGTCAGGTGTGGGGAGGACCCAAAGTGCCCGGTTGTGGGGGGGGGACCCAAATGCAGGTGCGGGGTGAACCCAGTGTCAGGTGTGGGGAGGACCCAAAGTGGCAGGTGTGAGGAGGACCCAAAGTGCCAGGTGTGGGAAGGACCCAAAGTGCCAGGTGTGGGGAGGACCCAAAGTGCCAAGTGTGGGGTGAACGCAGAGTGTCAGGTGTGGGGAGGACCCAAAGTGCCAGGTGTGGGGAGGACCCAAAATGCCAGGTGCGGGGAGAACCCAAAGTGCCAAGTGTGGGGTGAACCCAGAGTGTCAGGTGTGGGGAGGACCCAAAGTGCCAGGTGTTGGGAGGACCCAATGTGCCAGGTGTGGGAAGGACCCAGAGTGTCAAGTGTGGGGAGGACTTAAAGTGCCAGGTGTGGAGAGGACCCAGAGTGTCAAGTGTGGGGAGGACCCAAAGTGCCATATGTGGGGAGGACCCAAAGTGCCAGGTGTGAGGAGGACCCTGAGTGTCAGGTGTGGGGAGGACACAGAGTGCCAGGTGTGAGGAGGACCTAAAGTGCCAGGTATGGGGAGGACCCAAAGTGCAAGGTGTGAGGAGGACCTAGAGTGTCAGGTGTGAGGAGGACCTCAAGTGCCAGGTGTGGGGAGGACCCAACGTGCCAGGTGTGGGGAGGACCCAAAGTGCCAGGTGTGGGGAGTACCGAAGTGCCAAGTGTGGGGTGAATCCAGAGTGTCAGGTGTGGGGAGGACAAAAAGTGCCAGGTGTGTGGGAGGAACCAAAGTGCCAGGTGTAGAGAGGGCCCAGAGTGTCAAGTGTGGGGAGGACCCAAAGTGCCAGGTGTGGAGAGGACCCAGAGTGTCAGATGTGGGGAGGACCCAAAGTGCAAGTTGTGGAGAGGACCCAAAGTGCCAGGTGCGAGGAGGACCCAGAGTGCCAGGTGTGGGAAGGACCCAGAGTGTCAGGTGTGGGGAGGACCCAAGGTGCCATGTGTGGGGAGGACCCAAAGTGGCAGGGGTGGGAGGAACCCAAAGTGCGGTGTGAGGAGGACCGAGGGCCCGGTTTGGAGAGACCCAAAGTGCAGTGTGGGGAGGGACCAAGTGGGCAGGTTTGGAGAGGACCCCCAAATGCCAGGTGTGGGGGGGACCCAAAGTGCCAGGTTGTGGGGAGGACCCAAAGTGCCAGGTGTGGGGAGGACCGAAAGTGCCAAGTGTGTAGTGAACCCAGTGTCAGGTGTGGGGGGACCCAAAGTGCCAGGTGTGGAGAGGACCCAGAGTGTCAGATGTGTGGAGGACCCAAAGTGCCAGGTGTGGGGAGGACGCAAGGTGCCAGGTGTGAGGAGGACCCAAAGTGCCAGGTGTGGGGAGGACCCAAAGTGCAAGGTGTGAGGAGGACCCAGAGTGTCAGGTTTGGGGAGGACCCAAAGTGCAAGGTGTGAGGAGGACCCAGAGTGTCAGGTTTGGGGAGGACCCAAAGTGCCAGGTGTGGGGAGGACTCAAAGTGCCAGGTGTGTGGAGGACCCAAAGTGCCAGGTGTGGGGAGGACCGAAAGTGCCAAGTGTGGAGTGAACCCAGTGTCAGGTGTGGGGGGACCCAAAGTGCCAGGTGTGGGGAGGACCCAAAGTGCCAGTTGTGGGGAGGACGCAAAGTGCCAGGTATGGGGAGGACCCAAAGTGCCAGGTGTGGGGAGGACCCAAAGTGCCAAGTGTGAGGAAGACCCAGAGTGTCATTTGAGGGAAGGACCCAGAGTGCCAGGTGTGGGGAGGACCCAAGGTGCCAGGTGTGGGGAGGACCCAAAGTGCCAGGTGTGGGGAAGACCCAAAGTGCAAGGTGTGAGGAGGACCCAGAGTATCAGGTTTGGGGAGGACCCAAAGTGCAAGGTGTGAGGAGGACCCAGAGTGTCAGGTTTGGGGAGGACCCAAAGTGCCAGGTGTGGGGAGGACCCAAAGTGCCAGTGTGTGGAGGACCCAAAGTGCCAGGTGTGGGGAGGACCGAAAGTGCCAAGTGTGGAGTGAACCCAGTGTCAGGTGTGGGGGGACCCAAAGTGCCAAGTGTGGGGAGGACACAAAGTGCCAGGTGTGGGGAGGACGCAAAGTGCCAGGTATGGGGAGGACCCAAAGTGCCAGGTGTGGGGAGGACCCAAAGTGCCAAGTGTGGGGAGAACCCAGTGTCATGTGTGGGGAGGATCCAAAGTGCCAGGTGTGGGGTGATCCAAAGTGCCAGGTGTGGGGAAGACCCAGAGTGCCAGGTGTTGAGGGACCCAGAGTGTCAGTTGTGGAGAGGACCTAAAGTGCCTGGTGTGGGGAAGACCCAAAATGTCAGGTGTGGGGAGGACCCAAAGTGCCAGGTGTGGGGGAGAACCCAGAGTGTCAAGTGTGGGGAGGACCCAAAGTGCCAGGCGTGGCGAGGACCCAAAATGCCAGGCGTGGGAAGGACCCAAAGTGCCAGGTGTGAGGAGAACCCAGAGTATCAGGTTTAGGAAGGACCCAAAGTGCCAGGTGTGGGGAGGACCCAAAGTGCCAGGTGTGGGGAAGATCCAGTGTGCTAGGTGTGGAGGGACCCAGAGTGCCAGGTCTGGGGAGGACCCAGAGTGTCAGGTATGGGGAGGATCCAAAGTGCCAGGTGTGGGGAGGACCCAGTGTCAGGTGTGGGGAGGACCCAAAGTGCCAGGTGTGGGGAGAACCCAGAGTACCATGGCTAGCAACCATGAAGTGCCTGCAGTTACGGTGTGTAGGCAGCACCTTTCCTCGCTAAATAACCTCAATGCCTATAGTTAGGTGTTGTGCGGTCCGCCGGACCAGCAGCAATAATCTATGTACTTCCCTCCTAAAACAAACCCGTGTTTCTCGTAACTAGGCGCACCCCAGCATAATGTCTATATGCTACGTCGGGCCCAAATACACAATGCCACGGAACCAAGCTACAGTCAGTGTGTGTGTGTACTCACCTAGTTGTTGTTGCAGGGTCGAGTCACAGTTTCCGGCCCGTCTCTTCACTGGCAGCTACTGTGTGTGTGTGGGTGGTTTTGTGTGTGTGGGGTGTGTGTGTGTGTGTGTGGGTGTGTGGTGTGTGTGTGTGTGGGGTGTGCGTGGGGTGTGTGCGTGTGTGCGTGTGTGTGTGCGTGTGTGTGTGTGTTTTGTGTATGTAATCACCTATCTGTGGTTGCAGGGGTTGATTCTCAGATCTTAGCCCTGCCTCGTAACCTGTCACTCTCCAGATTTACTTCCTCTTAGCTTCATGGACCCCGTATACCTGATCTTAAAACTATGTATGGAGCTACTTCCTCGCGGTGTCCCCGAGTTCCCATTTCCTGCCTCTCAGTCTATCCATGTCTACCACATCAATTCCCTTGAGTATTCTGTATGTTGTTATCATGTCTACCCCCTCCTGGTTCTTCTGTCTTTTAATTCGTAGGTCCAATTCAGCTCTGCATTATCTTAGCATCAAGTTCACCCTAGTCTTCTCTCTGAGTGAAGTCTAACACATGTTCCCCTAGTGACTAAAGGGGGACAGAGGGTATAGACTGGGCCAGATGGTATAGCAGGGCCTAATCCTACACCCTTGGGTTTTCCCTCTTTTTTACTCCCTTCCCGAAAGCTTCATAACCTTTGTTTTTATTATTATTTGTTTTTATATCTCAGCAAACAGGGATATATCTGAATAATCCCATCGGATATCTTTCCCAAAAAAACCAGAAACAGCACTGGTCCAATACGAGGTTGTGGAATCACTGTTACTCTTCCATTCTGATGTCTCTTTCCTGATAGTCACTCTTTGCTTTCTCCCTACGATACACTCTGCCCACCGGAAGTTCCTGCTATTTTGCCTAAACCTCAAGCTTTGGCCCAGTCTAAAACAATGCAATCCCCCCCAACCCCTCTCTTGTCAAACGTCTTTACTTTCAAAAACTCCAAGTAAGACAAAATTTACCATCCCTGAAACCCTGGGTACTGTTTATGAAAGCACTTCCTCCAAGGGGTTCTTCCACCTCCCTCTGAAAATTTCTGATTACCTTGCAAGGTATGCATCTCAAGGAGTAACAACTCTGTAGTTGAACGCCTCCTCTCTGTCTTCTCTCATAAACATAAGGACTACATTTGCTGTCTTTCAGATCACTGGTAACTGTTCCGTATACAATGACTTATTATAGATCATAGACAGTGGTTTAGACAGTTCTTTTTTTTGGTGTGTAAAGCAACATAGTGCTCATAAATGCGTGGTGGTGAAGACACAGTGCACATGAATGCGTGGTGGTGAAGACACAGTGCTCATAAATGCGTGGTGGTGAAGACACGGTGCTTATAGCTGCGTGGTGGTGAAGACACGGTGCTTATAACTGCGTGGTGGTGAAGACACGGTGCTTATAACTGCGTGGTGGTGAAGACACGGTGCCATCTTGCGTCCAACCTAGTTCTCACCTGGTTAGTGTATTGGGTTTTAAAGCCTACCGACTATACTAGGGTCACTCAGGCTGTCAAACACCCCTACACGACAAGTTAGGGATACGTTATTCTTTGAAATAATTACTAAAGTCTCAGATGCCCACATTTCGGTGTGTATATACTGAAATACACATCTCGCGGGTGTAGGTGTATGTACACAGAGATATACGCTGGTGCTCACTCTCACCTGTACACACACTACAATTAGGCAGCTGGAAACCCCAGACACACCTCAGGGAAATTATAATCAGCGCTTTAAAAAATTGTGTTAAGGTGGAGTGAGGATGAGGAAGGATTGGGAAAGGAAGGAAAAATGGGAGATAAAAGAGGGGGAAAGAAAAAGAAGACAAGGAAATGAGGAAAAGCAGGAAAAATGAGGAAGAAGAGAGGTAAAAGAAGAGGAAAAGACGAAAATGAGGTCAAGGAAGCGGAGAGGAAAAAGGAAGAAGATAAAGGAAGAGGAGGAAAAGGAGAAGGTAAAGGAGGAAACGGAGATGATAAAGATGATTAAAGAAAAATGTAAGGGAGGAAAAAGAGAAGGTAAAGGTAAGGGAGTAAAAGATAAAAAGAGGAAAAGATAGAGGAGAAAAATAAAGAAGGCAAAGTAGGAAAAGGAGAAGTAAAGGAGGAAAAAGAGAAGGTAAAGGAGGAAAGGAGAGGAGAGAGTAGAGAGAGAGAAAAAAGAAGGAGAGTAAGAGGAAAAGCAGATAAATGAGGGAAGAGGGAGGAAAGAGAGCAGCAGAAGGGGGAAAATGGGAGAAGGAAATGAGGAAAGAGGAAGTAGTGAAAGAGGAAAGAGAGAGAGAGACAAGAGGGAGTCGTGATTTATTTAAGTAAAAAGCACAGGAACAGTATGGATATTCAGCTCTTGAAATATATTTCCTGTCTAGTATTATCAGGGATGTTGGGTAAAAGGACACAAGTGTAACTAATGCCATACTTTACTGTAGTAAAATTTCGTTATATTAACATAGTGTTGGTAATTCTACCAACATTATTACATTACCAAAGATACACTATTATTATCCACATGCTATTCTCGTGCACTTGGCCAGTGTCACTTCTTCAGCAACTTGTCTCAAGTGGTGAGGTATCAAGTCTTACACGAAGCTCTTTCTCTAACTACACAAGTATTCATTCATTCATTCTCTCTCTCTCTCTCTCTCTCTCTCTCTCTCTCTCTCTCTCTCTCTCTCTCTCTCTCTCTCTCTCTCTCTCTCTCTCTCTCTCTCTCTCTCTCTCTCTCTCTCTCTCTCTCTCTCTCTCTCTCTCTCTCTCTCTCTCTCTCTCTCTCTCTCTCTCTCTCTCTCTCTCTCTCTCTCTCTCCCGTATATGAAGCAACTTGCAATGTAAGCAGACTAAATGATAGTGTAGTAGCCTTGCTTATGCTTGGTTACAAGGACTTTTGACAGTCTGGCAGACGCTCACATGATCAAATTAAACGCAACGTATGTGGTCAGCCTTTTGGTCAATCGCTTGAGCACTAGTTATTGATTGTCAACATACTGAGGTATACAGAAATATACAGTGATAGAGACATATACATGTTATATTTCATCGAATCTTATGAGTGAAAATAGTATACCATACAAGTTACGCAAATATCCAAAATTTGCCTGCAACAGATAAGACAAAAGAAAAGAACAAAAGATTATGTTCCTTTTTCAACAACAGCCATTCCATTCTCACGATGAAGAACGCTACCCCCCCCCCTAACTCAATCAGTGATGGTGAAGTCTCCCAGTGATGGAGACTGGCCCTTAGTATTAATGCAGAGTGCCTTCGCCAGTGATGAAAGAACGACTTCACAAAGACAAAACGACTGCTCCACCCCTTCCATGTGATGGAGAAGAGCCTAGAGCTTGTCACCTTGAAAGATATAATTTGATTAACGAATCTTAACACGGGTTCACGTAGAAGCGTTCTTGCCTTACGAATGCACAAACATTTTTCTTTAAGGTACCCGAGGCAGAAGATCAAGATAAAGACTACGATTGTGAGTATATGGAATTCAATATAGTCTTCCATAAGTTTTTACACGGGGAACTGATTAAAAAAATAGCGGCATACGGAATAGGAGAAATAATCTCCTGGGTCGAAGCATAGCTGACAAATAGGCAAAAGTGTGCATTGAGTAAAGAAATCGGAACTGGGACTCGTTACAAGTGCTGTGCACAGAAGCCTGTACTGAGACCTTTGTTCACAATCTACATGAACGACATACATAGGGAATAAACGGTGACATATGTAAGTGTGCCGATGATACTAAAATAAGCTGTAAGATAATCTGTGGTGAGGACACTAGAAAGCAACAAAATGACCTGGTTAGGTTGATGTTGTGGTTGGAGAAATGTCAGATACAGTTCAATATGGACACATATACATGTATAAGGTTCTAATCTTGGAAAAGAAAACCACTATGGTATTTTAAGCTAAATAATGAAGATCGTAGTCAACCTGAATGATAATAAGACAGGAGTATTGGTTAGCAGAAATTTAAAGCCAAGACAACAGTGCATAAATGTTCGCAATAAAGCTAATACAATACCTGGCTTCACATAAAAAATCATAAATTATATATCTTTGGTAATGCCTCATTTAAGTAATGACGAACAGTTTTGGCCTCCATATTACAGAATGAATATTAATGCACAGGAAAATGTGCAATGAAGACAGACTGAAGGCAACGACTTGGCACTCTCTGGAACGACGTAGGCTTATATAAGAATATAAATAAAGCGTACAAATGGAAAACAGGAATAAATATAGGAATATACAAAACGTGGTGAAAGCATATATATATATTATTATATATATATATATATATATATATATATATATTATATATATATATATATATATATATATATATATATATTATATATATATATCCACACACGCGCGTGCACACACACACACACACACACGTGTGTATGAGAGAGAGAGAGAGAGAGGAGAGAGAGAGAGGAGAGAGAGGTAGAGAGAGAGGGAGAGAGAGAGAGAGAAGGAGAGGAGAGAGAGAGAGAGAGAGAGAGAGAGAGAGAGAGAGAAAGCTAAAAAAAAAACTGATAATTCAACTATTCATCGATGTCACTACTTCAAAGGACACAAGTCGCTAAATTATCGGCATAGCTAGGTGGAGGAAGTCCTTTCATCAGCGTGTGGTGAGTTGACCACGACGCTGGTTGACGTGGTTGACCACGACGCTGGTTGACGTGGTTGACCACGACGCTGGTTGACGTGGATGACCACGTCAGGAAGCCCTGGAATATACTGAGATCGATACTAGCAAATTACTTTCATCCAGATTATAAGGCACAGGCACGTCGACACTGTGTGCTCCTCAGACCTTGCTGAGGAGTGATCATAAGAAAGTAGGTACTTCCAGGTGCCTATTGTCCTGGCGTAGGTGGTGGTGGGTAGCAACAACAGCCCCACGCACGCAGTTACTAGCTTGTGTAGTGCCAATGAGATGGCACCGCCTACTTACTGCCACTTCTAGGCATTCATATATATGAACTATAACACTGGTTTATTAGCAAAAGTGTAGCGTTATTATTGTGTGTAATGGAGCTCCTACAAATTGACACCGTTCTACATACATACAATTCGTGTTATTCAGATTAGATTTTACAGTCGAAGTGGCTATTTTATTGTGAACTCCATATCCATCCAGTTGACGGTAGCGCAAGAGCATATGGATATAGCAACCAGGCCACATCTAGATTTATATTAACAATTTATATTTCATTTGTTGCAAGTCGGGTCGAAATGCCGTCGTAAGCTTTTCTCTACATGCGGGTTATTTGTGTAAATTTGGGATATTTGCTTAATATTTGAGATATTTGCTTAATATTAATAAAATAACTTAACATATTACATAAGTTATTATACTGGCTCTATATTCCTGGTTAAGTGAACACTGAAGCCAAGAGCCATTAAGTTGTAGTAACGCTGGTAGAATTACTGACACTGTTAGGTACATGAACACATGTGTATGTAATGCGACATTTTATTGTGGGAACGGTTCGCTCTCCAGAAGCTTTGTCAAGTCGTTACGGGTTCTATCTAACAACAATAAAGATGACTATATAGTACTGGTATTTAGTTTGATCGTCAAAGATCGGCCAACAAATAGATTTTAACTGCAGTTTGTTTTTCTAAATTTATTCTATGAGAATGCCTTTTTTTATGAAAGAAACTGAAGGAAAAGACGGAGAGCTAAACACAGTTCGCGAGGAGAGATGTTAACTGTATCACAAAAGGAGAAAGATGCGAGGGTGTTCACCGCACCGAGCATATCACCTAAATCTACAGCAAACATTAACCATATAATTGTGGTGGAGTAAGCCAAAGTAGCTAGCCTACGAACAGCATTCACGAGCCTTAACCTTAACATAGGCGATACGTCAGGCACATCTTGGAGTATGCGGCGGCAGGATGAAACCAGCACATGATTAAGTTAAGGATCTAACTTGTAAATGACCACGCTGTCAATAAAGAATCATCAAGAATCTTATGACACGGCAGTTGTGCGTCTGCATCCACGTTAACAATCCAGAGAGAACCAAAGGTTCCAGACGATGCTGGGGTCGGATCTCAGGAATACTGACTGCCAGGGATAACTAAGGAGTTCCAACTAAAAACAATAAACGAGAAAGAAAAGGAACAAGGTTTTCGAAATGTGAGTAAGAGTAGCTAGAGGACATGTATGACAGCTGAAGACATGGGTGGAGCAGCCAGAGGACATGTATGACAACTGGAGAGAAGGGTGGAGCAGCCAGAGGACATATATGACAGCTGAAAACAAGGGTGGAGCAGCCAGAGGACATATTTGACAGTTGAAAACAAGGGTGGAGCAGCCAGAGGACATGTATGACAACTGAAGACAAGGGTGGAGCAGCCAGAGGACATGTATAACAATTGAAGACAAGGGTGGAGCAGTCAGAGGACATGCATGACAACCGAAGATACGGGTGGAGCAGCCAGAGGACATGTATGACAGCTAAAAATACGGGTGGAGCAGTCAGAGGACATGTATGACAGTTGAAGATACGGGTGGAGCAGTCAGAGGACATGTATGACAACTGAAGACATGGATGGAGCAGCAAGAGGACATGTATGACAACCGAAGATACGGGTGGAGCAGCCAGAGGACATGTATGACAGCTGAAGACACGGGTGGAGCAGTCAGAGGACATGTATGACAACTGAAGACATGGGTGAAGCAGCCAGAGGACATGTATGACAGCTGAAGACACGGGTGGAGCAGTCAGAGGACATGTATGACAGTTGAAGATACGGGTGGAGCAGTCAGAGGACATGTATGACAGCTGAAGACATGGATGGAGCAGCCAGAGGACATGTATGACAGCTGAAGACATGGATGGAGCAGCCAGAGGACATGTATGACAGCTGAAGACACGGGTGGGAAGAGGCAACGGCTAACCAGCAAATGACAAATATATAATAGCGCTTAAGTCTTTCACTTGATAAAGTACCAAAAATGTACAGTTCTAACTTAATAAAATATCAAACTGATAAAGTTTAACAATGTTGTACGGTACTAATAAATTAACAGAATGCCTAACAATATTTTATTTTAAGTAAAGTAAACTACATCACCTGTACACTGCAGAAAATAAATAAATTATCTGTATTTTGTATTGATAAATTACTAACTTAACAGAGTTCTAAACTGATAAAGTTTCCCCTGAGGGAAAGGTTGTTTTAATAAAAGTCGACATAGTTTTGTGTGTGTAACAAGCTGTTTAGGACGCAGGTGAGGCGCAGCGGCGTTGGGAATGACTTTGAGGGACGTGAGCAAGTGGAACAGGCTGGATGGAGAGGTTGTGGCCGCTTACACAATACGCTGTTTTTGGAGTGGGCAGGATAATGCACTGGAGGCCTGGAATCAGCCAAGCTGGTCGGTAGTAATTTAAAAAACAGGGCAAGGAGTGGGACTCGACCACTGCGAACTCAACCAGGCAAGCATGCACGCACATACACATGCACACGTACACACACACACACATACACACACACACACACACACACACCACACACACACACACACACACACACACACACACACAAAGACAGGATGTTCCAGAGATTGGACACAGTAACAAGGGGACACAGTTGGAAGCTGAAGACACAGATGAATCACAGGGATGTTAGGAAGTATTTCTTCAGCCACAGAGTAGTCAGTAAGTGGAATAGTTTGGGAAGCGATGTAGTGGAGGCAGGATCCATACATAGCTTTAAGCAGAGGTATGATAAAGCTCACGGCTCAGGGAGAGTGACCTAGTAGCGATCAGTGAAGAGGCGGGGCCAGGAGCTCGGACTCGACCCCCGCAACCTCAACTAGGTGAGTACAACTAGGTGAGTACACACACACCTACACACACACACACCTACACACACACACCTACACACACACACCTACACACACACACCTACACACACAACAGGCCTAGTGTCAAATCGACATGTGCCTAGGACAAAATGGTAACTAACACACAGTGAAGAGGCGGGGCCAAGAGCTGAGTCTCGACCCCTGAGTCTCTCTCTCTTTCACACACACATACACACACACACATACATACACACACACACACACACACACACACACACACACACACACACACACACACACACACACACACACACACACACAGTAAATTCTATTACATTAAGTTAAAAAAACTCACATCAATAAATATTAAAGGGACAATTTCAAAATCCCCCCACTAAAATTTCCCCGAGACCTCTACAGGTTCCCCGGTAATAATAAACAAAAATCACGACTAGGGTTAAAATTCGTGGGCAAACAGCAAAAATGTGTTGCACACACCTGCATGTTGCTAGTCTCACACAGTGGAAGAGCTATGGGCGAGGTGTGTGTACTCTTGGGGACAGAGAGAGGGGAAGCAAGATAGGGTAAAAGGGTGAGAGAGAGGATGAGAGGAAAGTGGGATGCGGAGAATAAGGGATAGAAAAGAATGGAAAAGTAAGGAAAGAAATGTTTAGGGAAAGGAGGAAAGGGAGAAAATAAGTGGCAGAGGAAGGAGGAAAAGGGACGAGGGATTCTAGGAAAAGAAAGAGAAGAAAGGGGAAGGGGAAATTAATGAAGGAAAATAAGAAAAACATACAAGATAAGGAATTAGAAAGAAATGATGGAGCTGGGAGAAAGACAAAGTGTGGGAGAGGAAAGAAGAGGACGAGAAGATGAAAGCACGAGACAAGAAGAACAGAATAGGGAAGGACGAGAGAGAGAGGAAATAAGAAAAACATATAAAGAGACAAGAAATGAAGTGATGCGCAGGGAGGAAAGATTAAGCGCAGAGCGAGGAGATGATGCGTAGGGGAGATGAGAACAAGTAGAGAAAGGATAGGTGAACGACTAAAGAGGGGAGATAAGGATGAGTGATGCAGGCAGTGGGGGAAATGTGTTTTATACAAGAGAGAGAGAGAGAGAGAGAGAGAGAGGAGAGAGAGAGAGAAGAGAGAGAGAGAGGAGAGAGTAGAGAGAGAGAGAGAGAGAGAGAGGGAGAGGGAGAGAGAGAGAGAGAGAGAGAGAGAGAGAGAGAGAGAGAGAGAGATGAGGGGAGAGAGAGAGAGAGAGAGAGAGAGAGAGAGGAGAGAGAGGAGAGGAGAGGAGAGAGAGAGAGAGAGAGTAAATAGTAGTAATGTCTAGGGTTTATTACCTGGCCCTCAGCAATGAGAGTCGCTACTCTCACCGCTGGGCAACGGCGACCAGTACAGATACCACCTGTAGCTGCCACACATACACACACACACACACACACACACATACACACACACACACACACACAGACACACACATACACACACACACACAAACACACACACATACCACACATACACACACACACACACACATACACATACACATACACACACACACACACACACACACACCACACACACAACACAAACACACACACACACACACACACACACACACCACACACATGGTAAACAAACCCACACACACACACACACACCCACACACACACACACACACACACACACACAACAAAACACACACACACACACACACACACGTACTCATATACAACAGGCCTAGTGTCTAATCGACATGTGCCTAGGACAAAATGGTAACTAACACACACACACACATACACACACACACCCCACACACACACACACAAAACACACACACACACACACACACACACACACACACACACACACACACACACTTACACAGACACACACACAAAGACACACACAGACACACACACACAGACACACACACACACACACACAGACACACACACCATGCCTGAGGCATGGAAGACAGCAAATGTAGTCCCAATCTTTAAAAAAGGAGACAGACAGGAAGCATTAAACTACAGACCAGTGTCACTGACATGTATAGTATGCAAAATCATGGAGAAGATTATCAGGAGAAGAGGTGGGAACACCTAGAAAGGAACGATCTCATCAACAGCAGCCAACATGGTTTCAGGGACGGGAAATCCTGTCACAAACCTACTGGAGTTCTATGACATGGTGACAGCAGTAAGACAAGACAGAGAGGGGTGGGTGGATTTCATTTTCTTGGACTGCAAGAAGGCGTTTGACACAGTTCCACACAAGAGATTGGTGCAAAAACTGGAGGACCAAGCAGGGATAACAGGGAAGGCACTACAATGGATCAGGGAATACTTGTCAGGAAGACAGCAGCGAGTCATGGTACGTGGCGAGGTGTCAGAGTGGGCACCTGTGACCAGCGGGGTCCCGCAGGGGTCAGTCCTAGAACCAGTGCTGTTTCTGGTATTTGTGAACGACATGACGGAAGGAATAGACTCTGAGGTGTCCCTGTTTGCAGATGACGTGAAGTTGATGAGAAGGAATTCACTCGATCGAAGACCAGGCAGAACTACAAAGGGATCTGGACAGGCTGCAGCCCTGGTCCAGCAATTGGCTCCTGGAGTTCAATCCCCAAGTGCAAAGTCATGAAGATTGGGGAAGGGCAAAGAAGGCCGCAGACGGAGTACAGTCTAGGGGGTCAGAGACTACAAACCTCACTCAAGGAAAAAGATCTTTGGGTGAGTATAACACCAGGCACATCTCCTGAAGCGCACATCAACCAATAACTGCTGCAGCATATGGGCGCCTAGCAAACCTCAGAACAGCATTCCGACATCTTAATAAGGAATCATTCAGGACCCTGTACACCGTGTGCGTTAGGCCCATATTGGAGTATGCGGCACCAGTTTGGAACCCACACCTAGCCAAGCACGTGAAGAAACTAGAGAAAGTGCAAAGGTTTGCAACAAGACTAGTCCCAGAGCTAAGAGGTTAGTCCTACGAGGAGAGGTTAAGGGAAATCAACCTGACGACACTGGAGGACAGGAGAGATAGGGGGGACATGATAACGACATACAAAATACTGAGAGGAATTGACAAGGTGGACAAAGACAGGATGTTCCAGAGATTGGACACAGTAACAAGGGGACACAGTTGGAAGCTGAAGACACAGATGAATCACAGGGGTGTTAGGAAGTATTTCTTCAGCCACAGAGTAGTCAGTAAGTGGAATAGTTTGGGAAGCGATGTAGTGGAGGCAGGATCCATACATAGCTTTAAGCAGAGGTATGATAAAGCTCACGGCTCAGGGAGAGTGACCTAGTAGCGATCAGTGAAGAGGCGGGGCCAGGAGCTCGGACTCGACCCCCGCAACCTCAACTAGGTGAGTACAACTAGGTGAGTACACACACACACACACACACACACACACAGAGGAATCCAACATTCAGTATCAGGTATCGAGGACTAAGTCATGACGTAGATAAATGGTTCAGAGAACCAACAGGATGATGAATCGGACACTGTGCAACACTTGTGTATCTTTATTATGGAAACGTTTTGTCAGCTGGTTGGCGAAACGTTTCTACGACAAAGATACCCAAGTGCTGCACAAGTGTCTAATTCGTCACTAAGTTACGATGCACCATCACGCACTCATAACTTAACAACATAAAGTAAAACCTAACACAAGCAACGAGGCACCTGGCTTGTATGAAACATTTTGATGAAACATCACACATCGTTAAGAAACATCAGTTATAAGACACAGACGAAGTAAACACATGAGACACGTTGACACCTCATAATAAACGGTATACAGTACCGACTATTAGAAGAGGAACGCTAAGAGTAAGAGTAGAACACTAACAGAAAAGACAATAAGTGTCAGGGGTCCAAGACTGTTCAACAACCTCCCACCATGCATAAGAAGAATTATCAATAGACCCCTGGCTGCCTTCAACAGGGAACTAGACAGATACCTAAAGTTAGTACGCAACCAACCAGGCTGTGGTTCGTAAGCTGAACTACGTGTGGCCAGCAATAACAGCCTGGTTGATTAGGCCCTGATCCACTGGTCAAAGACTGGGCCGCGGGGTAAGGGGGGGAGGACACAATGACCCTCGGAACGACCTCCAGGTAGACATTTGTCACCTCTGCATTCGAATGAAGAAGTCTGCAGAGCAGGCGAGGTGTTGCAACAATAACAAGGGTGGCACATGTGTGTTACTCATCTGGGCTGAGATGTGTGACGCAGGCACCAACAGCCTGACTGAATGATGAAACCCGCACCCAGGAGGTTTGGTCCTGGACCCAGCAGCGGGGACAAGAGTGACACCCGGAACTCTCAAAGAGTGACGCCGCTTCCCCTAACACTCGAGATAAGGGTATCAGGGATCAGGTACCACGCGATGAATTATTGAGCGAGAAACATAACAGAAGAAAATATTGATCATCGTCCTCCTCCTAATTTCTTCTTTTTCTTTTCTCTTCCTTTTCTTCCTTCTTATTACTATTATTAATCATGGAGGGAGCCCTAAACCCGTAGGGGGCTCGGACAGAGCTTGGGTACACCGGAAGGCCTTCGGGCTCGATTCAATGAACGGTAGTGCCCAGGTCTAGTTCCTTGGAACAAGGCAAATGCAAGCTGGATTATATATATATATATATAATATATATATATATATATATATATATATATATATATATATATATATATATATATAATATATATATATATATATATATATATATATATTCA
>NC_069422.1:35400742-35470742 GCF_026875155.1 Cherax quadricarinatus
ATCTACAATTCATGTCTCATCTGTAGCCAGTAAATTCGAGATATTTCCTTAATATATCTGTTATTTTATGTTCATTAATAATATACCTAAACATATCAAACGGACAGAAAGCACGGTAAATGAATCAATGAAAAATAAACGTGCAATACGTCACTAGTGAAAAACCAGCAAGACAGCCAATAAACCAGCAGCTTTATTACATGCGTCCTTCTGGCCGGACATTTTGCTCTCACCTTGAGTATGTACCACTGTCTCTGATGCCCTGCCCATCACCTCATTTTCCCTTCTTCTCCACAAGGTAGATTTCTATTTCATCACCCACCTGGTGGAAGGCAGCACAAGGTAGCTCATAATGAGCCATATTACCGTCTTTTTTAGTAATATTATTTCAGTTCAAAACCCAGTCCATCCTCCAACTTCTGTTTCTGAAGATCAGGGAAAAAGCGGACGCTGTAAAGATTGCTGAAATCTTTATGTAACTCTATAATGAGCAAAAAGATGTCCAAATGAAAGCTTGTCCGCCAAAGTGTCTTTTCTTCACTAATTTTGACAGTATGTATTATATGAATCAATAATCGTGAACAAGCGATACAAAATGAAAAACAACCACAGAGGGAGTTGAATGATAGGTCTAGGCCTTTCGTGTTGCAATCAACAACGTTCTAGCTAGAACATTCCCCTGAACTAATCTGCTTGGACTTCTTACTCATTTCTGCAATATTGCAAGCTCCTGGTGATGTGTTGATTGCACCACGAATGACCTAGAGCTATCATTCAACTCTCCCTGTGGTTCTTTTGTATATTATATGCTGTTGATTAAATTTCATAATGCACTTGCTTAGCTAAATACAACTTTGGTATGTTTGTATTAAGCATCAGAAATGGTATCAGGAGAGAATAAAATAATGAATGTAGTAGGTAAACAGAAAACTGGGTACATTCATACATCACTATGATAACATGAACCCAGTTACGAACATTTACGAGAAAACTGGCAATATAATAAGACTGATTGGTGTTGGTGACAAGTACATCCGCCACTTTCTCTTATACACGCAAGATGATCAAACTAAATGCAAAGTGTTAGGTCAGTGGACAGAGATGTAACTAATGTGACATTTTATTGTCGCAACGTTTCATTCTCTAGGAGCTTTGTCAAGCTTGACGAAGCTCCACATAGTATATATGTTGGTAGAATTACCGACAATATGTAAACGGCTTGACAAAGCTCCTGGAAAGCGAAACGTTGCCACAATAAAATGTCACATTAGTTGCACTTGTGTCCTTTTACTTTACAAGCTCCAAATACTATGCATTTATTACTAAATTCAAAGTATGTGCTCAGCTTTACGGTTACTTTCTTCAGCATCACGTGTCTGATTGTCCACAAATTAAGGCACACAGAGAACGGCACTATAATAACCCTTGTCTCTTATAAACGTAAATAAGTAGATGACATGTGCAAGAGTTAAGCTACGTATCTTCATTCCGAAACGTTTCGCCTACAAAGTAGGTTTCTTCAGTTGTATATATAGGAGGCAGCAGAAGCAGTGGAAATGTAGAAATGATGTAATCAGTCCATCACCCTCGACGAAGTAGTTTTGAGGTGATCAGTCCCTCACCTTGCTCTAAATCTGTTTGAAATAGATGAAATACAGTTTGTTCAGGACGAGAATAAATGATGCAAGATCAAAGTCACTAGTGAACAACCAGAACAACAGTGTTGGATTATTGCCTTGGCAACATCTTGCATACATGGTAGCCAAATAACTAGAAGTTAAAACCAACCAAGCCGCCCCGCCCTGATGACCTGTTTTTCAATTATCGTAAACTAATGTGAAGAGAAACCTCACAGAACATGAGTCTTTACAAACAAGTATCGTACCGGATAAATGGAAAATGGCAAATGTGATATCCATCTACAAGGCGGGAGATAGGACCTAAGCTTCAAATTATAGACTAACCAATCTAACCCTACCTGTGGGAAAGTTGATGGAATCACTAACTCCGGATGGAATTCGAAGCTACCTTGAAAGAAATAATTTACTCAATGAATGTCAACACAGTTTTACAAAGGGGCGTTCTTGCCTAACGAATCTGCTGACCTTTGTTTACTATGCTGTAGATCAAGATAAAAAAAAATACGATATTGTACGTATGAATTCCAGTACGACCGTTGCTAGTTCCACAAAGGACACTGCTTAAGAAAGTAGCAGCATATGGTATAGGAGAAATTATCTCTTGGGTCGAATCATGGCTAACCGATGGACAACAGTGTGCACAAATGGGGAAAAATCAGAATGAGGGACCCATTACAAGTGATGTACCACAGGGGTCAGTACTGGGACCTTTCTTGTTTACACTCTACATAAACGACACAGATGAGAGAATAAATAGTGACAAGTAATTTTGTCACTATTTATTCTCTCATCTGACCTGGATAGGTACAGGACACTAAAAGGCTTCAGGGTGACCTGGATAGGATGATGCTGTGGAAGCTGCATTTCAATATGGACAAATATAATGTTCTAATCCAAGGAAAAGAAATGTACTGATAAAGTAAATAATGTACAGACAAGGATAATAAAGTTGATCCCACGTAACAGAAAGCTTTCCTGCGAACATGGGCTGAGAGTAATGAATCTGCATTCTTTGGAAAGACATAGAATTAGGGGATAAGGTATGACTGAAATGTACACTTGGAAAACATGAGTAGTAAATAAAAGGGACATAACGCGATGAAAGTATCTAACCAAGACAGGATTCGCAGCAACGGATTCAAGTTGACAAATTTAGATTCAGAAAGGATATCGGGAAGTACTACTTTGGCAACAGGATCGAAGATGAGTGGAACAGATTTTCACACATCATCACTGAGTCGAGCACTTTGGACAGTAAATGAAGGTTGGACGGGTACCTGAGTGGGTGTGGTTGAGTTTGAGCTGGCCCTGCCTACAATGGGCCGATAAGCCGACTTCACTTTTTCTTTCATATGTTATATTCAGACACACTCTCGTTAACACTTCTAAAGCCCAGTTCCTAAGTCAATTATGTATATATATGTTCTTGCGCTACCGTCCTTAGGACAGATATGGGATATATAATAAACTAGCCTCTTCGGCGGCAAATTCTCAATCTAAGGTTAGGCTTTGAAAAATTTTAGTTGTACAACAATACCAAGCTGGTATATTACTTTTAAGAATTCACACCGTTAATCCTGCAGATATTTCAAATGTAACGAGAGAGAGAGAGAGAGAGAGAGAGAGAGAGAGAGAGAGAGAGAGAGAGAGAGAGAGAGAGAGAGAGAGAGAGAGAGAGAGAGAGAGAGAGAGAGAGAGAGAGAGAGCGGGTGAGGGGAAATGCTGCGTATCTCGGATAAATGAATTAGGAACGCAATCACTCACCCCACTCGAACATCACGGTACACGACCCTCATTTCCCCCTCACCAGAGCACAGTGGTACACGACCCTCATCTCTCCTCACCAGAGCACTGGGTACACGACCCTCATTTCCCCTCACCAGAGCACAATGGTACACGACCCTCATCTCTCCTCACCAGAGCACTGGGTACACGACTCTAATTTCCCCCCACAACAGAGCACAATCGTACACGACCCTCATCTCCCCTCACCAGAGCACAGTGGTACACGACACTTATCTCCCCTCACCAGAACACTACAGAACACTATCATTCTGCATGGACTCCGGCAAGGAAACAGAGCTAACTTGTGTTCCTACTATGTAACTCTCATACTCTTGTATAGAACAGGTTGCGAGGACTGACGCTTTGTATTATACCCTATACACACTACTTTCATAACTGTAACTTTGAAAAATTATGTAACATTAAAATCACTTGGAACACATACCATGCTAAGAGTCATTCTCACAAGGCCAGCAGCACACTGCTGTGATCAATTTTGTTGAATAAAAAATTCTTTTCTTCTCTCTCTTACCTTCCCCACATTCTCCTCCCCGTTTCTCTTTATCTCCTTCAATCTCTCAGTTATCTTAATTATTTCACCGTCTCTTCTGCTTTTTCAATCCATCATTTCTCCCTCCTCTCTCCCTCATCTGAGGGGGCAGAGAGGGAAGACAGGTACCCAGAACACCTCCCTTTACCTCTCCTAACCAATTTCCTCTCAGACCCGACAGATTATTTGATTATATACAACATTTCTGGTGTTAGCACTCTCGCACCACTCTCTCTCTCTCTCTCTCTCTCTCTCTCTCTCTCACACACACACACACACACACACACACACCAATGGTTATTGCTCATACTGACGTTCAAATTGGAAAAATTTAGATTAAGAAAGGATATAGGAAAGCACTTGTTTGGTATTAGAGATGCGGATGAATGGAACAAACTCCCGAATAACGTCATTGAACTTAAAACGTTGTGTAGTTATAAAAATAGGTTAGAGAAATATATGAGCGGGTGTGACTTGGACCTGCCTAGCATGGGCCAGTAAGCCTCCTGTAGTGCTCCTTCTTTCTTCTGTTATTGCAGATATGCTCATTTTTAAGATATCCCTAAAAAATGTATACCTACAGAGGCTGTCGGAAATTTATGTTTATTCTTTAAAGTTTTCGTACGATAACTTGAGAATGGCTCTTCTGACTGGTTTCAAACTTTTCAAACACTCTTATGCTGGTTCACCCAGTGAGGTGGTAAGTGTTCAGTGCGTTCACCTGACAGTAGCAAGCAACACTCACATATTACCTTACACCAGCATCCCTCCTTGAGTTCAATGACCCACACGGTTCTTATCTACACACTAACACTGATCTAAGGTTCCAATGCTTTCCATGATGCCTTGTCGTAGCAAAAGTTTGGATTATTACTGGCCTGTGTTGGAGCCCAATAACCAATCTTTAAAAAAAAAAAATTGCCAGTGGTATGGGTCACCCACACGCGGCCAACAGCGGTATATGCGTGGTCCACTAGAGCAAAGGGTACTTTACCTTTTTACGATTACAGACCCGTAATAGATTACCCAATACGTCCACAATGGACCGGGCCGCGGGGAGCGCTGACCCCCAGAACACTCTCCAGGTATATTCACTTCATCACCAGTGTTGTCAGGTACCAGTATGACTTCAAAGGACATTAATAGCTTGCTTTGACTTACACATAGATAGCTAGCAACATACCCCCATTATTTGGTTCCCTTATCCCCAAGGGGTATGAGAATCTCCGGTTAAAAAACCCTGGTGTAGAGCTTGTGGCTGCAGATATGTGTGAGAGGCTGGGTGGAGGAGGCTGGGTGGTGGAGGCTGGGTGGTGGAGGCTGGGTGGTGGAGGCTGGGTGGAGGAGGCTGGGTGAAGGAGGCAAGCATTACATCCTCCTTAGTGTTGGGTAAGTCACTTAAGTGAGCTATACTAGTGCTACATCCCGGGGAGATGTGGCACTGCTGGGGGCAAGTGTGGCACTGCTGGGGACAGGTGTGGCACTGCTTGGGGCAAGTGTGGCACTGCTGGGGGCAGGTGTGACACTGCTGGGGCAGGTGTGGCACTGCTTGGGGCATGTGTGGCACTGCTTAGGGCAAGTGTGGCACTGTTTAGAGCAAGTGTGGCACTGCTGGAGACACGTGTGGCAAAGCAGGGAAGGTGTGGAATGAAGAGAGAGCAGGCAGTGAGGACAGAGGGAGGAAGAAGGTAGTAGAGGTAGTGAGGTGGAAGAAGGGAAGGCATGTGATGGAGGAAGTGGAGGTAGAAGGAGAGTGATAACGCAGTTGAAATGAAAGAGGATGAGGAGGTAGGGAAGATGGGGAAGGAGGGAGGGAGATAAGAAATAAAAGGGAAGGGGCGAGAAGCCAAGAGAGTGAAAGAGGGAGAGAACGAGGGTCCGAGAGTGGGACAACGGGGAAGAAAGAAATGAATGCAGAGTGGAAGGAAGTAAAGAGTAAAGATGGCGGGGGAAGATGATGAGTGAAGATGGCGGGGGAAGATGATGAGTGAAGATGGCGGGGGGAAGATGATGAGTGAAGATGGCGGGGGGAAGATGATGAGTGAAGATGGCGGGGGGAAGATGATGAGTGAAGATGGCGGGGGAAGATGATGAGTGAAGATGGCGGGGGGAAGATGATGAGTGAAGATGGCGGGGGGAAGATGATGAGTGAAGATGGCGGGGGAAGATGATGAGTGAAGATGTCGTGGGAATATGATGAGAGAAGATGGCGGGGGGAAGATGATTAGTGAAGATGATGGGTGACAGCAGGCTGAGGCGAGGTGGGAAAGGGGTGAGGGGTTGTGTAAGCAGATTAAGTGGGTGGAGGGTGTGGAGGAGGAGGTGGAGGAAGCTGGGTAGGGAGGGAGGGGTGCAGAGGGAGGGGGTGTGCCACCCCAACCCACCCCACCCGCATCCATCCTCTCCTCTCGCTACATGTCTTAAATCTCTGTCAATATATTTTATGAAGTGTAGATTTTTTTCCCAACCTCCTCCTTCCCTGCTCTCCCTCCCTCCCTGCCCTTCCTCCCTCCCACTATCCCTGAATCCTGCCCTCCCTCCCTCCATCCCTGTCCTCCCACCATCCATCCCTGCCCTCCCACCCTCAATTCCTGCCCTCGCACCATCCTTGCATCCCTGCTCTCCCATCCTCCATCACTGCCCACACTCCCTCCCACCCTGCCCTACTTCCATCCCAGCCATTCCTCCCTACCACAATCCCTAAATCCCTGCTCTCCCTCCCTGCCCTCCCACCTCCAATCCCTGCCCTCCCATCCTCCATCCCAGCCCTCCCACCCTCCATCCCTGCCTTCCCACCCTCAATCCAGCCCTCCTACCTCCATCCCTGCCTTCCCACCCTCCACCCCTACCTTCCCACCTTCCATCCAGCTCTCCCACCCTCCATCCCAGCCCACCAACCTCCATCCCTGCCCTCCACCCTCCATCCCTACCTCCCACCCTCCATCCTGCCCTAACACCCCAATCCCAGCCCTCCCCCCTCCATCCCTGCCCTCCACCCTCCATCCCTGCCCTCCCACCATCCATCCCTGCCTTCCCACCCTCCATCCCAGCCCTCCCACCCTCCATCCCTGCCTCCCAGCCTTCCCACCCTCCATCCTGCCCTCTCACCTCCCTCCCAGCCTTCCCACCTCCATCCCTGCCTCCCACCCTCCATCCCTGCCTCCCACCCTCCACCCCAGGCCTCCCACCCTCCATCCCTGCCCTTCCACCCTCCATCCCTGCCTTCCCACCTTCCATCCCAACCCTCCCACCTCCGACCCTGGCAGTCTTCAAGCTGGCACTGGACAAGCACCTAAAGTCAGTTCCTGATCAGCCGGGCTGTGGCTCGTACGTTGGTTTGCGTGCAGCCAGCAGCAACAGCCTGGTTGATCAGGCGCTGATCCACCAGGAGGCCTGGTCACAGACCGGGCCGCGGGGGCGTTGACCCCGAAACTCTCTCAGGTAAACTCCAGGTAAACTCCATCCCAGCCCTCTCACCCCCCATCCCTGCCCTCGCACTATCCAACCATGCCCTCCCACCTCCATCCCTGCCCTCCCAACCCCATCCCAGCCCTCCCCTCCTCCATCCCCGCCCTCCCACCATCCTTCCTGGCTCCCTTTCCCCCATCCCCGCCCCAACACCATCCATCCCTGCCCTCCAACCCCCAATCCTTGCCCTCCCACCCTCCATCCCAGCCCTTCACCATCCACCCCCGGCTCCCATCCACCATCCCCGCCCTAAAAACCTCCATCCATGCCTTCCCACCCTCAATCCTTGCCCTCCCCTCCCCCTCCCAGCCTCCCACCCTCCATCCCTGCCTTCCCCCCCTCCCCCCAGCCCGCCCACCCCCCATCCCTGCCCTCCCACCCTCCATCCGCCTTCCCACTTTAATCCAGCCTCCCACCTCCATCCAAACCCCCCACCATCCATCCCTGGCCTCCCACCCATCCCTACCCTTACACCATCCATCCCTGCCCTCCAACCCCTCAATCCTGAAAACCCACCCTCCATTCCTGCCCTCCCACCCTCCTTCCCTGCCCCCACCCCCCATCCCCGCCCTCCCATCCTCCATCCCCGCCCCCCCACCATCCATCCCCGCCCCCCCACCCTCAATCCTTGACCTCCCACAATCCATCCCTGCCCTCCATCCTCCATCCCTGCCCTCGCACCATCCCTGCCCCCCACATCCAACCCTGCCATCCCACCCCCAATCCCTGCCCTCCCACCATCCAAACCCTGCCTCTACCTCCATCCCTGCCCTCCCACCCTCAATCCCTGGCCCTCCCCTCCTCCATCCTGCCCTCGCACCATCCCTGCCTCCCACATCCACCCCTGCCCTCCACCTCAATCCTGCCCTCCCACCATCCATCCCCGCCTCCCATCCTCCATCCTGCCCTCCCACCCTCAATCCCTGCCTCCCATCCTCCATCCCTGCCCTCCCACCCTCAATCCATGCCTCTCACCCCCAATCCCTGCCCTCCCACCATCCTCCCTGCCCTCCCACCTCAATCCCTGCCTCCCACCCCCAATCCGCCCTCCTACCCTCATCCCTGCCTCCCACCCTAAATCCCTGCTCTCCCATCTCATCCCAGCCCCTCCCACCTCCATCCCTGCGTTCCCACCTCAATCCCAGCCCTCCCCCACCCTCATCCCTGCCCTCCACCCTCCATCCCTACCTTCCATCCCGCTCTCCACCTCTCCATCCCAGCCCACCAACGTCCATCCCTGCCCTCCCACCTCCATCCCTGCCCTCCCACCCTCAATCCTGCCCTCCCACCCTCATCCCGCCTCCATCCTCCATTCCTGCCCTCCCACCCTCCATCCCTGTCCTACCATCTCCATCCCAGCCCTCCCACCCTACAATCCTGCCCTCCACCTCCATCCCTGCCCCCCCACCCTCAATCCCTCCCCTCCCCCCCAACCCTGCCCTCGACCCTCCACCCTGAACTCGATCCTCCCCCCCACCCCTCCCCCCCTCCACCCTTTCCTCCACCATCCACCCCTCCCTTCCCCACCACCATCCCAGCCCTCCCATCATCCAGCCCTCCCACCCTCCATCCCAGCCTCCACCATCCATCCCTGCCCCCCCCCCCTCAATCCCTGCCCCCCCACCCTCCACCCCTGCCCTCCTCCTCACCCCTGCCCCCCACCATCCATCCCTGCCCTCCCACCTAAACCTCCCCTCCCCCCTCAATCCCGCCCCCGATCCTCCCCCCCTAAAACTCGTTTCCTCATCCCAGCCCCCCCCCCTCATCCTTTCCTCACCATCCCCCCTGCCTTCCACCCCCATCCAGCCCTCCCACCCCCCCACCCAGCCCCCCCACCCCCTTCCCAGCCTCCCACCACCTTTCCTGCCCCCCATCCTCCTCCCTCCCCTCCCCCCATCCCCCCTGCCCCCCCACACTCCACCCTGCCCCGCCCATCCCCCCTGCCCTTCCATCCTATCCCTGCCCCCCCCCTAATCTGCCCCACCATCCACCTTTCCCCTCCCCCCCTAAATTCCCTGCCCTCCCCCCCACCACCCCTGCCCTCCTTTCCTCCGCCTCCCCTCCCCCATCCATCCCTGCCCTCCCACCCTCAATTCCTCCCCTCCACCCCCATCGTCCCCTCCACCCTCAATCCCTGCCGACCCCCCAATCCATCCCCTGTCCTCCCTCCCTCCATCCCCCCCCTCCCTCTCTCTCTCTTCTCTCTCTCTCTCTCTCTCTCTCTCTCTCTTCTCTCTCTCTTCTCCTACCTCTTTTAGGGGAACAAGGGAAAACACAGATAACATAGACAACACATTTTAAAGAGTTAAGTAAATGAACACAAGTGTTCCGACGTAATAAGGAACACGTGTTTTGAAGTTATAAGGAACAAGTGCTGGACATATAAAGACAGTTTAAAGAACCCCAGTGTTTTTGCAGTTTTAAAAAATCCCTGTGTTCCGAGTTAAAAGGGAAAACACAGTGCTTCGACATTTAAATTAAAAATGAACCCCGGGTTTTTTGAAAATAAAATGAACACCGGGTTTTTCAAAAAATTTAAAATGAACGTTAACAAAAATAAACACCGTTTTTGAAAGCAAATTAAAAAATGACGTATTCTGAAAGTTTGTAAAAAACAAAACACCAGTGCTTAAAGTTTGTAAAAAAGGAACCCAGTGTTCTGAAAGAAAAATGACCCCAGTTTTCTGAAAATTGAAATAATGAACCCCAGTGTTCTGAAAGTTAATTAAAAAAAAACACAGTGTTTAAAATTTAGTAACAGAAAAACCCCCGTGTTCGAAGGCAAGGAAAGGGCCAAGGTTGGTTGGGTTTTCTTAAGTTTGAAGCCTATCCATACCGGTCTTAATGTTGTATGTGCCTATCATAAAACGAAAAGTTTTTTAATTTTTTAAAAATCGGTACAAGTAAGGGCGTAAAAAAACCCCGTAACCCCCGAGGTGTTACATGGAGTACACACAACCTCTCATTTTTATCTCTGAAATGAGGTGGTCTTTAAGAGCTTTTAAAAGAGTGTTAGGTTGGGTGGTGTTTTGACCAACATTTTATAGGTGGCCCCAAAAGTGGAGTAAGACCGTTTAATTCACAACACCACACACACACACACCACACACAACACACACACCACACACACACACACACACACACACCCCACAGTGAGCGCCTTTGCGATGGGGTTCCAGAGGGGTCAGCCCTCGCCAGTGCTTTTTGGTTTTTGTGAACGACATGAGGAAGGAAAGACTGAGGGTTCGTTTGCAGTGATGTAAAGTTGGGAGAAGAATTCAGTCGGACAAGGACCAGGCAGAACTACAAAGGGATCTGGACAGGCTGCAGACCTGGTCCAGCAATTGGCTCCAGGAGTTCAATCCCACAAGTGCAAAGTCATGAAGATTGGGGAAGGGCAAAGAAGACCGCAGACGGAGTACAGTCTAGGGGGCCAGAGACTACAAACCTCACTCAAGGAAAAAGATCTTGGGGTGAGTATAACACCAGGCACATCTCCTGAAGCGCACATCAACCAAATAACTGCTGCAGCATATGGGCCCCTAGCAAACCTCAGAACAGCATTCCGACATCTTAATAAGGAATCGTTCAGGACTCTGTACACCGTGTACGTTAGGCCCATATTGGAGTATGCGGCACCAGTTTGGAACCCACACCTAGCCAAGCACGTAAAGAAACTAGAGAAAGTGCAAAGGTTTGCAACAAGACTAGTCCCAGAGCTAAGAGGCATGTCCTACGAGGAGAGGTTAAGGGAAATCAACCTGACGACACTGGAAGACAGGAGAGATAGGGGGGACATGATAACGACATACAAAATACTGAGAGGAATTGACAAGGTGGACAAAGACAGGATGTTCCAGAGATTGGACACAGCAACAAGGGGACACAGTTGGAAGTTGAAGACACAGATGAATCACAGGGATGTTAGGAAGTATTTCTTCAGCCACAGAGTAATCAGGAAGTGGAATAGTTTGGGAAGCGATGTAGTGGAGGCAGGATGCATACATAGCTTTAAGCAGAGGTATGATAAAGCTCACGGTTCAGGAGTGACCTAGTAGCGACCATTGAAGAGGCGGGGTCAGGAGCTCGGACTCGACCCCTGCAACCTCAACTAGGTGAGTACAACTAGGTGAGTACACACACACACTATGAACTATGTGTTCTTGAGGACAGTTAACCTTTAGTCAGAAGAGCTGCAGAGGCAAGAGTAACCTTGTCGTGGTGATGAAAACACTACAACATAATTTTGATGGAATCTGAATAAGAAAAATACAGAGTAAATCAAACACAAGGAAAATATATATTTTTTCTTAAATTTAAAAGTATTTCTTCAAAGTCAGTTGGCAACAAATGTTACATCAAATGTTAAGATAATACTTCATAAGTGGTCGCTGCTGCCTTCAGCAGCCATTACGATATGTTCTTGTATGCTCTTGAAGACAGCCAAAACGCACTGACTTTGTTACAGCCTTTGATAAGTGCGACCATGGGGTAACTGCACACAAAATGCGTACAAATGGAATGACTGGGAAAATGGGCAGATGGATTTTTAGCTTTCTCACAAGTAGAACCCAAAGAATAAATAGTAAACGTACTAAAACCAGGAGCTGCTACAGTGAAAAGTTATCCCCCAAGGCACGGTACTCGCCCCACTTTTCATTTCTGACATAGACAGGGATATAAATCATCCTTTGCAAACGATAATATAATCTGTATAAAAGTGGCATCCATAGAAGAAACAGCAAGTCTCCAAGATGATACAAACCAAGTGTTCCAGTGGACCACTGACAACAATATGATATTCAATGAGATCAAATTTCACTTATTACGCCAAGAGAATGGAGAAAAAAAAGATCAGAGTACAAGACAAGCTCAACAGAGCGTAAATCAAATATGAGACCTTAATGGATGCGTGGTGCCCATGTTTTTTACTGGAGGTATTTTGCACTGTCTGCGAAGTCCCTTGTCATACGGAGTGATTTCCATGTTCAGCTTTGGGATCAGTCTCTCAAGGTCACCAGCAGCAACAGCCTGGTTAACCTAGCAAGCATCAGACAAGCACAAGGGACAGGTTGCAGCTGTAAGGGAAAACTCTCAAAACCAGTTATAGGTCCATCACAGGAAGACGGATAGAGGGTAAACCAATGAGAGAGGAAAGACGAGGAAATGAGAGGGAGGGGGGAATAACAGAGAAGAAATGAGAGAGGAAGAGAAAGAGAAGAGAGAAGGGACACAGACGGGCAAAAGCAATAAATGGGAGCGGTTAATAACTTAGTGAGTAAAAAGGGAAGATAATGAATGTGGAGGGATGGGAGAGGGAGGAAGAGTGAGAGGGAGTTCTGGGTAGAAGGGAGAAGGGAAAAGGGGGAAGGAGGGAGTGGTAGGAGAGAGTGGTAGGGAAGGAAGGGGAGAGGAAGGAGTGGGAAGAATGGATGAAGGAAGGAAGGGGAGAGGAGGGAGTGGGAAGGAACGAAGGGGGAGGGGGAGGAGGGGGAAGGAAGGAAGGAGGAGAGGAAGGAGTGGGGAAAGGATGAGGAAGGAAGGTGGAGAGAAAGGAAGAAGGAAGGTGGAGAGGAAGGAAGAAGGAAGGTGGAGAGGAAGGAAGAAGGAAGGTGGAGAGGAAGGAAGAAGGAGGTGGAGAGGAAGGAAGAAGGAAGGTGGAGAGGAAGGAAGAAGGAAGGTGGAGAGGAAGGAAGAAGGAAGGTGGAGAGGAAGGAAGAAGGAAGGTGGAGAGGAAGGAAGAAGGAAGGTGGAGAGGAAGGAAGAAGGAAGGTGGAGAGGGAAAGGGAAGAAGGAAGGTGGAGAGGAAGGAAGAAGGAAGGTGGAGAGGAAGGAAGAAGGAAGGTGGAGAGGAAGGAAGAAGGAAGGTGGAGAGGAAGGAAGAAGGAAGGTGGAGAGGAAGGAAGAAGGAAGGTGGAGAGGAAGGAAGAAGGAAGGTGGAGAGGAAGGAAGAAGGAAGGTGGAGAGGAAGGAAGAGGGAAGAAAACACAAGCACGACACTTTAGCATAAAATATTACGTGTATTGGAGATCTTGCTCAGCGTGATGAACGACCAGGATGGGCGGGTAGTGGCGGGTGATGGGCGGGTAGTGGCGGGTGATGGGCGGGTGGGGCGGCGATGGGCGGGTAGTGGCGGGTGATGGGCGGGTGGTGGCAGCGATGGGCGGGTAGTGGCGGGTGATGGGCGGGTAGTGGCGGGTGATGGGCGGGTGGTGGCGGGGGATGGGCGGGTGGTGGCGGGGGATGGGCGGGTGGTGGGCGGGTGGTGGCGGGTGATGGGCGGGTGGTGGCGGGGGATGGGCGGGTGGTGCCGGGGGATGGGCGGGTGGTGGCGGGGGATGGGCGGGTTGGTGGTGGGGGATGGGCGGGTGGTGGCGGGTGATGGGCGGGTGGTGGCGGGTGGTGGCGGGTGATGGGCGGGTGGTGGCGGGGATTGGCGGGTGGTGGCGGGGGATTGGCGGGTGGTTGCGGGTGATGGGTGGGTGGTAAAGGGGGAATGGCGGGTGGTGGCGGGGGATTGGCGGGTGGTGGCGGGGGATGGGCGGGTGGTTGCTGGTGATGGGCGGGTGATGGGCGGGTGGTGGCGGGGGATTGGCGGGTGGTGGCGGGGGATTGGCGGGTGGTTGTGGGTGATGGGTGGGTGGTGGAGGGGGATTGGCGGGTGGTGGCGGGGATTGGCGGGTGGTGGCGGGGGATGGGCGGGTGGTTGCTGGTGATGGGCGGGTGGTGGCGAGGGATTGGCGGGTGGTGGCGGGGGATTGGCGGGTGGTGGCGGGGATGGGTGAATAACGAGGGTGGCGAGGAGGGGTGTAATGAAAAGGTGGCGAGGAAAAATCAGATGACGAGGGAAAATGGGTTGATGTTGAAGGGTGGAGGGAAATGGAGGTCGAAGGGAAGAATGGGAAAATAAAAATGGGAAAGTGAAAGATGGGAGAGTGAAAGGAAACAGACTAGATGGGTATACACTCGTCCAGACACCGGGAGAGACATCCACCTGTGACACCACAAGTTTAATGAATCAGATACCAGTTAGGGGGAAAGGGACTACAAGTTCTATTCCTCAAGTTGAATATGTAGGGTAAGAGAGACAGGCTCTATTCCACAAGTTGAATGGGAAGGGTTAGATAAGATAGGTTCCATTCCACAAGTCGACAGGCAAATTCCCAACCACAGGTGTGCACATGCCGTCCTATTAATACAGAAACGTATATTTTCCTATTTTTTCCTTAAAACAAAAATAACTATTTGTCCTATAAGGCAGAAGGAATTATTTCATTACATTAGTGGAGAAGCGCAAAAGAGCCAGGTTTGATCCCAGGGAAGGGAAGAGGTAACTAATTATTTGAATCAAGAGCCCCTTCACCAGTCTTAAGACATCTTCCACTCGGAGGGATTTGTGGCCGCATACCTAAATGGAGTCTACCTGGAGGGCATTCCTGGGATCAACGTCTCCGCGGCCCGGTCCATGACCAGGCCTCTTGGTGGATCAGGGCCTGATCAACAAGGCTGCTACTGCTGGACGCACGTAGTCCAACGTACGACCCACAGCCCGGCTGTTCCAGCACTGACTTTAGGTATCTATTCAGCTCCCTCTTGAAGACAACCAGGGGTCTACTGGTAATTCCCCTTATGACTGGTGACAGGCTGTTGAACAGAATTGGGCCCTGGAAACTTATTCTTAGTGTACCTATGGCGCCCCTACTTTTCACTGGGGGTATGTTGATTCGCCTGCCAAGTATTTTGCTTTCGTAAGGAGCGATTTCTGTGTGCAGATTAGGGACCAGTCCCTCCAGGATCTTCCAGGTGTAGATTATGATATATCACTCTCGCCTGCGCTCCAGTGAGTACAAGTGAAGTGCTTCCAGGCGTTCCCAGTAATTAAGGTGTCTGATGGAACTTGTATGTGCAGTAAAGTTTCTCTGTACATTCTCTAGTTCTGCAATTTCGCCTGCCTTGAATGGGGATGGTAATGTACAGCAGTATTCCAGCCTAGAGAGAACAAGTGATTTAAAAAGGATCATCACTGGCTTGGCATCTCTTGTCTTGAACGTTCTCATTATCCATCCTATCAGTTTCCTCGCAGATGTGATAGTGGTATTGTTGTGATCCTTGCAGGTAAGATCTTCGGACATTACCACTCCCAGGTCCTTCACATTACTTTTCTACTCTACTGTGTGATTAGAGTTTGTAGTATATTCAGTTCTAGCTATTATTTCCTCTAGTTTTCCATAGCGGAGTAATTGGAATTTGTCTTCATTGAACATCATACTGTTCTCCCTTGCCCATTGGAAAATTTGGTTTATATCTTCTTGGAGATTTGCCGTGTCCTCGATGGATGACTCTCATGCAGATCCTAGTATCGTCTGCAAAGGATGATGGATGGATGATGAAGGATGGATTTTCCTGAAGGGAATACGTGCATATTTTTTCCATTTTTTCGTAAGAAACTGGATTATTTTCTTATTCTTCATAGGGACGAGCAGCAAACAGCTTAATATGAAACACAGAGGGTGAGACGGGAGACAGATAGGGTGACAGGTTGACAGATAGGGTGATACGGGTGACAGAGTGATACGGATAACAGATAGGGTGATACGGGTCAAGAAGTAATGTGGGAGACAGGGTGATAAGCGACAGAGAATATGAGACAGGGTAATATGGGAGACAGAGTGACACAGGAAACAGGGTGAAACAGGAAACAGGGTGATACAGGAAACAGGGTGATACAGGAAACAGTGATACAGGAAACAGTGATACAGGAAACAGGGTGATACATTCAACAGTGATGTGACTGACAAGACAATTATTTAGAAGGGGGTGAGAGAAGGGGCGAGAAGGCAGAGGGGATGGGGGGATCATAAAAAAGGGAGGGATTGAAAAGTAAAGGGTACTGAGGAGAGAAGGGATGGAATACGATTATATCACTTTCGAAGTTGGGGGAAAACAAGTTGAGGTGAATATGCCAGAAAAATTAACAATATTAAGACGAAGAGGCGAGCCAGGTACAATTATGAGAAAGGTAGTGGGAAGATAACTGGAGAGGAGAAATACGAAGAACGGAGGAAATGGCAGGAAAAAGGATGAAGTGGATGTAATAAAGGTTGTGGAGAGGCAAGCGGTATTGCTGGGTTCCTTTTCTGACCAAACTTTACTGAATATTTTGTAACGAAAGTTCGATAACAAAAGTGGTGAAGAACTAGAAAAGAAGGAGAACTAGAAAAGAAGAAGAAGAAGAAGAAGAAGAAGAAGGAGGAGGAGGAGGAGGAGGAGGAGGAGGAGGAGGAGGAGGAGGAGGAGGAGGAGGAGGAGGAGGAGGAGGAGGAGGAGGAGGAGGAAGGACAAGGATCATCTCCATCTCTCCAGGTCTTCTTGCAAGGCTCAACCCACAAGAGCCTCTCAGCTGACAAGAGCACAACCCACAACAACCACTCAGCTGACAAGAGCACAGCAGCAACATAGCGTGTGCGGGATGGCTCTAGAGGTTAATTAAACACGTGAGATTACCTGTAAACGACAGCGAGCTGGGGAAGACGACCCTGACTAAATTAACAGGCGTGGATGAAGGCGTGTTTGTGTGGTTGTTTCTTTACTCCCTGTAGCTGTACTCTCCTAGTACTCCCTAGTACAACTAGGAGAGTTGTAATCCCCAGCCTTTAGTTGTGTTTGCATGGGTCAAGGTACAGCTTCTAGTCCTCTCCGTTTTCTGATTTCTGATTTCTGGTCTCCAGAAAGGGATAGGGATCGTACTTGCTCTTGAAACTGTGAAGAGTGTTTGCCTCAACCTCTTCATCTATTACGTTCCTGTGGCTCTCCTGTGTTCTCTGGCATCCATTATAACAATACAGCGATGAAAGGTGGAGGGAAGAGGAATCAGTATGGATTGCCACACACAAACATCAATCCTTACGGATAATAAAACCAAGCTCTCACTGCTTCTCCCCTCCCGCTCTCTAAAGCTCTTTCCCTTGAGGTAGGGGAGGGTGTAAGGGAGGGGAAAGCGAATGGGGAGAGAAGGGGAATCAGAGGGAAGAACAATAAGAAAAGGAGGCATTAAAAATAGGGGAATGGTGTTGACCCAACTGTATCCTTTACAGCTGAATCTGATTCTTTTTCTGACACAGCTTTGAAAGTACAATCTTAATTAAGAGCAGCATTCGTACGTGTGGTAAGTAACTCAAACATGCCACTCTGTGTGTGTTTGTGTAGCGGCGACCAATACAAGCATCAGCCTCATGTTTTTATCAAAGTTTAACTTCACCAGTGTTTACGAGGCTTTAAACGCTCTTCACGTACGCCCATCTCATGCAGTGAGAGACGTGCGGGCGTATCTACGATGTACGCCTGTCTCATTTGGTAGGAGAAGCGTGGGCGTATTTGCTATCAGCATCTTATATTTTAAGTATTTTTTCTGATGTACTGTAATAGCTTCTCCAAAAGGAAGTCTATTAAAATATGTTATATGACAAGATACAATGAATGAAGCTAGACACACCGCAAGGGCGTGTCCTCTCTCTCATCTTTTTAGTATACTAATAAATATGAAAAAGAGTAAAAAACAAAAAGAGGTGGAAAGATTATGCGCCTCTGAGAAGGCTGACATATAGCAGATACTATAGTCATATAGCAGATGCTATAGTCGTGTTGTGTGTTAAATATTTTGCACTCTGCCAGGTACACCGCTCTCTTGTCTCATGAACGCGTAAGATGACACACGTAAGATGACAACACTTACATAAGAGGACAACACGTACGATAACACGCAAAATAACACATAAGATGACAACACGTAAGATGATAAACACGTTTTGCAAACTACTTTGTACATTCAGTATACACACACCTTAAACACTTCCGTGATTTCTCATATTGTCAAGGAACAATGTGAGGAACATAATGTGAGAAATCACGAAAGAGCTTGAAATTTCACTATTTTTTTTCACCGTGGTTATTTTGCATACTGTGATATCATCTGTTTACTGTGATTTTATTGCATACCTTAATTATGTAATATTTTCTTTCTAACCCCCCCCCCCATCTCATCTTTCCAATCTTCTTCGTAATCGAGTCTCAGACCCCCGACTGCAATTTACTAAGGACATTAAAGAATTTGCTGGGAATCTGAAAAAACTGTAACTGTTTAAGACGTAAACTATTAGGGATTCAGTGAATTGTCTCTGGCAGCAGGTCATACACGAGTGTCTTATGGGGAAAGCTAAGTGAGATAACTGCAAAAGTGATTGAATCCAACAAGTGAGTCTGAGATATCAGAGGTCTGTAACAGATATGCATCAGTGTATTGCGGAGTCGTTTAAGTGGTGTTGTTGGATCAGCGCTTAGTGAAGTTAGACACAATGGGTTTACCAGGTATCTTGCAGAAATCTGCAAGAGTCGAGGGAAGTGTACCATCAACCCTAAAACTAGTAACTGGAGTTACAAAAAGAAAATAAGCAACTCATGGGTATTCTTACACTCAACGCCAATTTTACTCAATTTAAAATCCAGAAATGTCACAAATATTATCTTAAGAGAATACAAGATGACATGTAAAATTGCATCAATTTAAAAATATAATATTTGTGACGATATAATCACATGTCAACCTTCCGGGGAGTGGAGGCTGATGAACCGGCATGAAAAAAAACAATAAAAAAAAACAGATGACGTTACAGCTGGTTACAAACATAATATGTAAAAATACAGGAATTCCTTAATCTTGAATGAGTATAAACATCAAGTAACATCAATGGAAGACCAGTTAAACTGGACCGTAGTGTACTGTCACGTGTTACGTTCATTCAGAGAAGTGATGCTGTACAGTAAATTCTTCACTCATGGCACTATTTAATAATCCGTGCCCCGAGCCATTAAAACAATATACGTCTGTACATCTGTCCAAGGCGAGACGTCTCTCAAGAGATCCATGTGCTTCTACCGTAAAAAAACAACACGTACCTTATGTCAACACACTACTACCCACCTCACACGTGCCTGCATAGTAAATATCACCCATGTCCACATACACTACCACCCACGCCCGCACTCCTCACATGTTTGTTACATCTCAAACTCATCAACTAACTACAAGACTACTGAACCAGTAATGAAATGCTTGAAGATATTCTCACCATCTTATTGGCGTCTCCCAGCTCAGGCTGATGTTTCATTACCTCAGGTATGCAATCCCATCCTGTATGACTGAATATGACAAGGAACTCATTCTGTGATGAAATATGACAGGAAACTCATTCTGTGTGATGGAATATGACAGGTCACCCATTTTGTGTGATGGAATATGACAAGGAACCCTCGAGGTACTATTATATGGAATCGAGTAGAAGCACACTGCTAATGTATCCAGTTTTGACTAAGAAATGTAAAATGCAGTTCACTCCCATTCAACCCGTCCTACACAGAAACCGTTCCTTTTCCAACCTAACACACTTCTATGATATATATATATATATATATATATATATATATATATATATATATATATATATATATATATATATATATATATATATATATATATATAAATAGTCATGAGAAACGCTAAATATATAAAAATCATACAGCGCTTAAGGAATGGAAAGAGTTGTAGATGAATGGTTTAGAGAACCGACACGTTGCTAAATTAGACACATGTGCAGCTCTTGGGTATCTTTACTGAGGAAACGTTTCGCCACACAGTGGTTTCATCAGTCCATACAAAGAGGAAACGTGAAGAACAGGAGGAGAATGAGGTAATCAGTCCGTCAACCTTGAGACGATGTGGTCAGTCCATCAATCTTGAATAGAATACAGCATATGTGCGGAGAAGTAGCTACTTTCACATTGGACAAATGTGACACCACCTACGACTGTTTATATACGGTATATAAGCTACTTCTCCGCACATATGCTGTATTCTATTCAAGATTGATGGACTGACCACATCGTCTCAAGGTTGAGGGACTGATTACCTCATTCTCCTCCTGTTCTTCACGTTTCTCCTTTGCATGGAGTGATGAAGCCACTGTGTGGCGAAACGTTTCCTCAGTAAAGATAACCAAGAGTTGCACATGTGTCTAATTTATCAATGCAAAGAGTGAGGAGCAACCAGGTTTGATTCGAGGTAAGAGAGGATAATTTCAGCTCTTTGAATCAAGAGTTTTTCACTAACCTCAAGTCCTTCCTTTTGAAGGAAAAAATCTTTATAGAGAGCGTCAACATCTGAGCGCACTGAGCTCACAACAAATTTAAGAAAAATATATTTTAACTTCAAGTTGTTGTTTGTGCTTAATTAAGTTAACTTTAATCCAACTGCATCAACGTTGTGGTAAATTCTGGCAGCGGAGAGGGACACCATTGCTGATTAAATAGTTGGAAACCACACGCTTGTTATTTACTGTGGAGGGCGAGTTGCCCGAGCATCCCCCCCCCCCCCGGACACCCTCAGGGATGCTGCAGGAAGCAAATGGAATTACGAAAAAGGGAATTTTACCACTAATGAAAATTTTCGTCGGTCTTCGTCTTGATGATGGCAAGGAAGAAGGATGGTAAGGGTCATGTACGTTTCAGAAGTTTTTGTGCACAACGTGATGTACAGTGTGTGTACGTGGTACGTCTTGTTGCGGGAAAGCGCACAAGAGATGAGTTTCCCGGTGTGTACACACACACACACACCACACACACACACAAAAATATATATATATATATATAATATATATATATATATATATATATATATTATATATATATATATATATATATATATATATATAACCATGTGCAAAGTTTGGAAAATTGTATTAAAGAATACGTTTCGCTCGTCAGGATTTTTTTTAGTCCAATACATTGTGGAAAACACGTGTAAATTAACATAATGGAGGACCTGTGTAACGTAGGAGGGGAGTGTGGAAAATAAACCACGGTACGGGTGCGATTTGAACCCAAGGCGAGTGAGTCGTAAAACTCCAGGCCAGTGCGTAAGCCACTGGACCAGCTGGCTACAATAAGATTCATCCAATTAGGTATATTTACATACCATAGGCAGGTTTGCATGGGCCACCACTTTGACCCCACCCGTACCGTGGTTTGCACTAGTTTTATTACGATTTCGTGAGTCGCGTGGAACAACACACTTGCTTCACCTGACAACCTTGTCTTGGCGGCCCGGCATCACTTCATAAAGCTTATGAAACGTTAAAAACCACTGTGTATAAAACTGTATTGCTCAAACAGTTACCTGCTAATTAAGTGCAGTGACGGATATATAGATATAACAATAATTCTGAAACTTCGGCCATTTAGAGTAAGCAATGAGGATAGTCGGTCAGATGTTAATTAAACTGCCAGCGGTTGTAGCTGCGACAGTACAAAAACTGGTCTCAGGTGTCACAAGAATGGGGTACAAACAAGAGGCATTTTAATTAACCTGAAGGATAAAAACAACAAAATAGCGATAATTACAGATGGCAGTAACTATGCCTCTTAAATGAAACTGTAAAACGAAACACAGGTTAGCAGTCACCAGGAATGGTTGTCCAACACACTTCCTCCTCCACACAGACATGCACATAGAGAATTAGGAAGTACAGCCACCAGCTGAACCTCTACTCCAACCTTAAATACGTAAGCGCGCGCGCGCGCGCACTTCCATGCCCCCCATACAGACGCACACGCACACAGTCATCTCATTTCATCTTGCTCTACATCTCTGAAAACTCAAGAATTAAGCTTGCTTTCACTAAAATTACGAGATCTAATGACAATATGGAGAAAAATACATTTTCAATTTTGTCGTGTAAGAGATATTTGAGATACAAGGTGATTTAACTGCACGAAATAATTATAGTAAACTTAAATCACGAAGATACATCATAAACAACCAAACAACACGAAAAAGCGTGAAATTATAATAAGGACGTCTAAGAAGCGGCTGTATACATATTTTGAGAATTTGTTTTAAAGATACAATATATATGTTTCACATATACAAATAACCCGCACATAAAAAGAGAGAAGCTTGCGACGACGTTTCGGTCCGACTTGGACCATTGACAAAGTCACACTAACCAGAAGTGGGGGAGGACGGCTATATATAGGCAGGAAGAGGTGGTGGTATAGTAGTAGTAGTAGTACAAGAATGGTATATAATACCGACAAGATGAAATTAAGACACATGCGCAACACCCGGGCATCCCTATCGTATATATATGTTTCACACATTATTAAAGGATCCACGAAACAAATAGATTAATAGCAAATAACATATTGCGACCAGCCGAGGATCGAGCCCAAGTTATTGAACTAGCCTCCTGGGAAGCTAGCTAAATTCTCGAAGCCTTAGTCCACTACGCCACCATATATCTAGTATCTTTCTCATCAGAGCTAACTGTGGTGTCTTGTGTCTGATAACCCTCTGATACTTCTCGAAATCAGTACACCTTCACCTAAATAAATCATAGCTTCCTTGCAAGGATATGGCTACAAATTACTGTCTCAATGTCTAATAAATAGAGACTGAAAGTTATATTAATGAGGGGAGAGTCTCCCTGACCACTTACTGCACTACCTGCAGTACTGCAGGTGCTAGCTCACTTCCAGTAATACAGACCGATGTCTGCTATCTGCTAAAAGTAAACTGCAGATTTCGTTACTGGGTAAAACGAAAGCCTTACAAATCCCTCTGCAAACTAAATATACACCTTTGTGTAGACAATCAATCATCTGCACACCATCACAAAAATGTACATAAATGTCACTGATGCATTCAAGCTTTCATATTATTATTATTATTATTAATATTATTATTATTATTATTATTATCACTACTACTACTACTACTATTAAGTGAAGCACTAATCCGGTATCGTCATTCAAGGCTCGATGCTGCGTCCACTAATAGCGAGACAGACATATTTACTCACTCATGCTTACTATTTTGGCTAGTAACGGCTGGATTCTGAGAGAACAGACACAGCAGACAAAAACCATATTCAGTCAGAGTCAATGTTGGTTTAAGCACAAGCAGCAGCTGAGGCTAGTCACTGATCAGTAGTGACTCATTCTCACTGCAGATGCTGAAGCATCTAACATGTGGACCGACTTAACATTGAAGCTCTAAACTTCATGACTCAGACGGCAAGAATATTGGTTTAAATAGTATTAGGATGCTAAGGCTTCTTGACATGCGATAAAGAGTGAATTTGCGACACACCGAAAAGGTTTTCCAGATAAAGGTGACTGGATAAAATGGTTTGGCTGTAGACGTATACACACATGCCTCTGTCTTCCTGCATTTTCCAGTATATTAATTTACACTTATTATATACCTAATAGGAGTCTGTGTTCTTAATTCCTCTCATAGCAATTTCAATGAAGCGATTCTCTAATATATATCAATGTTATTGTATACCGACAAGTATATTAACAAGACACAATATGATGTTTATGATATTTTATTGACATGACGTTTCCTCCGCCAGGGACTTTATCAACCAATAAAGTCCCCCGAGGAAAGAAACGTCTGCTCAGTAAAATATCCCAAACCACATACTGTCTCTTATTAACCCGCATATCAGAGGGTTCTGTTTTCCACTCACCTGACAGAACTGTAAGTACCTAACTACCTGCATGGCTGCTGACTACTAACCAATGACGCTGCACATCACCTTTTTCTCAGCATATTTTGATTACATTAACATTTGAATAGAGGTCACAGTTACACATCAAACTTTTATTGTGATAACATTTCCCCTCTGTACAGAACATCAAAGATTGAAAGATAGCAATTTGATAAAGCTCTACAGAGAGAGAAACGTCGTCCCACATCTCATCCTGCTTGTGTTTACTACTGCGAGCAGTAGGCTGCTATATCCGCACTAATATTAAGCTGACACACGTGATCACGTCTGCACAACTCCTTTCCTTAAAGCTTATATCACAATTCCTATTAATCAAGAATGATTTATAACTTGTATCTCGCACATGATGGAAAGTACACGTTTCTCGACGCCTGCCAGGAAATATGGTGGTGATTCTTCTCCTCCTTCCCTCTTACTTCCACTTCCCCCTCCTTCCACTTTCCCTCCTTCCACTTCTCTTCCTTCCTAGTTTTTCTTCTTTCCTCTAGGTTAACGAAGACATCACTAGATTATGTTCAGCCTTCCTATGCATGCTGTTTAAAAAAATTCTTCTAGAGGTCTTCTGTGTTGGCGAAGGACTCTGGATTCCTTAGATCAAAGCCGATTACCTCCCATTCTACAGGGCCCGTATGAATTAATCATCTTACTGTTAATATAAGAACACAAATAATATAAATAATAAAATAATAATAATAATAATAATAATAATAATAATAATTTAAAAACTAAGAATATAAAATAGAATTAGTAGAGTAGTGAAAATATATACTGTATACACTTCACTTGTTTTTAAAATATGTTCTTCTAAAAGCATTGTTTTAAAAGTGGTTTAGCTGATTTAGATTAATCTTTCATAATACTAATAATTATAATATACGAGTTTGTTAATACTTCCAGTTCACTGATGTGTTTCAAACACGCAAACAGGATTAAAAATTTATTATTAAGAACAGCCCCAAAGCAGACCACGGGGTTAGGTGTCTTGCCTAGCCTGAGTCATCCTTATATTGTTAAACTTGAACCAATTATTATTGTTGTTACCATTATTGTTAATATTATTACTATTATTATGATTACTGCTGTTGGTATTATTATTATTATTATTATTATTATTATTATTATTATTATTCTGATCGTTAGTTTAATAAATGTAGATATGCCATATAGTACCACTATTTTCAGCTAAGACTTGCTCTTCTAACACTACAACAATGCCACGAAAGCAAAACGCGGGACAACCTGCAAGCTGAATTCCTTCACCTGATACCCGAACATTTATCCTTTTTCGTAAAACTAAACTAATAACTTAGATACTAACGAATTAACTCATCCATCTCATCTCCAATATTATTATTATTATTATTATTATTATTATTATTACGATGATGATGATGAATTTATTCCTCTGCATTGTCTTCCAGATTGTACTTTGTCATATGGTTTAAACAAGTGTCAGATTCTCCACATTTGTTAGAGACAAAGCAAGAAAGATGAGGAGCTGCACATTCACATCCAAGAAATAAGCAAGACTGGTCATTGCTGCAGCTGCAGTGGATCAATTTCAAGACCTCTGGTGGTGCAAACCAAACATCCCGAGGTAGAGGAAACTCACAGAGCCTTCTCAAGCTCGTCTTTCTCCTAACCAAATTTCTCTGGATCAAGGTCTCGAGATCCCTCACCTAGGCCTGCTTTCCATATGCAAGAAAGGAAAGAAGAGAGTTCAAATGCAGCTGATGTTTTTTTAGGAAACCTAGTTGTATCATCATACTTTTGATACGATGCTCATGGTGGCGTCAATGATTGCGTGAACACTGATGATTTCTTGAATTCTGCTGGTAACATATTTCACAAAATTTGCAACTGGATCTTGGTCAATGAACCTCTCAGTGGATGGCACATATATATAAGACAATGACAACTGGTTGACCAGTTGCAGAGGCTGATTTACCAATTCGTTATCTGTTTCCGTCAAACACTGAGGCTGGAACTGGTGCTAGTCTATAGCTCATTTTGTTCTTTATTTAACATCATGAGATTAATTTCTGAAAGTAAAAATATAGCACTGTTAATTAATATTTAAAAAAGTGCCCAAATATGAAGGTAATAATGTCATAATGAATCAATGATAAATTAAAGTAAAGTAACCTCATATGCTCACTTATCTAATCATTAATTAAATCATAAATTATCTTTGCCTTGAAAATGTGAGACTTATTTAACTAAGATACTCGATGTTCATGATGATTTATGTCTCTGTGGGAATTCACAGGTGATCAATTACCACCGTGGCAGCCATCTTAGACTTTCAAATTCCTCAAGGGTGACAGTGACACCTGAAGCTTACCTAAGTCGCTTCAGGTAGCGCGACTTTAGGTAGCGGGGGAAGCGATCTGAAGTCGCCTCTCCACGTTCCGAGGCCTGGTCTCAGACAGGGCCTCCTGGTCGCTGGCAGACTGATCAGGCTGTTGGTGCCGGCAGTACAACGTATGCACTACAGTCCGGCTGATCAGGTAATGACTCGAACTTATCGCGTTCCCTCGTGAGGACAGATAGGAGTTTGTTGGTAATTTTCCTTATGAATGAAAAGAGGGCATTAAAGAGTCGCGGCCCCTTTACATTATTGAGGTCTCTCTTAGCGTAATCTTCTCACTCTTGCTTCTTATTGGAGGTATTTTGCACTATCTACCAAGCTTCTTGCACACCCTCTACATTGTCAATTTTGACACCTAGATGACTCAAATTCTGCGGAAAACAATTATGCAAAAAAATCAAGGTTAAAAAAAATCAAGGTTTAACAAAAAATGGGTTTGGTAACCAAAGAAGATGTAAGTAAGAAACGAAATTAATATTTTTGTTGTTGGTGTTGTTACTGCTGTTATTATGTAGGTCCTTCAAGTTATACGCAACCAGCATGACCTTAAAGTCACCAGGTCTACACAGGTCCTTAAGGTCACGAGCACTACACAGGTTCTCAAGATAACAAGCACTACACAGGTTCTCAAGGTCACCAGCATAACACAGGTTCTTAAGGTCACAAGCACTCCACAGGTTCTTAAGGTCACCAGCACTACACAGGTTCTTAAGGTCACCATCACTACACAGGTTCTTAAGGTCACCAGCACTACACAGGTTCTTAAGGTCACCAGCACTACACAGGTTCTTAAGGTCACCAGCACTACACAGGTTCTTAAGGTCATCAGCACTACACAGGTTCTTAAGGTCACCAGCACTACACAGGTTCTTAAGGTCACCAGCACTACACAGGTTTTCAAGATCACAAGCACTACACAGGTTCTTAAGGTCACCAGCATTACACAGGTTCTTAAGGTCACCAGCACTACACAGGTTCTTAAGGTCACCAGCACTACACAGGTTCTTAAGGTCACCAGCACTACACAGGTTCTTAAGGTCATCAGCACTACACAGGTTCTTAAGGTCACCAGCACTACACAGGTTCTTAAGGTCACCAGCATTACACAGGTTCTTAAGGTCACCAGCACTACACAGGGTCTTAGGTCACAGCACTACACAGGTTCTTAAGGTCACCAGCATTACACAGGTTCTTAAGGTCACCAGCACTACACAGGGTCTTAAGGTCACCAGCACAACACAGGTTCTCAAGGTAATCAGCACTTCACAAAAACAATGGTTTTAATCCAAAATTTTGAAAGATTTCATGAAGAGTTAATTAAAGCGACATGATGAATGCATCCTTCAATACATTCTTAAATACATCCTCAACTTATTCTTGAATACATCCATGGACGAGGCCATAGTTGCAAAACGAGAAAAAATGGTGCCCAAAGGATACCAGAAAGTATTTTTTCACACAGTAGTTGAACAAGTGGGATGGGCTAGAAGAAGTGCTACAACCATTGGAATTCTAAACTCTATGGTAGATTACATGACATTAAAAATACAGCTCCTACTCCTGTAAATACTGAAGACTTTTACAGTCATGCGGAGGCGCTAAATTCACGGGGATCCAACAGTTCCTGGGGAATAACTGTAAAGAGGTAATAACACACAGGCAATCACAAGTTTCTTGACACCTACCCATACGGTTTCTGGACTGAGACACAAGTGGTGGAGTATACAAGAGGCAGAGTCTTGGAGACTTCCATACTCTGTTCCACTTGAGTTACATCAACGCTTCATGCGAATGAGTGAAGAGAAAACGAAAGACGCACTGATGGTTCTGTTAATGTATGCCTTGGTTAGTGAAGCTCACAATCTGGCTTGAGTTAATTCACAAGCCAGCTACACTAATCACTCCTGGCTCCTCTACTGCTACTCTAATGGCTTGACTACACTTCTCACTCAGCTTCTGCTAGCTACCAGTATACTGTAGCTCGAGACTCAAGTTTAGCCTGAAATCAAATTACTGGCCTTAAATTTTTTTTTAATCTGGTAAGACTGGTCGCTCACTGCTAGATCATGTCTCAAATCTTGGCAAAACGAATTTCATTAGTAGTCCTGATTATACTTCTTAGTGAATGCCGAGGAAGTAGAGCTGAAGAAATTTGATGCTGACGAACTAGTACTAGCGTGAAACAAGGTCAAGCCAGATCATTGCAGCTTGTAGGAAGAATCACCAAGAGTGATCATCTCAGTGATCACTTGTCAGCCAAATCTTGAGCAAAGTTCTCGATCTTACCTCCTTTATATAACTACCCTAATGACAGCGTCTGGGCAACTGCTGTTCCTGGTTGACAAAGCGCATCTCAGGTGTCGCTTAACTCTCTAGACTAGAAGAATACGCTTGTAAGTTTCCATTTTCGTTTTCCTTCAACACTGCTCATAACGATTAGTTAATCGCACAGTCAAGACCACTTCTGTATCTTCCCTCATAACACCAATCAGTGAGCGGGAGTATCTATATTCCTTTCATTTGTATATTTTTCCAGCTGGGTAATTTTTTACCGAGTCGTTAATACTCGGTGAATAGTACTGTCAGGATCGATCTCGTCTGTGACTTCCTACACGATAAACAATGGTCCGTGGCTGGCAGGTTGGATCCCCGGCCACTCACGTACAGTACTGTGTGGTGCTCACCCTCTCGCTATCACAAGGACACTGGCACTTGTTGCTGGCACTGTTATAATGGTCTGTGTTGTCACCAGTAGCACAGTGTTTATGCAGTAGCTAAACATTTAAGTCAACGGGCACTCAAGAGTACAGCTGGCACTAACACGTGTGTTGCTGGCACACTTCGATACTTACCTAGCTCACTTGCGGATCCCGACGGAGGCAGCACCGGAGAGAGAGTGCGATGAAACCTACTGCAGAAGAACAGTAGGGTGGGGCGTGGATGGAGGTGGTAGCACAGCAGGTAAGACCACTGAAGACGGTAGAGCAGGCGAGCGAGAGAGGGACACTACCAGTGAGTAGGAACTACTATAAGGCACTCCCAGAGAAACCCAAGTGCCAAAACGCCTTCACAGTGCCGCCTGTGGTGATCACGCACACCGACCTACCCCTCGCTTCCCTCTCTAAGTTTCGGTCAACTAGAATGAGTGGTTATATAACTGCAATACTCATTCTTCGCACTACAACCCAGACATCCCTATCCAGCCAATTCTCTCTCTTGAGAAACTAACCACCCAATCCACGTACCAGCCGCGCAGACTCTTTGGAGGAAGGAATAATATAAATATGATTAAAGAAAATAAAAACCAACAGGAGGGGAGTGAAACCCTTGGGCGTCCGTAGCCACACGTCTGGGCAAAAATAACCATAGTCGGTGCCAGAGACCAAACACACACACACACACACACACACACACACACACACACACAAAACACAGCACGCAACGACACACACACACACACACACACACACACACACACACACACATCATGCCAACCCACACTTGCTTGTAAAGACTAATGCACCTATCCTATGATGTTTTCCTTTAGATCTTAGAGGAGACGAGGTTGTAGCCGGCAAGGTGACACAAACTGTACTGGCCAACCAGATGATCGAGGATGAGTGTGCGTCTGGCCACACAGCTGAGATCATACAGATATAGACGATGATTACACAGGTGACATGTAAGGTCACTTATACTCAGTGGTGGTGGATGGACGGGTTAATACAAATGTCTTGGATGAGCTGGTTAATGCGGTAATGAGTATCAAGGTGAGTCGACTGCGTAAAGGAGTGGAAGTAGGAAGGCTGGTAGTAAATAACAGGCTTAGCAATTCGGCTGACTGTATCCTTGACTGCGATGTTTTCTAGCTTAGTGGAAAGCCTGGCTGCTAGAGTTGTTCCTCTCGCAGGCTTGGCTAACGGAGGATCAAGCCTTGCAAGTAATTTCTCTGAATGACCCACACGAGTTTCAGGTGGCGCTACAAGTGTATAATCCGCTCTTACAGACAGTGTTACAAGTATATCACTGCTCTCACAGATGGTGCTACAGATGTTTCACCTGCTTTCACAGATGGTGTTACAATTGTTTCACCTGCTCTTGAAGAGACACATGTGCAACACTTAGGTATCTTTATTCGAAGACGTTTCATCAACCAGTGGCTTTATCAGTTCAGTACAAAGGCAATTTAAAGATAATGAAACTGGAAACAGTAGATGAGATAATCATTCCCTCAGCCTGGATGCCGGTGTTCACTAACTTTACCGTGTCCTGTAGCTCGTTTGCTAACACACTCAAGTCACACACTGAGGTCCGTGGTTCGATCCCCGGTACGAGTGGAAACTTAGTTAAGGCGCCTGTTGTCCCTGGTCACCTAGAGGTACATAGGTATCTGGGTGTTAGCCGACTGGCGTGGGTTACATCCTGGGGACAAAATTAACCTAATTTGCCCGAAATGCTCTACATAACCAGGGGTTTTCTATACAGTATGTCACTGAGGCCAGCTATGGTCTGTATAAATTGTATCATGTACCTGTATAAATAAAGATTAGTATTATTATGGAGGAATCTGAAGCTTAGACAGGAAGATGAACTTTCATATACCGGAGTCAGATGAGGTACAGCAGTTGAAGCTGTGTCACAGGTGAGCGGGACCCACTACTGGAAGTAGGTCATGCCCAAGAGTTGGGGCAGAGATTAGCAAATAAGTTGTAGGAACTATTCTCTGTACCAAGACTCCGTTCACGGTGTTGCTGTATCCATTTCAATATTGGTTATATCTACAAGATGAGGAAATAAACATGTGTATGTGACTATTTCCCACCGTGTTGATGTTATATGCCAGTACCGTAATGATCACCAACTGTTACAGATGGTGCTTCAAATGCTTTACCTGGTGTTACAGATGGTGCTACAAATGTTTCACCTGGTAATGCATATGGTGTGCAACAGGAGGTTGCACACCATCAGATGGCCAACCTGGTTTGCCCACTGCACTAGAGGAGCATCTGGTGGGTGGGGAAGGCAACATTTGGCTTGGCTGTTTACACTGAGATCACAGCAGCACTTGAAATCACTAAGAATGAGACAGTTGACTCACGACGTGGTCACTTCTGATAATACTCTGCTACCACTGAACATCTGCTACCGTGGATGAGCACCTTAAGGAAGGCCCCCAGATGCTGTACCACCCCTACGTATTTAACACTTCCTTGTCTCATTTCATATATATAATATATAATATATATATATATATATATATATAATATAATATATATATATATATATATATATATATAACACACACACAATTATTTTAAATCTTCGATTATGATTTTATTCAACTAGTTATGTACTCTCCCACACTACCATACTCGTACTCATGACTAATGTTCTCTCCTCAAAACCAGATTATATTGCATTACTTCATTATATGTATTACATTACATTACTTTTATGCAAAGCGCCCATGAAGGCTGGACACAGTGGGAACACATGAAGGCTGGACACAGTGGGAACACATGAAGGCTGGACACAGTGGGAACACATGAAGGCTGGACACAGTGGGAACACATGAAGGCTGGACACAGTGGGAACACATGAAGGCTGGACACAGTGGGAACACATGAAGGCTGGACACAGTGGGAACACATGAAGGCTGGACACAGTGGGACTCATGAAGGCTAGACACAGTGGGAACACATGAAGGCTGGACACAGTGGGAACACATGAAGGCTGGACACAGTGGGAACACATGAATGCTAGACACAGTGGGAACACATGAATGCTAGACACAGTGGCACTCATGAAGGCTAGACACAGTGGCACTCATGAAGGCTAGACACAGTGGGAACACATGAATGCTAGACACAGTGGCACTCATGAAGGCTAGACACAGTGGCACTCATGAAGGCTAGACCAGGTGGCACCTCATGAAGGCTAGACACAGTGGGAACAACATGAATGCTAGACACAGTGGGAAACACATGAATGCTAGACACAGTGGGAACACATGAATGCTAGACACAGTGGGAACACATGAATGCTAGACACAGTGGGAACACATGAAGGCTAGACACAGTGGGAACACATGAAGGCTAGACACAGTGGGAACACATGAAGGCTAGACACAGTGGGAACACATGAATGCTAGACACAGTGGGAACACATGAAGGCTAGACACAGTGGGAACACATGAAGGCTAGACACAGTGGGAACACATGAAGGCTAGACACAGTGGCACTCATGAATGCTAGACACAGTGGGAACACATGAAGGTTTATGACACAGTGGCACTCATGAATGCTAGACACAGTGGGAACACATGAAGGCTAGACACAGTGGCACTCATGAATGCTAGACACAGTGGGAACACATGAAGGCTAGACACAGTGGGAACACATGAAGGCTAGACACAGTGGGAACACATGAAGGCTAGACACAGTGGCACTCATGAAGGCTAGACACAGTGGCACTCATGAATGCTAGACACAGTGGAACACATGAAGGCTAGACACAGTGGGAACACATGAAGGCTAGACACAGTGGGAACACATGAAGGCTAGACACAGTGGGAACACATGAAGGCTAGACACAGTGGGAACACATGAATGCTAGTCACAGTGGCACTCATGAATGCTAGACACAGTGGGAACACATGAATGCTAGACATAGTGGCACTCATGAATGCTAGTCACAGTGGGAACACATGAATGCTAGACACAGTGGCACTCATGAATGCTAGTCACAGTGGGAACACATGAAGGCTAGACACAGTGGGAACACATGAATGCTAGACACAGTGGGAACACATGAATGCTAGACACAGTGGCACTCATGAAGGCTAGACACAGTGGGAACACATGAATGCTAGACACAGTGGGAACACATGAATGCTAGACACAGTGGCACTCATGAAGGCTAGACACAGTGGGAACACATGAATGCTAGACACAGTGGGAACACATGAAGGCTAGACACAGTGGGAACACATGAATGCTAGTCACAGTGGGAACACATGAAGCTAGACACAGTGGAACACATGAATGCTAGACACAGTGGGAACACATGAATGCTAGACACAGTTGGGAACACATGAATGCTAGTCACAGTGGGAACACATGAATGCTAGCCCACAGTGGGAACACATGAAGGCTAGACACAGTGGGAACACATGAATGCTAGTCACAGTGGGAACACATGAAGGCTAGACACAGTGGGAACACATAAAATGCTAGACACAGTGGGAACACATGAAGGCTAGACACAGTGGGAACACATGAATGCTAGTCACAGTGGGAACACATGAATGCTAGACACAGTGGGAACACATGAATGCTAGACACAGTGGGAACACATGAATGCTAGACACAGTGGGAACACATGAATGCTAGACACAGTGGCACTCATGAAGGCTAGACACAGTGGGAACACATGAATGCTAGACACAGTGGCACTCATGAAGGCTAGACACAGTGGGAACACATGAATGCTAGACACAGTGGGAACACATGAATGCTAGACACAGTGGCACTCATGAAGGCTAGACACAGTGGGAACACATGAATGCTAGACACAGTGGCACTCATGAAGGCTAGACACAGTGGGAACACATGAATGCTAGACACAGTGGGAACACATGAATGCTAGACACAGTGGGAACACATGAATGCTAGATACAGTGGGAACACATGAATGCTAGACACAGTGGGAACACATGAATGCTAGACACAGTGGGAACACATGAAGGCTAGACACAGTGGGAACACATGAATGCTAGACACAGTGGGAACACATGAATGCTAGACACAGTGGGAACACATGAATGCTAGACACAGTGGCACTCATGAAGGCTAGACACAGTGGCACTCATGAAGGCTAGACACAGTGGGAACACATGAAGGCTAGACACAGTGGGAACACATGAATGCTAGACACAGTGGGAACACATGAATGCTAGACACAGTGGCACTCATGAAGGCTAGACACAGTGGCACTCATGAAGGCTAGACACAGTGGGAACACATGAATGCTAGACACAGTGGGAACACATGAAGGCTAGACACAGTGGGAACACATGAATGCTAGACACAGTGGGAACACATGAAGGCTAGACACAGTGGGAACACATGAATGCTAGACACAGTGGGAACACATGAATGCTAGACACAGTGGGAACACATGAATGCTAGACACAGTGGCACTCATGAAGGCTAGACACAGTGGGAACACATGAATGCTAGACACAGTGGGAACACATGAATGCTAGACACAGTGGCACTCATGAAGGCTAGACACAGTGGGAACACATGAATGCTAGACACAGTGGGAACACATGAATGCTAGACACAGTGGGAACACATGAATGCTAGATACAGTGGGAACACATGAATGCTAGATACAGTGGGAACACATGAATGCTAGACACAGTGGGAACACATGAAGGCTAGACACAGTGGCACTCATGAAGGCTAGACACAGTGGGAACACATGAATGCTAGACACAGTGGGAACACATGAATGCTAGACACAGTGGGAACACATGAAGGCTAGACACAGTGGGAACACATGAATGCTAGACACAGTGGGAACACATGAATGCTAAGACACAGTGGGAACACATGAATGCTAGATACAGTGGGAACACATGAATGCTAGACACAGTGGAACACATGAATGCTAACACAGTGGGAACACATGAAGGCTAGACACAGTGGGAACACATGAATGCTAGACACAGTGGCACTCATGAAGGCTAGACACAGTGGGAACACATGAATGCTAGACACAGTGGGAACACATGAATGCTAGACACAGTGGCACTCATGAAGGCTAGACACAGTGGGAACACATGAATGCTAGACACAGTGGGAACACATGAATGCTAGACACAGTGGCACTCATGAAGGCTAGACACAGTGGGAACACATGAATGCTAGACACAGTGGCACTCATGAATGCTAGACACAGTGGGAACACATGAATGCTAGACACAGTGGAACACATGAATGCTAGTCACAGTGGGAACACATGAATGCTAGACACAGTGGCACTCTGAAGGCTAGACACAGTGGGAACACATGAATGCTAGACACAGGGGGAACACATGAATGCTAGACACAGTGGGAACACATGAATGCTAGACACAGTGGCACTCATGAAGGCTAGACACAGTGGGAACACATGAATGCTAGACACAGTGGGAACACATGAATGCTAGACACAGTGGGAACACATGAATGCTAGACACAGTGGCACTCATGAAGGCTAGACACAGTGGGAACACATGAATGCTAGACACAGTGGGAACACATGAATGCTAGACACAGTGGGAACACATGAATGCTAGACACAGTGGGAACACATGAATGCTAGATACAGTGGGAACACATGAATGCTAGACACAGTGGGAACACATGAATGCTAGACACAGTGGGAACACATGAAGGCTAGACACAGTGGGAACACATGAATGCTAGACACAGTGGCACTCATGAAGGCTAGACACAGTGGCACACATGAATGCTAGACACAGTGGGAACACATGAATGCTAGACACAGTGGGAACACATGAATGCTAGACACAGTGGGAACACATGAATGCTAGACACAGTGGGAACACATGAATGCTAGACACAGTGGGAACACATGAATGCTAGACACAGGGGGAACACATGAATGCTAGACACAGTGGGAACACATGAATGCTAGACACAGTGGGAACACATGAATGCTAGACACAGTGGCACTCATGAAGGCTAGACACAGTGGGAACACATGAATGCTAGACACAGTGGGAACACATGAATGCTAGACACAGTGGGAACACATGAATGCTAGACACAGTGGGAACACATGAATGCTAGTCACAGTGGGAACACATGAATGCTAGACACAGTGGCACTCATGAATGCTAGTCACAGTGGCACTCATGAATGCTAGTCACAGTGGCACTCATGAATGCTAGACACAGTGGGAACACATGAATGCTAGACACAGTGGCACTCATGAATGCTAGTCACAGTGGCACTCATGAATGCTAGTCACAGTGGCACTCATGAATGCTAGTCACAGTGGCACTCATGAATGCTAGTCACAGTGGCACTCATGAATGCTAGTCACAGTGGCACTCATGAATGCTAGACACAGTGGGAACACATGAATGCTAGACACAGTGGGAACACATGAATGCTAGACACAGTGGCACTCATGAATGCTAGACACAGTGGCACTCATGAATGCTAGACACAGTGGGAACACATGAATGCTAGACACAGTGGCACTCATGAATGCTAGACACAGTGGGAACACATGAATGCTAGACACAGTGGGAACACATGAATGCTAGACACAGTGGGAACACATGAAGGCTAGACACAGTGGGAACACATAAAGGCTAAACACAGTGGGAACACATGAATGCTAGACACAGTGGGAACACATGAAGGCTAGACACAGTGGGAACACATGAAGGCTAGATACAGTGGGAACACATGAAGGCTAGACACAGTGGGAACACATGAATGCTAGACACAGTGGGAACACATGAATGCTAGACACAGTGGGAACACATGAAGGCTAGACACAGTGGGAACACATGAATGCTAGACACAGTGGGAACACATGAATGCTAGACACAGTGGGAACACATGAATGCTAGACACAGTGGGAACACATGAATGCTAGACACAGTGGGAACACATGAATGCTAGACACAGTGGGAACACACGAATGCTAGACACAGTGGGAACACATGAAGGCTAGACACAGTGGCACTCATAAAGGCTAGACACAGTGGGAACACATGAAGGCTAGACACAGTGGGAACACATGAAAGCTAGACACAGTGGGAACACATGAATGCTAGACACAGTGGGAACACATGAAGGCTAGACACAGTGGGAACACATGAATGCTAGACACAGTGGCACTCATGAAGGCTAGACACAGTGGGAACACATGAAGGCTAGACACAGTGGGAACACATGAAAGCTAGACACAGTGGGAACACATGAATGCTAGACACAGTGGGAACACAAGAAGGCTAGACACAGTGGCACTCATGAAGGCTAGACACAGTGGGAACACAAGAAGGCTAGACACAGTGGCACTCATGAAGGCTAGACACAGTGGCACTCATGAAGGCTAGACACGTCTGGCACATGATATGAGGTTGGAAGTATTGGAGAGATGGGAAGGAATAGAGCTCAAGCAAAGCTTTTGGTAAATCTTTAAAATGTGAGCATCTCTGAGCGTCGACCCAGCCACACGAAGCTCTCCCCTTTCAAGCAGAAAGTGAAGCTTAAAAAAAATAAATATTTTGTTTGTGAAGCTTAAAATATAGCAGTCTGTGAAGCTTGAAAAAAAGTATTTATGAAGCTTGAAAAAAATATTTTTGAAGCTTAAGAAAAACATTTGCTAAGCTTTAAAAAATATATGTGAAACTTTAAAAAAAATTGTAAAGCTTTAAAAAAATTTCTGAATCTTGTAAAAAAAATATATGAATATTGAAAAGAAAAATATTTATTAAGCTTGAAAAAATTGTGAAGCTTGAAAAAAAATTGTTAAGCTTGAAAAAAAATATTTGTGAAGCTTGAAAAAAAAAACGTGAAGCTTGATAGGACTAACATTTTATTTGTGAAGCTTGAGGAAAAAAAACTTATTTAATCTATTATTTACACTAGCACAGGATGCAATACTTCCCTCCGCTTACGTTAGCTCTGCGCACACGGAGTAATAAAAAGGTATCGTCATTTGTGTATCACTCTAGCCAAGAAGGTGATTGTCACCTCTGTATATCGTAGCTACAGAAGGCATCGTCAGCGCTGCACAATCGTAGCTATGAGAGCTATCGTACTAGTCTCTATCATACTAGTTATAAAAAGTATTGTCGTAGGTATCGTCACATCTGTATAGAGACAGACACAAGCTTCAGAATAAGCTTTCATTGCGGCAACGTTGAGCTCTCTGCAGAGCTCTAAAAGTCATGCCAACTTATGAGTTAATAAAGTTCCACCAAGTCATGATTTGATAAAGCTCCGCCAAGTCATGATTTGAAAAAACTCCACCAAGTCCTGACTTGATAAGCTCTACCAACTCTTAACTTGATAAAGCTCTGACAAGTCATAATTTAATTAAAGTTCTACAAAATCATGACTTGATCAAGCTTCACCAAGTCACGACTTAAAGCTCTACACAGAACCCCAATTTAGTACATCTATCAACCACTGCAGTACTGACCCACAGCATCAAGGCCCCCACAGAATCACCACATTACACCGGGGAAAGCCCAGCATCACCACCACAGTGGAATCATTAACACAGCATAACTCTTGTATCACAGATTCACTGCGCCGCCCCATCGCCACCAGTGAACCACGTAGGCTACAAAATCACATCGTGAGATGAATCTCTCCACCACTGCATCCCACGACGAGTAACGGCGAATCACTGGTGCACAGGGTCCCAGCACCCAGTTAATCTCTCCGTCACCGCAGCAGCATCAACTGCTGCATGTCATCAATGCCTGAGTGTTAGTCCAGGTCGAGGGTGGCAGGGAACACGAGGGGAGCGTAGATCGGGATACAAAAGGTCGGCTGATGCGATACTGAATCATTCATCCAAGAGTAGTACTCTCTCTCCCTCTCTCTCTCTCTCTCTCTCTCTCTCTCTCTCTCTCTCTCTCTCTCTCTCACGGGAGTGAGGGAGGACTGGCCGGAGAGGGGACAGGATGGAAGACATTGCAAGTGAGGAGCAAGGGAGGCCCTTAGACATCTCCCTCACCTTAGGGTTTTAAGGCTATTAAATAAGAAATTTTAACAATGAAGGGCAAGGTGTTTGAGCACCTAGCTCACCATCGTTCACTTTGTTCTCTCCCCACACTTCCTTCCTCTCCCCACTTTTGTCATTGTCCTCTCCCCATTATTCCTTCCTTTCCTCATTGTCATTGTCCTCTCCACACTGTCACTGTCCTCTACTCATCCTCCATTTTCTCTCCATTGTTTCCACTGTCCTCTCCCCATTATTGTCACTGTCCTCTCATCCTTTTTTACCCTCTCCTCATCCTTATTTCCTCCCCCATAGCTCTTGGGCCTCGCCCATTATTTTATCCTCTCTCCATTCTATTATGTTTACCATTCTATTAATACATTTTTCATTATACTCATCATTCTTTAATATTCTTCATTCAGTAATACGCGCATTCTTCTCTAGCCATTTCGAACTGTTCTGTCATTTTACCCTTATTCTGTCCACTTCTCATGGCATGGTCGTGTTCTTTCCCCCATGGTTATGTCGGGCGAGGGAGAGGGACAAAAGGTACGAGGCAGGAAAACAATGGTGTCTTCAGACTAATAACTCTTGCACAAGAGGTCGTGTATTTAGTGCACACTATTCTGCCATTCCTGCCTCCATCTGTATCTGGCTGGCTGTGCTTCACTCTCGGTTTCTGTGAGTTTGTATTTGTCTGTTTCATGTTGCTTCTCTCTCACTCTCAAATATATATATATATATATATATATATATATATATATATATATATATATTATATATATATATATATATATATATATATAATATATATATATATATATATATATATATAATATATATATATATATATATATATATATATATATATATATATATATATATATATATATGTATGTCGTGCCGAATATGTAAAACTGGTCAATTAGCAAGAACTCATTTAAAATTAAGTCCTTTCTAAAATTTTCTCTTATACGTTTAAAGATATATTTTTTTCATTAATGTTAATGTATATTTTTTTAATTTTGCAGCAAAAGAATCTTAGAAAACTTACCTAACCTTATTATAACAAGAACAATTTATTTTAACCTAGCCCAACTAAATATATTTTAGATTTGTTTACAATAATTTAATACTAAACAAACACAGAGAAATATATTTTTTTAGTTAGGTTCAGAATGATTTTGGCGAAATTATTGCATACACAAATTTTCACTTGTCCTATATGGCAAGATGAGCGTTGCTATTTAAGCCAAGATCGCAAGTTCTGCCTATTCGGCACGACATATATATATATATATATATATATATATATATATATATATATATATATATATAATATATATATATATAATATATATATATATATATATATATAAAATATATATATATATATATATATATATATATATATATATATATATCGACATAATACAACTTATACAGATCTAGCTAACATAATATAGAAAGCCCCTTGCTATGCAGATGATTTCGGGCAAATTAGGTTAACTTTGTCCCTACAATGCGATCCACACCAGTCGACTAACACCCAGGTAATTATTTATTGCTAGGTGAACAGGGACAGCAGATGGCCTAAGGAAACACGTCCAAATGTTTCCACCCATAACGGGTATCAAACTACGCTACGGGCCTCAATGTGTGAGCTGAGTGCGTTGCCAACCGAGTTATCGGAAACGTTAAGTATCTCATACGACTTTATCATATAGTTTAGGCTATGTTGGTACAAAGTGATCAATATATTACTATAATGTGGTTAAAAGCCTGAATTCCGTGAGATAACTGCACAATGCCTCGCTGTTGTGGTTTGCTGGACGAAAGATCCACCTTGCTATTGCGGTGCGCTTCACTTTGCCAATTTTATTTAACAAATTTGGTTATTGATTTCCATTCAACAACTGGAGGCTGCCTCTTCTGATCGATTTTAAACCTTTAACGCTGATGCATTGTAAGAGAACAACGATACGTTATTGAGTTTCGGCTGCGTAGATCCACACCTGGCAATACACTAACCTAGTTAAAAATCTTAGATTTATTTTTATTCTGCAGTATCTGGAGAAAGCCCCTTACGGTAAGCCTCATACTATTAGCAATTGGAGCCTTGTAGGCTCCAATCTGAAAATTTTATTCGTAAAATTTCCGGAATATCAAATCTTACATCACTAAAAATTCTGACTATCGTGCTGAAAAATTAAATATAACTTTTAAACAGTTTAAACCTTCAGCACATTATTTATTATGGAATTCCTTGTTGCAGTTTAGATATTACTGTTTTTATCTATGTATAACCAACAACATATTTTAAATATTAAATGAAATTAAAAAAGAATTCTTTATATTTGCAAAATGCGCGGGTCTAGCATGTATCACATACAGCACAATAATCTCTCTGAGTTTCATTAACATTTATTTATTGGTTTTTATAATATTAACTGGAGTCTCCAGTGTCCACGACGGTCGATCTCCGTAGAGTTCATAAGAGCAAAAGTTTTTATACTTTTGCCCGGCCGTGATAGAGCCGGTAATTTAATATAAGACTTTCGAATAACTTGTGGCTTGTTTGAGCTCCTCTCCGTGCAATATGGAACGCCTCTTGTGAGCGACCTCAAACTTTCGTCATTGATGTACAGCAATAAAAGGAAGAGTGGGATTGTTATTGGGTTGTGTAGGCGTCAATTTCCCATTATTCAAGAAAACAGGACAGTGGTTTAAATACTAAAACATGAGAACGCTTCTTCTGAATGGCTTCAAACTTACAACACAGGAGCATCCTGCTTACAAGAAAACTGGGTTTGTAGTGATGTGTAGGTGGCAGCTAAAGCATAAAGTTTGTAAAGTACTTTTTTTTTTAGATAAATTAAGATTTTTTGTCTGATTGGCTTCAATTTCGACATATTTTCTTCAAAGGAAGATCTCTCAGCATTGTTGAACAGTGTAAATTCTGTCAACCATAATAAACCGGGAATGCTAGTTTCAACGTGATAACCGGCAAATGCCTGTAATGATTATCTTTAAACTTTTAATGGCTGAGGTGCGTCACTTAAGAGGAAGATTCGGATTTATTTCGGTTCTTTGTTTTCTACAGGGTGTTGATCTGCAGCTCCTGAACCATTAGAGGTGATTAAGCTGCAGATGGATGCTAGATTTCTTGAGTGAACTGAACTCAAGTAAAAACAGTTAGTCGTTTTCACTCATGGGGAAGAGGAGGGAAGGGGTGGTACTAAACCCATAGGGGTCATAAAGCGTCTGGAGGAATGGAGGTGGCAATTAACTTCAAGCCAAGAAAAATGAAGACAAATCCAATTCCTTGGCTCATGAGCCCCTCACTAGCATCAAGTTCCTTTGTGGAGCCTTCGAGGTGTTGGTCTCCATCTCCTGGACCTATTGGGAGACTTGAGTTATATTTCCTAGATTCCTTCGGAAAATTCAGCTGCAGCTTTGTCTCTCGAGTGTTTGGAGGTTTAACTACTGTACGAAACGTAGAGGAGGCAGATGTCCTGGGATACTGGGATGTCTCTCTCGGATCACGCAACGACCCTAACATATCTCATGTAACTTACTAATGATCTCAAACCACATTCTTACTGTCATTAACTTTCTCCTTTGTGTAATATTTATTATCACTCATTCAAGAGTGTCAGCACCATCCTTTACACTCATACAAGATTGTCAGCACCATCCTTTATACTCATACAAGATTGTCAGCACCATCCTTTACACTCATACAAGATTGTCAGCACCATCCTTTATACTCATACAAGAGTGTCAGCACCATCCTTTACACTCATACAAGATTGTCAGCACCATCCTTTATACTCATTCAAGAGTGTCAGCACCATCCTTTACACTCATACAAGATTGTCAGCACCAGCCTTTATACTCATTCAAGAGTGTCAGCACCATCTTTTACACTCACACAAGAGCGTCAGCACCATCCTTTCACTCATACAAGATTGTCAGCACCATCCCTTACAAATATTCAAGTGTCAACACCATCCTTTAGACTTATACAAGATTGTCAGCACCATCTTTTACACTCATATAAGATTGTCAGCACCATTCTTTACACTCATATAAGAGTGTCAGCACCATCCTTTACACTCATATAAAAGTGTCAGCACCATCCTTTACACTCATACAAGATTGTCAGCACCATCCTTTACACTCATACAAGACTGTCAGCACCATCCTTTACACCTATTCAAGAGTGTCACGATCATCATCTACACTCAGACAAGCGTGCCCCCATCAATATACAATTTATATACTCCTTTTTTTCTGCATGATCCCTCCAGATAAGAACACAGTGATCTTAAAGGTAGCAATACCTGTATTTTGAATAACTGTTATTTACTTTCTGTATGCCTAAAAGTTGAGGATATATCACCTTCATGTGCTCTTTGGCACATTACTGAATGCTTCAGTAGGTCAAGAGGAGCTCCTACGTAGCTGAAGGCATGGCAACTTGCTGTGCTCTAAGAACTTTGTTTACCAACCACGAGGAGAGCACTTGAGAGGAGCTGACTCCTGGCACACTACCCTTATTGGTCTACACTAACATCAAACTAATACTCGCCCTCTACACCTGGACCTCCATCTGTGCCTCTATCTACCCTTCTGTCTCCGTCTCTCCCTCCGCCTCAGCTTTTGTATGTACATATCTCCGTCTGTGTGTTTGTCTGCACCTCCAGCTGTTCTCCTGTCTGTCCCATCTACCATTTCGGCTAGTCCCTCCGTCTGCGCCTTTGCAACTGCTGTTTCCTATGTAAGAGACCATCCCACTGCGATAGGCTTGAGCACAATCGCTCAATAGGGTCATCCTACTACGATAGTCATCAACACCATAAATCACTAGAAAAAACTAACTCTCTTATGTTAATGACTCGGGCAGTGTCATTCTCGCCACAAACAACAGCGTGAGAACGATAATGGTGAGTAATGTTCGACCAAACCGCAGGAACACCACACATGAACCACTACACCACACCTGACCCTATACAATACACCTTAACCTGTCCGACACACGTGGGTCTTTACAACACACCTGAGTGTATACAACACACACTGTCTCTACATACAGCTGATATATGAAAAATGACCGGCACATCAATACTCACTCGTCTATCTCGAGGGTGAGGGTGGAGCCCTGCTTAGTGAGGGCGTGGGCGTGGGACAGAGACAGCTGGGCTGTGGGCGTGCCATTGATGGCCTTCACCGCACACCCCGCCCGCACGCCCGCGCCTCCCGCCTTCCCCGTTGAGGTCACCTGAAAAGAGAAGCAGAAGTAGTCATCTGGGCCTGGCGAAAACTGATATTACGACTGCATTCCGGGAAACGTCAAACGCGTGTGGATTATTTAGCGCAAGTGACGAAGGTTCAATCCTCCGTCGGAAAAGAAAATAAAAAAAAAATGAGAAACAGAGACTGGAACCGTAAAGGAAAAGAAAATCATCCAAGAAGAGGAACCAGAGAAAGAAGAAACAGAGTACATGGGGAAGGGATATATCTATACCTCAGTTGTTGAAAAAAAATTATTTAACGTACGACATTCTTTTGAGGCTCCTGCCTGTACAAACAAGGTCAAGGAAGATTCTTTGTCGTCCACTCCTCCTTAAAACATTCCCTCCTACTAACACTCCCTCCTGATAAGATTCCCTCCTCATAACATTCCCTCCTGATATCACTCTCTCCTACTAACACCCTAAACCATTATCATTATACAAGAACACATCAATATAAAACTGAATCTGTAAGAACATTGTAGGTGCAGCAGTTCATCAGGTCATCGCGTGTATATATCTCGTTCCTCTAGCTAGTACTTTATTACAGCTATTATGAGAGACAACTGCATCCGGTGACGACTCAGAATCAGTAGTCAATAAGCTGACTGTCCATAGTCATCTTCAGTGCCGTTATGTGCCGTTAGTTCTTATGTTTAACAAAGATTATTATAGACTTAAGTAGTAGTGAACGACCTGTTAATGAACAAAAAGTTGTATATATGTTGGTAGAATTACCGACAATATGTAAAGTAAAAGGACACAAGTACAACTAATGTGACATTTTATTGTGGCAACGTTTCGCTCTCCAGGAGCGAAACGTTGCCACAATATAATAAAAAGTTTTTCATTACAACTTGAGTTTATGGAGTATATAGTTTTGAGGGGTATGAGAATAAAAAGAGCAGATGTACCATGAAATCATCGGGGTATGTGGAGGCACCAGAGTCACAGTTGGTGTCGCTAAAGAATTAAAAGGCACAATACACAGATAACTCGTACATAGGAGAATGAAACTAATGACGTTTCGGTTCGACTTGGACCATTAGCTAGTCACAGAGATGCGCGAAGGGAAGGGAGCCAAACTAATACCCTTCGTAGTAATCTATTTCATACATTTTCTCCTGCTATTGATGCTTCCAATGTCCTACTTCCATTGTCCTTCCATACCTGGGAACTGGCCGCTCTCTGACAAAAATAGTGTTAGACTGACTTGCCGACACCAATAACACTCTTTTCTGTCATGTTAGAGATCACAGCCATTCTATTAACGGGTCTTCTGCTAAAACTGTATCTTTCTTCTAGCCTTCACAGACGCCGTCTTGTTGAAGCATCCCTTATGTACAACTTGTGCCTTTTTTGTTATTTATGAATTTAATCTTAGCTTTATCCCTGTAGATGCCTTTCTTTCTCACTACACTGATGTTACGTAAATTTACTTGGCGCCTAGGGCCAGGAGGACAGATAAATTTACATGTACCAAAAAATACTATATTACCATTAACCCTATATACACGACATAAAAGCCTCTACACCACTTTTCACATCTTACCAAAAACACACTAGTACCATTGCTACTAGTTATTTAAAGTTAGGCCAAATGAAAACAGTGGGTCTCCATGACCCCACCTTTCTGCCGCCCTGCAGAAAAAAAAAACACTATTACTTCTGTACTCTCCAAATCTTAAACAGGCTCCATATAAATACCAGGACCATACCCGCACCATAGGAATACAAACTCATCAAAAACGTATGGCCTACGTCCTACACAAAACACCATACACTACTTAACCAAACTCCATGACACCTTCCAGCAACTGCTTCCTCGTCACTGCCTTACACACCTCTGTCAGTCGCCTGTACACTCAAACTGTGTCTAAAGCATGTCCGTTTGCCATTTAATCCCCATCCACTTACATTATTTTTGTGGAGAGTTTTTTTTTTCACAAACCCCTTATACAACAATGCATAAACCTGCATAATAATTGCCAAATGCTCCAAACTTCAAAACAATCGTGATTGGACCAGATCTTTATCTCTTCACTTTACCTCTTCTCCTTTCCTACTTTTTTTGCCTTTCCTTTCTTCTGCCTAAGTGAGTTCTATCCTACAAGTTTCCCCCTGCCCCTGGGTTTTTGTCCTACCCTCGTGAACCATTAGCTCTCTTGCACTGCTCTATTTTTCCTTTCTTCTCTTGTTCTTAGACTACCTCCACCACTACTACTACTATTATTATTTCGCTAACACTCCACTCACTGACTCGTGTTACTACCACTACTCCCTTCTTATCGACACCTCTGCCACTGTTGCACTACTTATACTTCTACTACTACCATCACAACTACCTCTATTACCACTACTTCTACAATTATACTACAACAACCTCCTCTCGTTCTAAGACTCCCGGCATCGCCCTCCCCACCTCTCACATACATACTGGCTCCCTTCCTTTTGCGCTTCTGTGGGACTAGTTAATGGTCCAAGTCAGGCCCAAACGTCGTCATAAATTTCATTCTCCTATGTGCTGGTTGTGTACTAGTGTCGCTGATACAGACAAGTCACAGAAGTGCTGACTGTAAAATCTTCCTACAGAGGAAGATTCGTGACTACGTGGTGCAGCGTTTGGCTTGCTGCATGCCAGGACCACGGATTGAATTCCCGTCGATTCTATTATTATTACTTTAATTAGGAAGAGTTAAAAAAGTTAGGGCTGTGTAGCGCCTGGAAAATAGGCGTGAGGAACAATCAGCTTATCTAAGTGACGGGCAGTTCCAATTGTTTCGTCAAGAATCAAGAACTCTTCATCGGCACTAAGTGTTTTCAGAGGACGTGGCAACAAGAGCAAATGCAGCCACTTAATGGGGTCGAGTTTACAGCCCTATAAGAGCAGATGCAGCTAGTTAATGGGGTCGAGTTGACAGCCCTACAAGAGCAGATGTAGCCAGTTAATAGGCTCGAGTTTACATCCCTAAGTGCAGATAATTTATGACTGACAGTAATTTGGGAAAGATCTTCTTGGACACAGATGTTATCGCAAAGCACATGAGTTCCTAATGATATGCTTCTTGGATGATATGCTTCTTGGAAGATATCTTGCAAATAAATATATCTTGCCATGGACGGCTTAAGTATGAAGATACAGCGATTTGTAAAGTAAAAGGACACAAGTGCAACTAATGTGACATTTTATTGTGGCAACGTTTCGCTCTCCAGGAGCTTTGTCAAGCCATTACTTGATCAAGCCATGGCTTGATCAAGCCATGGCTTGATAAAGCTCCTGGAGAGCGAAACGTTGCCACAATAAAATGTCACATTAGTTGCACTTGTGTCCTTTTACTTTACATATTGTCGGTAATTCTACCAACTTTATTACATACAGCGATTTGTAGGCGATGGAATTTTGCATCACCAAATCCTTCTGTTATTCACTTCGATATGCTGAATTCTAGTGATTTATTAAACTTTGAGGTGATATTAGTTAAATTTTAGGCATTTTAATACCAACTATCCTGTCAACAACATTGGAAACATCAAGCATTTTCCTAAAAATCAAAGTGTGCTGAAAATATTTTCCACTGAGTAATACTGATATATATGTAGCGTAACAAACAAGCATCTGATCAAGACAGGATAGGTTATTTATCTCAGGTTAGGTTAGGTTAGGAGAGGTTTACCCAAGGCGCTGAATAGTCAAAATTTTATGTCCATGGTACTGCCTTATATTGGGATCAAAATCGACGCCAAACATTATATTACTTCGGTTATATCAGAAATGGATTCGCAGTTATCGAAAACCCATGAACAAACCCATTTTCTGAAGAATTTCTGAGATGTAACAGTGAAATATGCTCGTCTCGTCTCGGTACGTTTGTCGAAGACTATAGAACAGTGCCATCAACTAACACCTACACTGGTGGACACGCACTTTTTAATGCCAAATGGTACTGTTATTTTACAACATATTATGGGGTGGGGGCCGTAACTGTGGACTGTGGTTTGTGTTGGGATAGTATGTTTGGCTGTGGGGTTCTGATGATGGTTCTGTGTGCTTGTGCTTGTTGCTGTACCCGGCTCTTGTTGTCCTCTGCTGACTCTGTCCTTGTCTTTCTTCCTAGCCCCTTTCATTTCCATGTCTTCTACCTCACCTGCTGTCGTTCTGTTCTTGTTCTGTTGTGGTGTAGGAACACCCTCTTCTATGTTGATGATTCCGTGGTTTCTCTCCTGTTCCGCACCATTTCTGTCTTGATAATCAGTTTGACTGGCCGATTTCTCCCTTTCAAGTACCCTCCTATTCTCTGAAAATTTACTGTCTGTCATATTCTCCTTCCTATTTCTTTGATGGTGTGTGTGTGTGTGTGTGTGTGTGTGTGTGTGTGTGTGTGTGTGTGTGTGTGTGTGTGTGTGTGTGTGTGTGTGTGTGTGTGTGTATACTCACCTATTTGTGGTTGCAGGGGTCGAGTCATAGCTCCTGGCCCCGCCTCTTCACTGATTGCTACTAGGTCCTCTCTCTCCCTGCTCCATGAGCTTTATCATACCTCGCCTTAAAACTATGTATGGTTCCCGCCTCCACTACTTCACTTTCTAGGCTATTCCACGGCTTGACTACTCTATGACTGAAGAAATACTTCCTAACATCCCTTTGATTCATCTGAGTCTTCAACTTCCAATTGTGACCTCTTGTGTCTGTGTCCATCTCTGGAACATCCCGTCTTTGTCCACCTCGTCTATTCCGCGCAGTATTTTATATGTCGTTATCATGTCTCCCCTGACCCTCCTGGCCTCCAGTGTCGTCAGGCCGATTTCCCTCAACCTTTCTTCGTAGGACAATCCCCGTAGCTCTGGGACTAGTCTTGTTGCAAACCTTTGCACTTTCTCTAATTTCTTGACGTGCTTGACTAGGTGTAGATTCCAAACTGGTGCTGCATACTCCAGTATGGGCCTGACGTAAATGGTATACAGAGTCTTGAACGAATCCTTACTGAGGTATCGGAACGCTATCCGTAGGTTTGCCAGGCGCCCGTATGCTGCAGCAGTTATCTGATTGATGTGCGCCTCGGAGATATGCTCGGTGTTATACTCACCCCCAGATCTTTTTCCTTGAGTGAGGTTTGCAGACTTTGGCCATCTAAACTATATTGTGTCTGCGGTCTTCTTTGCCCTTCCCCAATATTCATGACTTTGCATTTGGCAGGGTTAAACTCAAGGAGCCAGTTGCTGGACCAGGCTTGTAGCCTGTCCAGGTCTCTTTGTAGTCCTGCCTGATCCTCATCCGATTTGATTCTTCTCATTAACTTCACATCGTCCGCAAACAAGGACACTTCTGAGTCTATCCCTTCCGTTATGTCATTCACATATATCAAGAACAGCACAGGTCCTAGGACTGACCCCTGTGGAACCCCGCTTGTCACAGGCGCCCACTCTGACACCTCGTCACGTACCATGACTCGTTGTTGCCTCCCTGTCAGGTATTCTCTGATCCATTGCAGTGCCTTTCCTGTTATGTGTGCCTGATCCTCTAGCTTTTGTGTGTGTGTGTGTGTGTGTGTACTCACCTAGTTGAGGTTGCGGGGGTCGAGTCCGAGCTCCTGGCCCCGCCTCTTCACTGATCGCTACTAGGTCACTCTCCCTGAGCCGTGAGCTTTATCATACCTCTGCTTAAAGCTATGTATGGATCCTGCCTCCACTACATCGCTTCCAAACTATTCCACTTACTGACTACTCTGTGGCTGAAGAAATACTTCCTAACATCCCTGTGATTCATCTGTGTCTTCAGCTTCCAACTGTGTCCCCTTGTTATTGTGTCCAATCTCTGGAACATCCTGTCTTTGTCCACCTTGTCAATTCCTCCAGTATTTTGTATGTCGTTATCATGTCCCCCTATCTCCTCCTGGTCCTCCAGTGTCGTCAGGTGATTTCCCTAACCTCTCTCGTAGGACATACCTCTAGCTCTGGGACTAGTCTTGTTGCAAACCTTTGCACTTTCTCTAGTTTCTTTACGTGCTTGGCTAGGTGTGTTGGTGTGTGTTGGTGGTGTGTGTTGTGTGTGTCTGTGTGGTGTGGTGGTGTTGTGTTTGAGGCGTGTGTGGTGTTGTTGTGTGTGGTGTGTGTTTTACCGCGCATTGCGTGTTGCGCGCATGGCTAAATTTTCAGGCGTAGTGATTATTTATTCAAAGTGAAGTTGTGGGGTCATGCTGGAGGTGTCCCGCCTTCTGTAATTTAATTAAAGAGTTCCAGCGGTGAGTAACAACTGTCACATTACCCTAGCTGATACAAATCACAGAATTTATTCAAATGAACATTTTATGTAATTTAATTAAAGATCGCTGGTAACAACTGATTGTGTACAAATAAAACACTATATTTACTGGTGCAATGTTTTACTTTGTGCTGGGGCCACTAACAACTCATTGGTCAGAACAAAAAAGAAGAGACACATAGAGTAGTGTGAAGGCGTAGGGTGTTATTAGGCGTATGTGAATAAAATATACAGGGGAGGAAGACAACAGGTTTCTTTACAGAACAAGATGGTTTCGGGGAGAGATTTAGCATAGTTCCTCTTCTCCTTTCCTTCTATATGTTTTAAAACTGGAATCCATTTTCCTACATGGATGCGACCTTTCTGAATTTTTTTAATTGAAGTGTGAACACCGTAAAACACATCACGTCATAACACATATCAGTAATCCTGGTAAACCATTGTCATTCGTTTAAGGTAATTTAGAGATATCTGAAAAATCAAAATAAAACATCTTCCACCAACTTAAAAAGTCAGGAAATATCTGAGCAAAGAGAAAAACCGTGTAACAAGTAATAGTGGACTTACGTCTTCCTGGCGTCTTCTGTTTGAGCCGCAGAACTTCAACATTCTCGAGGGTGATTTAGGGCTCAAAAGACCCATCCAAACAATTTAAATCCTCGAGTGTCTCGAGTCACAGTGGTTCAGGTCACAGTGACTTCACTCGGTAGTCTTAAATCGTGTCAAATTACTCTTGTATACCACAGCCGAATGTGCCTCGTAAAAAAAAACTTTCCCTCCAGCGGAGCTTCCACAGGACTCACACGAACACTCGACTTCCTGCTAACACCACCGAGTCGACAATTACTCTTCTTTTATCCCCCCGTACTTTGCTACTGAAATTACTCTCGCTTGTATTTACAAGTGTACTTTCTTTTGTATGCGGGGACGTTTTCTGTTATTTGGAAAGTGGACACGTATTACATATCTGCCAAATTTACATTACACCAGTGGCACGTTTTTGCTATTTAGGCTTTTTAATTTGTTTAAGAGACTCGCTGATTAGCCAAACACTCCGGTGAAGCACTGTGTGTTACTCCCAAGTGGTGGATCAGTTTACACTCTCTCAGATTTGTTGTTCTCCACAGTCAACCATTCATTCATCTGTGCTCTGTTCCTACCCCCCCCCCCGCCCCAACATACACACCACACACACACACACACACACACTTACTCTTTCCCCCCATCTCCCTCTCCTGTTCATTCATTCACCTTTTCTTGGCCTTCATTCTTTCACTCCTTTCTTGAGTTCCTTCAAGTACTTATCAGTAATTCTCCGAGGGAATCTCTCAAAATGTACTTTGTGTGTGTTTTCTAGTTATCAATTCGCTTTTCGATGTTTTTTAATGTTAAATGCCTATTTGTTGAGCACCTGATGATTGTTTCAGACATCATCGCGCAAGCGTCCCTATCTCCATCGACTTATCTATGTATGACAATAATATGTGATACGAAAACACTCAGTCTCTCATCCATACGCGAGCGAGCGATGAGAGAGAAGAGATGAGAGAGAGAGAGAGAGAGAGAGAGAGAGAAAGGAGAGAGAGAGAGAGAGAGAGAGAGAGAGAGAGAGAGAGAGTATTAACTGCTGCTAATAAGCTCTGCCATTTGCAGCCCCTAGTAAAGCAATATAAGCGGACGTGGACTACTAACCCTTTCCCCTGGGTGTGTGCAGGACGAGGTTGAGTGAGCAGTGAGTGGGGAGGACGGGTGAAAGGTGCCAAGACTTAGTGTTGTGCGAAGGGTGAAAAGGTTGGGAGAGTCGTATAGAGTGAATGGGGCGAGAATATGAGGTAAGAATAATGAGTGTGGCGAATAATGTAAACTGATTGGTAGGGGTGATTGGAGAATGAAGGGTGAATGGCGTCCATTATTATAGGTCAAAGTGTATGGTAGAGCAATTATTGAAAGAATTAAGGGTACGACAGAGAGTAGGAATGCAGAGGAACAAAGAGGTTTTAAGAAGTGTAGGCGATATGTACACCAAGTGTTTACTTAGACCAAGGTAAAGAACTTTTTACCGCATTTATGGAATCTGGCTGTGTTGACAAAGTACTGCGTACTTTGATGAAGAGTGTGCAGGTTCAAATCCTGCTGTGGACTGAGAGATTATATATATATATATATATATATAATATATATATATATATATATATATATATATATATATATATATATATATCAGTGCGTCATCAGGAGCTATGCAATGTTGCAATCTAAGAGAGCAAGCAGCAGGGAATACACCAGCACTGCGCTATTCTGAGAAAAAACTTCCCCTCACTCCTTCAGCTGCAACCTTGCAACATTGCATATCTCCTGATGACGCACTGAGAAGTGTGAAAGTACTTGAGCTAAAGATTCCCCCCCCCCCCTGGCCTGTCTTGCATAGTTAAGATCGCCTGTCTGCGATTGTTTGCATATATATATATATATATATATATATATATATATATATATATATATATATATATATATATATATATAATATATATATACACACACACACACATATATATACAAACATGTCTTCTAAATATATCTCAACCAACCAGCCAATAATTACTGCTGTTAGATCCATCTTACAAGAAGCCAAAATACTACCCACATCATTCTGGAAACACCGCACTGTCAACAGGTTATTAACACGGTATTCGAATACAAACTGAATGACCTGAATAGGTTGAAATAAGGAACAAATTATCTGGACGCCCACGATACCTTCACATCTCAAGATTAACCTGTTTGTTTTTTATGTGTGTACCATACTCTGACAGGCAAAAAAGTGAGTGAATACGGAGAACTTTGGAGTCCAATTTTCAGGATATCACCAATTCTGTCAGTGGAAGATGGCGTATGAAATGAAGCAAAACTTCCAACAAGACGGGGGAGACTGAGGCGGGGTGAAAGGGGAAAAAAGAAATACGCAAGGCAACACATAGAGCATTATCCACATTACTATCTTCGTGTACTGCGTCCAGGAGTTTACTAGATAAAATTAAGTGACGCGGTAGGACAGAGGACACTCATCACCATTAATATTTATCGACCTTCCATGACATCTTAACATTAATATTTATCAAACTTCCATGACATCTTAGCATTAACATTTACCAAATTTCCATGAAATTTTGCTATTAAAAAACATTCATAACCCAAAATTTATTAGTATGGTTCTCCTCCTTTTTTTTAATTCGTCTTAGTCCTTATTCTTTCTCATCTTCCCTCCACTCACACTATCTCATCCACTCTCTTATCTTCCTCATACTGTGACTTCATTTTTCTCCTCTCATTTCCTTTCATTGTTTCTCTTACTTTTTCCTCTTCATTCCTTTCATCTTTCTCTTATTTTTCTCCTCTCTGTTCCTGTCGTCGTTTCTCTTATTTTTTCCTCTCCTTTCCTTTTAATGTTTTCTTCTTTAAATTTTCCTTCCACTAACACTCCTTTCCTTCCATCCCCGTTTATTCCTCTTCACTCCTTTTCCCCTGTTAATCTTCTCACTCCCTTTCCCTTCAGACACTTCTCCCCCTCCCTCCCCTTCAGACCATGCTCCCCCCTCTCTCCCTTTCAGACCATGTTCCTCCTCCTGCCTTCCCCTAAGACCCTCCTCCTCCTCCTCCTCCTCCTCCTCCTCCCTCCTCTTCAGATCATTCTAACTCCCCTCCCCCCCTTTACACTCCTCTCCAAAAGCAATAAAAATTTACTCGACACATTACCCACAACTACACTAACTGATTTCACACATTTTGAACATTTCTTATTCATATTTTTTTTTCTTCGTGACACATACACCCGCCCTCCCACACCCGCCCTCCCACACCTGTCCTCCCACACCTGCCCTCCCACACCCGCCCTCCCACACCCGCCCTCCCACACCTGTCCTCCCACACCCGCCCTCCCACACCTGCCCTCCCACACCTGCCCTCCCACACCTGCCCTCCCACAACTGCGCTCCCACACCTGCGCTCCCACACCCGCCCTCCACACCTGCCCTCCCACACCTGCGCTCCCACAACTGCGCTCCCACACCTGCGCTCCCACACCCGCCCTCCCACACCCGCCCTCCCACACCCGCCCTCCCACACCCGCCCTCCCACACCCGCCCTCACACACCCGCCCTCCCACACCTGCCCTCCCACACCGCCCTCACACACCCGCCCTCCCACACCCGCCCTCCCACACCCGCCCTCCCACACCCGCCCTCCCACACCCGCCCTCCCACACCTGCCCTCCCACACCCGCCCCTCACACACCCGCCCTCCAACACCCGCCCTCCCACACCCGCCCTCACACACCCGCCCTCCCACACCTGCCCTCCCACACCCGCCCTCCACACACCCGCCCTCCAACACCCGCCCTCACACACCCGCCCTCCCACACCCGCCCTCCCACACCCGCCCTCCAACACCCGCCCTCCCACACCCGCCCTCCAACACCCGCCCTCCCACACCCGCCCTCCCACACATGTTCATGTTGTGTATGTCTGTAAAGTCGACAACTGTTTTGTTTAAACAAAACTGGATACATGTGCAGTGTGAGGCTACCTACTGGTCGGCTACACCAGCGATTTGCTGTCGGAGTACATAAGAACATAAGAGGAGCACAGCAGCAAGCCTACTGGCCCACACTAGGCAAGTCCTTCTCAAACTTAAACTCACTAACAAAAATATCTGCCCAACCCATGTTTAGTGCTAACCAAGGAAAAAGCTTTGATAACCCTGTTAACTCAAATGCAAGTTCCACTCAAATCCAACCCCCTCTCAATCACTAAATTTGAAGCTACCAAAGGTTTTAGCTTCACTAACCCTACCGGACAGCCAGTTAAACGCGTCGACAATTCTATTTCTAAACTAATACTTTCCTATAGCCTTTTTTAAATCTAAACTCACCCAAGCCTCCACCTCTCCTTGCCCTGAAATGCGCCACTACGGGTTTACAGCTTCGTGAAATGCAATACACTTTACCTATGGGTAACTTGTGTTCCCTAGTGTAACTCTGATGAAGGTTCAAGTAGCAGTATACAGTGAGTGTGATATAGTTTGTTACACTAGTAAACGTTTGTCACCTTTACTGCTCATCACTGACAGTGTGCTGGTTACCTGTCAGTACTTGTGCTTGTACTCGTGTCTGCTAGTACTTGTGTCTGATGATACTTATGTCTGCTAGTACTCGTGTCTGTTGCTACTTGTGTCTGCTACTACTCATATCTCCTAGTACTCTTGTATTCTAGTACTCTTGTGTATTAGTACTCTTGTCTGTTAGTACTCTTGTCTGCTGGTACTCTTGTCTGCTGGTACTTTTGTCTATTACTACTCTTGTCTCCTAGTAATCTTGTCTGTCAGTACTCTTGTCCATTAGTACTCATGTCTCCTGGTACTCTTTTCTATTACTATTCTTGTCTCCTAGTAATCTTGTCTGTTAGTACTCTTGTCTGCTAGTACCCTTGTCTGCTAGTGCTCGTCTATGCTAATACTCTTGTCTGATAGTATGCTTGTCTCCTAGTAATCTTGTCTGCTAATACTCTTGTCTGCTGGCACTCTTGTCTGCTAGTTCTCGTATATGCTAGTACTCGTGTCTACTCCACCTGTCCTTCGTGTGTGCTAGCCACAAGTGTCTGCTGTGGGGTAGTACTCGACACTACCTGCCATACCTCACCCACTACAATAAGTTACCCCATTATGGTAAATATTAACTACGTCACTACGTGGTAATTAACTACGTCACCCGCGAACCTTGGTCAACTCACCTCAGTGATTAAAACACTTCACTCTCTAGTACTGTCCATTTCACTATCTAGTATTGTACACTTCATTCTCTAGTACTGTACACTTCGCTCTCTAGTATTATACATTTCACTCTCTAGTACTGTCCACTTCACTCTCTGGTATTGTACACTTCACTAGTACTGTCCACTTCACAATCTAGTATTGTACACCTCACTCTCTAGTAATGTCCATTTCACTCTTTAGTATTGTACTTCACTCTCTAGTACTGCCCACTTTACTCTCTAATACTTTACACTTCACTCTAGTATGGTACACTTCACTCTCTCGTACTGTCCACTTCACTCTCTAGTACTGTACACTTCACTCTTTAGTATTGTACACTTCACTCTAGTACTGTACACTTCACTCTCTAGTATTTTCCACTTCATTCTCTAGTATTGTCCACGTTGTTTTATTGTCCACTTCACTCTAGTACAGTTCACTTTACTCTAGTACAGTCCACTTCACTCCAGTACAGTCCACTTCACTCTAATATAGTCCGGTTCACTCTAGTATAGTCCAGTTCACTCTAGTATAGTCCACTTCACTCTAGTATAGTCCACTTTACTCTAGTACAGTTCACTTTACTCTAGTACAGTCCACTTCACTCTAATATAGTCCAGTTCACTCTAGTATAGTCCAGTTCACTCTAGTATAGTCCACTTCACTCTAGTATAGTCCACTTCACTCTAGTATAGTCCACTTCACTCTAGTATAGTCCACTTCACTCTAGTATAGTCCACTTCACTCTAGTATAGTCCACTTCACTCTGGTATAGTCCACTTCACACTAGTATAGTCCACTTCACTCTAGTATAGTCCACTTCACACTAGTATAGTCCACTTCACACTAGTATAGTCCACTTCACACTAGTATAGTCCACTTCACTCTAGTATAGTCCACTTCACACTAGTATAGTCCACTTCACTCTAGTATAGTCCACTTCACTCTAGTATAGTCCACTTCACACTAGTATAGTCCACTTCACACTAGTATAGTCACTTCACTCTGGTATAGTCCACTTCACACTAGTATAGTCACTTCACCTAGTATAGTCCACTTCACTCTAGTATAGTCCACTTCACACTAGTATCAGTCCAGCTTCACACTAGTATAGTCCACTTCACTCTAGTATAGTCCACTTCACACTAGTAACATCCCTTCACACATAGTATAGTCCACTTCACTCTAGTATAGTCCACTTCACTCTAGTAAGTCCACTTCACACTAGTATAGTCCACTTCACACTAGTATAGTCACTTCACTCTGGTATAGTCCACTTCACACTAGTACAGTCCGCTTCACACTAGTATAGTCCACTTCACTCTAGTATAGTCCACTTCACACTAGTACAGTCCGCTTCACACTAGTATAGTCCACTTCACTCTAGTATAGTCCACTTCACACTAGTACAGTCCGCTTCACACTAGTATAGTCCACTTCACACTAGTATAGTCCACTTCACACTAGTATAGTCCACTTCACACTAGTATAGTCCCTTCACACTAGTATAGTCACTTCAATCTGGTATAGTCCACTTCACTCTAGTAAGTCCACTTCACACTCTAGTATAGTCCACTTCACACTAGTACAGTCCGCTTCACACTAGTATAGTCCACTTCACTCTAGTATAGTCCCTTCACACTAGTAAGTCCCTTCACTATGTATAGTCCACTTCACACTAGTATAGTCCGCTTCACACTAGTATAGTCCGCTTCACACTAGTATAGTCCACTTCACACTAGTATAGTCCACTTCACTCTGGTATAGTCCACTTCACTCTGTATAGTCCACTTCACACTAGTATAGTCCACTTCACACTAGTACAGTCCACTTCACACTAGTATAGTCCACTTCACACTAGTACAGTCCGCTTCACACTAGTATAGTCCACTTCACTCTAGTATAGTCCACTTCACACTAGTATAGTCCACTTCACACTAGTATAGTCCACTTCACACTAGTATAGTCCACTTCACACTAGTATAGTCCACTTCACACTAGTATAGTCCGCTTCACACTAGTATAGTCCACTTCACACTAGTATAGTCCACTTCACACTAGTATAGTCCACTTCACACTAGTATAGTCCACTTCACACTAGTACAGTCCGCTTCACACTAGTATAGTCCACTTCACACTAGTACAGTCCGCTTCACACTAGTATAGTCCACTTCACACTAGTATAGTCCACTTCACACTAGTATAGTCCACTTCACACTAGTAAGTCCCCTTCACACTAGTAAGTCCACTTCACACTAGTATAGTCCACTTCACTCTGGTATAGTCCACTTCACTCTGGTATAGTCCACTTCACACTAGTATAGTCCACTTCACACTAGTACAGTCCGCTTCACACTAGTATAGTCCACTTCACCTAGTATAGTCCACTTCACCTAGTATAGTCCACTTCACTCTGGTATAGTCCACTTCACACTAGTATAGTCCACTTCACACTAGTACAGTCCGCTTCACACTAGTATAGTCCGCTTCACACTAGTATAGTCCACTTCACTCTGGTATAGTCCACTTCACTCTGGTATAGTCCACTTCACACTAGTATAGTCCACTTCACACTAGTACAGTCCACTTCAGTATTCCTACCTAGTATAGTCCACTTTCATCACTAGTATAGTCCACTTCACACTAGTATAGTCCACTTCACACTAGTATAGTCCACTTCACACTAGTACAGTCCACTTCACACTAGTATAGTCCACTTCACACTAGTATAGTCCACTTCACACTAGTATAGTCCACTTCACACTAGTATAGTCCACTTCACACTAGTACAGTCCACTTCACACTAGTACAGTCCACTTCACACTAGTATAGTCCACTTCACACTAGTATAGTCCACTTCACACTAGTATAGTCCACTTCACACTAGTACAGTCCGCTTCACACTAGTATAGTCCACTTCACTCTGGTATAGTCCACTTCACACTAGTATAGTCCACTTCACACTAGTACAGTCCACTTCACACTAGTATAGTCCACTTCACACTAGTATAGTCCACTTCACACTAGTATAGTCCACTTCACACTAGTACAGTCCACTTCACACTAGTATAGTCCACTTCACACTAGTACAGTCCGCTTCACACTAGTATAGTCCACTTCACACTAGTATAGTCCGCTTCACACTAGTATAGTCCACTTCACACTAGTATAGTCCGCTTCACACTAGTATAGTCCACTTCACACTAGTATAGTCCACTTCACACTAGTATAGTCCACTTCACACTAGTATAGTCCACTTCACACTATATAGTCCACTTCACACTATAAGTCCACTTCACACTAGTATAGTCCACTTCACACTAGTATAGTCAGCTTCACACTAGTATAGTCCACTTCACACTAGTATAGTCCACTTCACACTAGTATAGTCCACTTCACACTAGTATAGTCCACTTCACACTAGTATAGTCCACTTCACACTAGTATAGTCCACTTCACTAGTAATAGTCCACTTCAACATTTACTCAAATAGTAATCACTTCACATAATACTCACTTAACACTAGTTAGTCCACTTCACACTAGTATAGCCATTCACACTATATACACTTCACACTAGTAAGCCACTATCCACAAATCACCACTTCACACTAGTTATGCTCCACTTCACACATATCACCACTACACATTACTGCTGCCACTACCACAATCACCACTACACATTACTGCTGCCACTACCACAATCACCACTACACATTACTGCTGCCACTCCACAATCACCACTACACATTACTGCTGCCACTACCACAATCACCACTACACATTACTGCTGCCACTGCCACAATCACCACTAACACATTACTGCTGCCACTACCACAATCACCACTACACATTACTGCTGCCACTGCCACAATCACCACTACACATTACTGCTGCCACTACCACAATCACCACTACACATTACTGCTGCCACTGCCACAATCACCACTACACATTACTGCTGCCACTACCACAATCACCACTACACATTACTGCTGCCACTGCCACAATCACCACTACACATTACTGCTGCCACTACCACAATCACCACTACACATTACTGCTGCCACTGCCACAATCACCACTACACATTACTGCTGCCACTGCCACAATCACCACTACACATTACTGCTGCCACTGACCACAATCACCACTACACATTACTGCTGCCACTGCCACAATCACCACTACACATTACTGCTGCCACTACCACAATCACCACTACACATTACTGCTAGCCACTGCCACAATCACCACTACACATTACTGCTGCCACTACCACAATCACCACTACACATTACTGCTACCACTGCCACAATCACCACTACACATTACAGCTACCACTACCACAATCACCACTACACATTACTGTTACCACTACCACAATCACCACTACACATTACAGCTACCACTACCACAATCACCACTACACATTACAGCTACCACTACCACAATCACCACTACACATTACAGCTACCACTACCACAATCACCACTACACATTACAGCTACCACTACCACAATCACCACTACACATTACTGCTACACTACCACAATCACCACTACACATTACTGTTACCACTACCACAATCACCACTACACATTACTGTACACTACCACAATCACCACTACACATTATTGCTACCACTACCACAATCACCACTACACATTATTGCTACCACTACCACAATCACCACTACACATTATTGCTACCACTACTACCATCACCACTACACATTATTGCTACCAATCACCACTACATATTCACCACTACAACACTAATTATTGCTACCACTACCACAATCACCACTACACATTATTGCTACCACTACCACAATCACCACTACACATTATTGCTACCACTACCACAATCACCACTACACATTATTGCTACCACTACCACAATCACCACTACACATTATTGCTACCACTACCACAATCACCACTACACATTATTGCTACCACTACCACAATCACCACTACACATTATTGCTACCACTACACAATCACCACTACACATTATTGCTCTACCACAATACTTACACATCACAACACTACACATTATTGCTACCACTACCACAATCACCACTACACATTATTGCTACAACTACCACAATCACAATCACCACACTCCACTACTAAAATAAGCGTATTCGTGTGCTTCCTCTCTACCACTATTACCACCGGCCCTCTACCACCACGACTACCACCAGCACAGCACCCGCGCCACCACAACAGTAAAGAAGAGGAGGCTAGAGTGCCACAAGGACGCAGGCACTGGCTGGCACCTGGTGGAAGGAGTATTGTGGCACCCTCCATGACACGAGGCCCTCCAACACCCTCCTGTCAGGCCAAGTACCTGCTAACCCACAACGCTCCGTAAGGGAGGAAACTCGACCAGTTACACACGAGTTTCTCGCCCGTACGGATCGTTCATAGTTAGGCTATTTAAGCGGTCTGATTACAGTAAATTTCAGTCGCTTTATTTTTATTTTTTTTTACTTAGTTACCCATGAGTCCCCCCTTTAAACCTTCTTTAAAAGGTGGGGGAGGGAGAGGGAGTTGATACTAGTGGAGGGGGAGATAGGGAGAGGAAGAGAAGGTGACGCAGAGGATAACGATGGAGAGGACGAAGAGGAATAAGAGGATGAGGATGGAGGGGAGGAGGTGGAGGATGGAGGGGAGGAGGAGGATTTAGGGGAGGAGAAGGATGATGATGAAGACGAGGAGAAGGATGAGGATGGAGGGGGGGAGGATCGAAGAGATGGAAGAGGATTAAGATGGAGGTGGAGGTTCAGGTGGAGGAAGAGGAGGAGGAGGAGCACTGAGAGAGGAGGGTGAGGGTACCATAACATGATGGGGGAGTATACAGGCTTGAGTTACACTGAACCAGGTCATTGTTAGCCAGCTGTCGTATGTAATGTTCTGTACTACCCTCCGCTGGTGATGTACTGCTCTGTACTACCCTCTGCTGGTGATGTACTGCTCTGTACTACCCTCTGCTGGTGATGTACTGCTCTGTACTACCTTCTGCTGGTGATGTACTGCTCTGTACTACCCTCTGCTGGTGATGTAATGCTCTGTTTCTACCCCCCGCTGGTGATGTACTGCTCTGTATACCCCTCTGCGGGGATGTACTGCTCTGTACTATCCCTCTGGGGATGTACTGCCTGTACTACCTTCTGCTGGTGTGTACTCCGGGAACTATCCCTTCTGGTGATGTAACTTCTCCCCGTGAAAACCCTCTCTGGTGATGTACTGCTCTGTACTACCCCCTGCTGGTGATGTAATGCTCTGTATACCCTCGCTGGGTGATGTACTTCCTCTGTAATTTTCAACCTCTACTGGTGATGTACTGCTCTGTACTACCCTCTGCTGGGGATGTACTGTACAACACTAGTAGGGGATTTGAGGGCACTTTAATTCTTAAAATGGGGATTAAAGTGAACTCTATTTTTATATTTTTTTTTAAATTTTTAAAAATTTTTTATTATTTTATTTTTTTTTTAATTTTTTAAAAATTTTTTAAAATTTTTTAAAAATTATTTTTAAAAAATTTTTTCTTTTACTATTTTTATTAATTTATTATATTTTTATTTATATCTTTATTAGTACTTTTTAAATATATTATTTTAAAACCCTTTATTATAAAATAGTAATTAATATAATTTAAAATATATAAATAATCTATTTTATATATATTTTAAAATTATAATATATAATATATATATATATATATATAATATATATATAAAATATATAAATATATATATAATAATACACCCACTACATATTGCCCTTCTTAACTGCTCACAGCATAGGGCAACAGCGTCAAGATGTGGCACCTCTTGTCCGTATGGAGATGGCATTAGCCTGACACTGGTTGGCACTGACGTGGTATTACCGTGATAGTGGCATGGACGTGGTACTACCGTGACAGTGGCACTGACGTGGTACGGCCGTGACAGGGGCACTGACCTGGTACGGCCGTGACAGTGGCACTGATGGGAGAATTAGCGTGGTCCTGCATGCATTAAAAATTTATTACCATAGAATCGGGTAACTTGACAAGGCACGCTATGGCACCCTGGAGGGTAATCAATGTATGGAACGATAAAGGTCGAGGCAGAGCTTAAGGAGAGTGGAATACACACGAGGCGGTTGGAAGAAAAGGCAGAGGTGAAAATGGCAAGGTGGACGGATTATGCAGCAAAAGGTGCGTTAAGAGAAGACAGGAAAAAAGAAATGTTTTTGAAGGCGAGAGTGGGTAGGATAGGTGGACGATGGAGTAAGTGGCAGGAAGAAAGGCAGGAGAGAGCGAAGACGAAGTAAAAAGGTAGATAGCGGAAGTTGGAGAATGGAGGAGTGGATGGAGTAGGTAGCAAGAAGTGAAAGGAATCAGAGAGAAGGAATAAGTAGATGGTAAAGAGAAAGATGACGGGCTGGGCAGAGAATATTGGAGTGGAAGGAGTAGGAGGAAAGAGATGAGAGAAGAAGGGGTGTGAGATAAGTGGGAGGGATCTCAATGGAAATAAATTATATGATATCACTTTGCTGGTTTATCCTAAGTTAAACCTCAGCAGCTTAGAAATACCTTATGCTTATAATTGCTGGTTTATTCTAGGTTAAACCTGCAAAGCTTACCAACACTGCACACTTATAATTAATTGTTGTTTTATCCTAGGACTTACCTTAAACCATGAGAGCTTAGCAACACTATGCTTATAATTGTTGTTTTCTCCTAGGATAAACCTTCCCATTAAACAATACTGTGTTGTGTTTAACGCAAGCTATTGTACAACCGTCAGTTAAACCTGCAAACGTACTAGAGTGCTTCGTTTTAAAGGTGTTGAACACTGTATCAAGAGTATGCTAGTACTTTAATCTATATGATAGTTACATGACTCAACAGCCTCCAGGAAGAGGACATTTAAATCTCACGATACTGTGATTATGCTATCGTAGTTAAATAGCGGGAATACACGATAGCTATTTTTCTCCTATTATATTCCATTACACAGGATGGGTTTCTTACATCAAGAGATGAAATATCTCAACCTGAGTTGGGAGGTCTTGTCAGTATTGGGGTTCAAGGCACCTAGGGGGGAGGTCTCAGTAGTGTCAGCCTGAGGTGGGAGGTCTCAGTAGTGTCAGCCTGAGGTGGGAGGTCTCAGTAGTGTCAGCCTGAGGTGGGAGGTCTCAGTAGTGTCAGCCTGAGGTGGGAGGTCTCAGTAGTGTCAGCCTGAGGTGGGAGGTCTCAGTAGTGTCAGCCTGAGGTGGGAGGTCTCAGTAGTGTCAGCCGAGTTGGGAGGTCTCAGTAGGTCAGCCTGAGGTTGGGGGGTCTCAGTAGGTCAGCCTGAGGTGGGAGGTCTCATTTGTGTCAGCCTGAGGGTTTGGGGGGTCTCAGTAGTGTCAGCCTGAGTTGGGAGGTCTCATAGTGTCACCTGAGGTTTGGGGGGTCTCAGTAAATGTCCAGCCTGAGTTTGGGGGGTCTCAGTAGCGTCAGCCTGAGGTGGGAGGTCTCAGTAGTGTCAGCCTGAGTTGGGAGGTCTCAGTAGTGTCAGCCTGAGTTGGGAGGTCTCAGTAGTGTCAGCCTGAGTTGGGAGGTCTCAGTAGTGTCAGCCTGAGTTGGGAGGTCTCAGTAGTGTACCTGAGGTGGGAGGTCCAGTAGGTCAGCCGAGGTGGGAGTCTCAGTAGTGTTAACCTGAGTGGGAGGCTTCAGTAGTGTCAGCCTAGTTTGGGGGCTCAGTAGTGTCAGCCCGAGTGGGAGGCTCAGAGGCAGCCTGAGTGGGGGGTTCAGTAGTGTCAGCCTAAGGGGACTTTAGTAGTGTCAGCCAAGTTTGGGGGGTTCAGATAGTGTCAGCCTGAGTGGGAGGCATTTCAGCCATGGACCCGTTGAGCCGATTGGGAGGCTTCAGTAGTGTCAGCCTAAGTTGGGAGGACTCAGTAGTGTCAGCCTGAGTGGGAGGTCTCAGTTATGTCTTTAGTTTGGGGGTCTTCAGTAGTGTCAGCCTGAGTTGGAGGCTCAGTATGTCAGCTGAGTGGAGCTCAGTAGTGTCCCAGTTGAGGCTAGATTCCCGTTAGTTCAATCCCTGAGTTTGGGGGGCTTTAGTCGTGTCAGCCCGAGTTGGAGGCTTTGTAGTGTCAGCCTAAATGGGAGCTCAGTATCAGTAAGTGTTTAGTCTAGCCCGGAGATTCAGTAATGTAAACCTGAAATGGGGGCTTTAGTAGTGTCAGCCTGAGTGGGAGGCTTTAGTAGCTCAGCCTGAGTGGAGAATTCAGTAGTTCCTGAGGTGGGAGACTTCCGTAGTGTCATCCTGAGCTGGGAGACTTCAGTAGTGTCAGTCTGAGCTTGGAGACTTCCTTAGTGTCAGCCTGAGATGGAGACTTCAGTAGTGTCAGTCTGAGCTTGGAGACTTCAGTAGCATCAGCCTGAGATGGAGACTTCAGTAGTGTCAGCCTGAGCTGGGAGACTTCAGTAGTGTCAGCCTGAGCTGGGAGACTTCAGTAGTGTCAGTCTGAGCTGGAAGACTTCAGTAGTGTCAGTCTGAGCTGAGAGACTTCAGTAGTGTCAGCTAGAGATGGGAGACTTCAGTAGGGCGATGAGGATATCTTCAAGTATTCAGGAAAGGTTCAGTAGCTACGGCAGCTTCAAAGATTTAGTATTATCAGAGACGGAGTTACTATCACGGATGTTGCAAGGGCAATGAGTAGGTCAATATGGAGGGAAGTACCAACATAAGATGTTTGCAGGCAATGATAGGTCATAGGAGGAGTTACTACTAAAGATGTTGTGCAAGGGCAATGAGTAGGTCAATATGGAGGGAAGTAACTACATTAAAGATGTTGTTGCAAGGGCAATGAGTAGGTCAATATGGAGGGAAGTAACTACATTAAAGATGTTGTTGCAAGGGCAATGAGTAGGTCAATATGGAGGGAAGTAACAACATTAAAGATGTTGTTGCAAGGGCAATGAGTAGGTCAATAAGGAGGGAAGTAACACATTAAAGATGTTGTTGCAAGGGCAATGATGGTAGTCAATAAGGAGGGAAGTAACAACATTAAAGATGTTGTTGCAGGGGCAATGAGTGGGTCAATATGGAGGGAAGCAACTACATTACAGATGTTGTTGTAGGGGCAATGAGTGGGTTGATATAGAGAGCAGTAACTACATTAAAGGCGGAGGTCGCGCCGGTATCAGGGGCGTGGCAGCCAATAGATGATCCATGCTGATAGTTTTCAAGGTAAGTGGTGGAGGTGGGTGAATGGGAATAGGAATGGTGGTGGTGTTGCGGGTGAGGGGAAATAGGAGTGGTATCGGTGGTTGTCTCGGTTGGCAGTATTTTTGGTTGGCAGCTGCTTCAGTGGGTGGGTGGTGGTGGTGTATCGGTATCAATCAGGTATGTATATCTAAGTGAAAGACTCATGCTGCTTCTGTCTTTGTTCCAAGGATAGTGAGCAAGTTAGTGAGGGTACCACACCAGCCACGACCAGCTCGCATGGCACGTGTTCTCTTAGCAAGCAGCACACTATATGACACTTGTAGATTACACGTAGTCACTTCCGGAGTTCACCGCTTTCCCCCGGGGCCAGGTCCAAGACCAGACGGCCTGGTTGCTTGTCTAATTTATTAAGCTGTTGGTGCCAGATGCCTGCAGGCCAACGTATGCACCTCAGTTCGGCTGATCAGGAACCAATTTGAGGAATTTATCGATTTCCATCTTGAAAACAGTCAGAGATCTCTTGGCAATTTCCTTATGTACAAATGAAGGGTGTTGAAGAGTCGGGGTCCCTTTACACTTATTGAATTCTCTCTTAGCTTACTCATCGCTTCTTTGTTTATCACTGGGGTGCCTTTTTGTTCTTCACCGGAGTTATCTTGCATCATTTTGCCAAGACTCTTGTTCTCCTATGTAGTGATTTCGGTGTGCACATTTCGGACTAATCTTTCCAGAATCTTCCACGCGTAGATTTGATGCATCTTTCTCGTCTACGTTCTCAATTATATTTTTTTTTATCTCTCATCAGAAACACTTGGCTGAACTAATTTAAACATGACCGAACAGGAAAGAATATCCTTATCTATGCCCTCGTTCACCACCAACACGTTGATCCAAGGAATTGGAACTATCTCGATGTCTCCCATTTCCCAGGCGCATTATGACTCTCGAATTTAGTGGTTCCCGTAAATGTGCTGCAACTCCTATCACTATTACTACTACTATTACTACTGCTGCCACTATTACCATTACTAAGAATAATAATAATGTGTGGTGTACCTTTGTTTACATCTGAGTACCTGAAAAACTTCAAAAGGCAGATGAACGAAAAGTCAGCTCCCTCAAGAGACCCAGGAGCTATTGCTCAACCCTCTTAACAGGTCCAGGAGCTGGGGGACTAACACATTCAAGAAGCCCAGGAGCTTCAGCTCAACAGACGAGGCCTAGCAACTTTAGCTCAACACTTTTAAACGGCCAATAAGCTGTAGATCGACACACATAACTGCAACTGGGTCCCGGCATTGCCAAAACACAAATTATTATTTGATAAAATAGATCAAAGTGTGATACAATATAAAAAAAATATGAAAATATGACAAAATATAAAATGTGAGCAATATCAGAGAACTGGAATTGTAATTTCCCACTGAGTGTAAGACTACTCAACATTATGCAAGTTAAATACACATTTTTTAATAAATTTGACAAACTAATTTACAAAAATGTAAAAAAAATATGCATTTTTTTCTTACGTAAGGTTCGCCAACATTGAAAGTCAGAAGCCAGTATCAGGGACATTCATGTTAGCGCACGGGAATCAAAATTCAAAATCGCTCAATAAAACTTTTAAATCGCCCCAACACAATCAAAAGTTTGTGAAGCTTTATTAAACTTGACAAAGTGGAACTCGCACAGCCCAGTGACAATACGATTCTTCTTTTGAGCAAAGCACACCTGTATTGGAAGTTTGAAGTGGATCAGAAGAGGCATTCTTTGGTTATCGTATGGAAACCAGTAATTCCATAAAATTTTAAAATAAAAAAAGGGCATATTAACATCTTCAGTCAAAAACAATGTGCAGCTGAACAATGTGCAGCGGCTTATGTCGCTGCACATTGTTAAAGTTTTACAGTTTTTAAAATCAGTTTGACAAATTATCAGTCACAGTTCAATAACAGTTGGAACTTTCCTCTAAATAAGATATAACAGCACTGAATGTTAAAAGTTGATCAGGAGAGGCATTCTAAAGTCATCACACCAAAACTAATATTAAAAAATACTTTATAAAATTGGTAAATGGGTGTCTACACAACCCAATAATCAGCTATGAAAGTTTGAAGCAGATAAGAAGCAGCGTTCTTGAGTTATCACTTTGAAACCTTGGAAGATAAAAAATCGGCAACCAATACAGGTATTCCCTTTCGCCTGTTGACAGGCGGAATCTAGTGCTTGCTTGGTGGACTGCTAGCCCACACGGCCATCACAACCTGGTTGATCACACACTTATCAGATATATCGATCGAGTTTCTTCTTGAGGATTCCTACACTTGTTCCGACAACGTTTCTGATACCTACTGGCAGAATGCTGAATAGTCTGGGCACACGGATGTGATACAGTGTTCTCTTATTGTGCCCAAAGTGCCTCTGCCCTTCAGTGAGTTTATTTCATATTTCCTCCCATTTCTCTCTCTCGCTCAGGTATATTATTATGACACTGTGTTGGAATATGACCAGGTCCTATGTCTTTCATGTCGTATTACCATAAATCTCTCTCTCCTCCGCTCCAGAGTACATATTCAGTAATTTTAGGTATACCTCTCTTCAGCTGCCTCCTTCATATGTTCATCCAGCATCTAACTTTTCTCTTCTTCATTGGAAGGTTCCGACAGTTCGAGTCAGTTCTTCCCCACTGCCGTGCGTGAAAGATAAAAAAACCAGTTGCTTCTCGCTCCCTTTTTCTTAACCACTTACAGTCTCATTCTCATGCCGTTGCAGTTTACACTGATGGTTCTAAACCCTCTGATGGTGTCGGGTTTGCAGGAGTGTTCTGCAAGGACGTTCATCAGACTCAGCTAGCACATTCACTGCTGAACTATGTGTAATTCTCATAGCAAATATCCCAGCTGTTCCAATACTTTGTCGGCTCTGTGCAGGCTATAAAAGATCTTTGTATCTGTTTCAGAGCTGATATCTCCTGCCCTGAATAATAACCTGAACACAGAACAGTACTCTAGGCGATAGAGAGCAATCAATTTGAATATTGTCATCGATGGCAATATTTCACTTAATCTGAAAGGTCTCATTACACTTTCAACATCTGTTTCGTTTTCTCAGCGTTTACCTTAAAATGTTTTCTAAATGACAGATGAGCTGACATTATTTTACACAGGTCCTTCACTCGTTCCTTTCCTTCTATTTGGTGGCCTTCCTGTGATCA
>NC_069422.1:35473242-35718242 GCF_026875155.1 Cherax quadricarinatus
TTATATCTATAAAACTAAAAGTGCAAAGTTTGGGGAATATCAACAGGACAAAGTTCTGAAATGTTGAAAAGAAAATTACATAGAACAGTCAACCATAAAGGTCGGGTCTTAAAAATGAACGTCAAGAAAATTCAGTTTTTAAAGGAGGTGAACAGACGGGAGTAAGTGTTCAATTATACCCAGCAGACGACACTATTAACCACCATCAGCTGTGACAAGGAATTAATGAGCCTTTCAGAGGGACGATTTATGGACGTCTTCGTTTGTTTATATGTGCTCTTATTACCTCTCTGCCTTCCTTTTTATACTCCCCTTCTTATCCTTTCCAATCTATCCTCTCCAGCCTCTCTCTATCTCTCATACCCTACCTCCGTCTCATTCCCCTGTCTCTCTCTTCCCCCCCCCCCCTCTCTTTCTCGATCACTAAGTTATCTCTTCATTTGTAGTAATTGTAGTCGATTCTTGGGGACTATCGCCCCCCCCTCGCCGCCCTATTCCAGCCAGACCTCCTGGTTGATGACCTGATAAATTATGTTGTTGGTGTTAAATGAAAACCGCTCAGGAGCTGACTTGAGAAACTTAGCAAGTTTCTTCGTGAAGGCAGCTTGGGATGTCTCGGTACTTCCCCTTACATATGAAGGGAAAGTACTGAGTCTACGGTTTTTCGTTGTAGTAGTGGTGTATAAATTGACTAATTTGTCCTCCTCACGCTAGCCTCGTAAGTTGCTTTACCATCTGCCTCTACCATGTGCTTTACTATCTTACTGTTTCTCCTTTCCTGTTCCTCTTTTCTCGTTCCATCCCACAAGATTCTAAAACATCTCCCAAGACAGAGCCTCTGCCACAACATCTCCCAAGACAGAAACTCTGCCACAACATCTCCCAATACAGAACCTCTGACACATCTCCCAAGACAGAACCTCTGCCACAATATTTCCCAAGACAGAACCTCTGCCACAACATCTCCCAAGACAGAACCTCAGCCACAACATCTCCCAAGGCAGAACCTCTGCCACATCTCCCAAGACAGAATCTCTGCTGTCGGCATAGTTGCTGATCCTCCTTTACATGTGTTGTATGTAAAGATTAGTTGAGTATCGTAATACCATCCATGTGCTTTATATGGAAGCTTCCTAGGCCTGTGACTGTATGACGTCACAGGGTACAGCTTGAGGCAGTGAGACGAGCTGCCTCGCTCTCACTTGGCGTATAGACATCCAGGCAGTAACACGCACGGCAGGCTGGGCCCATCCATTCCTTATCACAGTCTGACAATATATAGTGTTACCATCCAACAAGGTGTTTACCTTCAACCCTCGTATCTCCTTAAGAACCCCTACGACATTTTTGATTGATTCATCATTTTACTGTTGAATTTCCCTATTGCATTGAGAGTAAAGACAACTCACTTTGCCATTCATTCAATTTTAAAGTAAAGTTGAGCAAATTAGATTTGAGTAAAATACATGTTCTCTTGATTTTCAAAGTGTTGTTTATTCAGTTGAGTATTTTCTTGTGTGAGTTTCCTTGCTTACAGTGTGACCTGTCAATTTTTTTTATTTACTTATGCAGAATAGTTAAGCATTTTCTTCCCATTTAAGTTCACTGTGTTGTGTGTTCCTCAGTTACATTTTCCTTTTATTTCTCTATATTCTCGTTTTACATTTTGCAAACATGTCTCAAGTCTTCTCAAGCGATGCCTCAGCAAATGCTGCTAGTACAACCAGTAATGCATCAGTTCACAATTCGAGTAATCCTGTATCAAATAATAGACACACTCAGACTTCTAGTCTGCGTAATTTCAGTCGTGATCCGTATGATGCTATGCCATTGTTCAATGGTAATCCAGACAACCTAGAAGGTTGGTTTACTGCTGTTCGAGCCAGAGCTAATGCTTCAGTTGATGGTCTTCCATCAGAGAGTTGTTTAATCAGTATCGGAAAGGAGAGTCTAGCCCATTCTCCAGCCGCCTCACATGTGTTCAACTTAATTCGTATGAAGGACTTTCAAGATCTAACCAGGTGGCAAGATTATGAACAGTTAATTTGTAACTATCTTGAACCGGTGCGAGAAACCGATCCTTTTGTCGTTCTCAAAGAATTAGTGTGCACAGCTCCGAGGCCAGAGGAGTCATTAGATGAGTTTGCCCTTCGTCTTAATAACCTAATGTCCTCATTCGTTAAAGCAGGTCAAAATTCCAAGTACCTTAAAGATAACGATAAACCAGCCCTTGAAGGGTTTGCTAAATTAGCAGCATTCGGAGTTATCAAACAACTAATGCCACCGACATCAATGTATGTGTACAATTCTAGTCCTCTAAATGCTACTATGGGACCACTCGCAGCTCTCATCCATGTACGTAATTTGTGTCCCGAGGGAACCTTCCCTTATCGTAAGTCTACGCCAACCACTTTGTCTACTCCTGTACTTCCTCTTGTTTGTGCTACTACCAAAACTCCCAACCTTAATCACTCGTGTCCATCATCCAAAGCTAGTGTTAAGAGCTATCATTCCCGTAGCATGTATAGTACCCACAGTCAAAGAACTTGCTACAATTGTGGTTTCCATGGCCATATTGCAATTAATTGTCCTGATAGTCATCCTAAGAGACGTCGTACTGATGATGAGTACCAGTCAGATCTTCCCTACTGTACTTATCATAGAATACATGGACATGACACATCTGAGTGCAATGCTCTCTACAACCTGCAGTACTCTAGACCTTTCCGTGGCCGTTCCAACCGCAGAGCCAGGAGAGGAAACAGACATCGTGGTTCTCAAACTAACCAGAACCAGGCTCGTTTTTCCAGTTCGGGGGAATCCGAGCGCCCCAGTCTACTCGTCCAGTCGTGACAGTAGGTGATAACGAGTACACCATCCCAGTTCAAAATTCCTATGAAGCCTTAGCCAGCCTTGAGAATGACAACCTCGCTGTTGATGCTGCTTCACACGTCTCTGACGTAGAGGAATTTGGGGATGAAGTAGAAAATGCCTTCTCCGATGACAACCCACCCTTCTCTTTGCACATAACTCAAAACGAAACAATAGGTCCTTTGGTACAAGCTTCTATCCATAATGCGCCCGTTCATGTGTTCATGGACTCTGGTGCGCAAGTTAATATCATCAGGTCAAGCTTGTTTAAAGAGAAGCAGTTACGTCGTGTTCTCCTCGTTGAACCAACTACTGTAACCTCCCTTAGTGGAGTAGCTGGTTCCCTTCTGCGTGTCCGAGGTCAGACTTCGCTCACCTTTACTATCCAAGGTAGAGACTTTACTGCTGCTTTTCTTGTTGTCGACCAGATTACTTTCCCTGGTGACCTTCTACTGGGATTTGCTTCCATGCGAGACTTACGCATTGTGCTCAACCCTTACCGATGGCATGCCCAAATTGACGACTTGATCGTTCCATTTTGGGGTTACCAGCTTAGATCAGAAATCTGCCATACTGCCACAGAGTACGATGTATGGATTAAGTCCTTACAAGCCAATGCATTTTCCAGTAGCGTACCCAAGCGGTCAGGCACTAGTAACTCTGTCACTCCCATCTGTGTTCCACCTACACCTTCAGATATGCAAGATAGTGTATTGCCTCAAGTGTCCGAGGACGCTCAGACTGCTTTGAGTGCTCAGCCTATCCCTGCAATGTCTGCTAGTCCAAGTAGTAGTTTCTCCACAGGGGACGCCTTGTCGGAAAACGATTACTTGAAACTAGTAATGCCATCTCTTGTTGATGTCACATGCCGTCTGCAGAAAGACGTCCCTGTTGCGGCTAGTGCTCTCACTAGTGTCTGTTGTTGTTCCTAGTGTTCCAGATGGTGATAACGTCCTAGTTGACAGTGATTCCTGCAAGGTCAAGGGTTTATTTGTTGAACCTTCCTTACACGTCGTAAGAGACAGTAAGATCCATTTATTCCTTGCTAACATATAAGGTCACAGTGTTCATCTCAGAGCAAATACCAATCTTGTTGACCTGGTTCACTATCCTTATCCTGTTCAAGTACAGGATGACGTGCCACCTGACCAGTGGGTCGGTGTTATTTCAACAAGGGAGACCTCATCCACTCCACTGGATCAATCCATTCCACCAGTTGAGGAGAAAGACTTAGCTCCCACTGACTTCCCAGACGAAGTCAAGCGTTTGTTGACGCTGTTGAACAAACGTCGTAAAGCCATTGCCTTACCAGGTGAGAAGATGGGTATAACGAACTTATTGTCCCATTGTATTCCACTTGAACCTGGTACTAGACCTATCTATATACCTGCATACAGAATGCCTCATTCCCAAGTTGCTGTCGCAGAGGAACTGATCAATCAAATGTTCGATGATGGAGTTATTGCATCTAGTAATTCACCCTGGAATGCGCCCTTGATCCTAGTGCCTAAGAAGGATGGTACTTGGCTCCCGGTGATTGACTTTAGGAAGTTACATGTAAAACTATTCCAGATCGCTTTCCACTTCCTGTACTAGGTGATCTTTTACGCAATATCGGAGATAACAAAGTCTTCTTGACCCTGGACTTGTTACAAGGGTTTTGGCAAGTCCCTCTTCACGAGGACAGCCAAGAGTTAACCGCATTCTCTACTCCCACAGGTCATTATCACTTCCTTCGAATGGCTTTTGGATTACGATCCTCTCCTATCACGTTCTCTAGACTCATGACCAATATCTTTAGAGGTCTTATAAGTAAACCACTTATGGTGTACTTAGATGACATAATCATCATGTCCGAAGATGTGGATACACATCTGAAAAGACTTGATATAGTACTTGGTAAGCTTGAAGAAGCCAATTTAAAGATCAAACTGTCTAAATGTCAATTTTTCAGATCCAGAAATTAAGTTTCTTGGTCACGTAGTCACTCCTAGAGGGGTTACAACTGATCAAAGTAAAGTAACGGCAGTACTAAATTTTCCATCCCCCAAAACTGCTAATGCTGTAAGATCCTTTGTGGGTCTAGCAGGTTTCTATAGATCTTTCATTGCTATTTTTTCTTCAATAGCAGCTCCTCTAACTGGATTGCTTAAGAAAGTTGCTCCTTTCGTCTGGACCTTCCGTCAAGAAAGAGCATTTCAGACACTAAAAGAAAAGCTAACGTCCGCTCCCATTTTGAAATTTCCAGATTTTTATAAGCCTTTCTATCTAACAACTGATGCTAGTTCAATTGGCATAGGTGCCGTACTAGCTCAGAAGGCTGATGGCAAGTACAACACAGTTGCATTTGCTAGTAGAGTCCTTACGAAGGCTGAACGTAATTATACAGTAAGGAGCAAGAAGCTTTAGCAATAGTATGGTCTTTAAAGCACTTCCGAGACATTATTTACCAGTACCCTATTCATGTCTTGACAGACCATGCACCACTGATACCTTTATTCCAGAACAAACAACCTACTGGAAGGTTAGCCAGATGGACCTTGACTATCCAAGAGTTCAATCCCACTTTTGAACATTTACCTGGCAAGTCAAATGTAGTCGCAGATGCCTTATTGCGACACGTTAGTGTAATAACTGCAGATCCTCCATTTACTGCAGAGGATGTAAAGAATGCCCAAAGAACAGATCCCATGTGGTCTGGTGTGATTCGATTCCTACTCCAGGAAGATCTTATTCTGACTGTGAAGCCACCAGCACCCATCAGTGACCTTGTAATGAGCCAAGAATTACTGTATTGAACAGCCGAGTTGGGTACTCCAAGTAGAAGAGTGTACCAGTTAGTAATTTCACAGTCACTAGTGAACGTAGCTCTACAGCTAGTTCATGATGCATAAGGTGTTGCACACCCTGAATGAAGTACTTTTGGCCACGTATGGCAACTGACATTTCAGAGTATGTTAAGAAATGTAGTGTTTGTATGCAACATAAAGGAAATGTCAATGGTCCTAATCCAATCCAGGTGCACCCAACCACTAGCGAACCATGGGAAAGAATTGACCTTGATTTGTTAACCAATTTTAAATGTTCCCTCCAAGGCAACAAACATCTGTGTGTTATGGTAGACCATTTCACAAGATATTGTGAGTTAGTTCCTATTGCAGATAAGACTGCTGAGACAGTAGCTAAAGCATTTAAAGAATGCATTATCTGCAGGCATACCACCCCTAAGTCCTTAGTAACAGATAATGGAGGTGAATTCTGTAATGAGATTCTTGAAAATTTGTGTACTTTGTACAAGATCTCTAAATCCACCATTGTTCCTCATCATCCTGCCAGCAATGGGTTAGCTGAACGAACCAATAAGAAAGTACTTGATGTCTTGAGAGCCACTATCAACCCCAATAGTGAAACTTGGGATGAAGTTATACCAGATGTTCAATGTGCCATAAATTCTGCTTACAATGCTTCTATAGGTGATAATCCACATTATGCATTGTATGGTGTAGACAAGCGTTTACCCTATGAATTGTTATATTCCACTCCGAAACCCAATTACAACCCTGATGATTTCGTAGCAACTCGTACAAGCATGGCTTAGAGTGTTTTTAGAAGAATCCGTGAAACACTTCATAAATCAACATCAGAATTTACTAGAGTAACTAATAGCCGTGCTAAACCATCAAAAGTTAAAGTAGGTTCAAGAGTAATGCTGACAAATTTCAACAAAACATCCGAAATGCCTAAGCTCGATCAAAAGTTTGTTGGCCCTTATCGAGTTGTAGAACATATCTCTGGCAATAAGTATAAGGTTAGAGAAATTAGTACTGGTAAGTACAAAGAATCACATTTAGATCATATGAAATTAGTATGCGATGTTGATGATATTGCTACCCAGACTAATGTGACAGATGCTGAAAATCCTCTTGACTCTGTACCCTCTACCTCAAATACTCAGATATTCAACCTGAATGTCGTTACTCCTTGCGTGCTCGACAAGTAATGAGAAACCCACAAGTATCTTTTGTAGATACTCGTTCAGATCTCCCTCAATCAAGGCATGTGTTAGCCATTGCAGAGTAATTCGATCCTCCCAGAGATGATAACCATTCTGCATATGTAAACCTCACCCTCACAGAATTGGGTTTACATGTACATAGCCTGTATAATTAGATGTCCACGATGAAGGAAATTGTCAACTGTGTGCTTTGTTATTAACTGATCAGTTTTTTTCAGAAATTTTTTTTCTTTCGTGTTCACGTTCCCTCCATATTCTGAGAATTTGACAGTAATGATCTGAGTGCACCAGATTTCCTTTGCTGTTAATTTCACCTTGTATATATATATTTATTTCCTCAGAATCCGTAGAGTGCATGAATACAGATCGATGGATCAATTCCATCCATAATGTACCATGATTTGTTCGTATAATTGTAATACATTACAATGAAACTCATTATGTTAAAAGTGATTACGTTAACACCCATTATGTGAAGCTCATTTTGTTAACATCCAGTATGATACCATCCATTAGTTCTAAGTTATATATGAATTTGTTATTGTATAGAATCAGCCCAGAACCACCTGCCTGTTCAGCCTATAGCATAGTAGTGTATGTCGAGATGACATACGTAACATGACCGTGCTGTCAGCATAGTTGCTGATCCCCTTATATGTGTTGTATAGCGTATTATAGTACCATCCATGTGCTTTATATAGAAGATCCCTAGTAGGCCGAGTGACTGTATGACGTCACGGGATGCAGCGTGAGTGAGTGAGGAGCTGCCTCCTTCTCACTCGACGGATCGACATAGACAGGCGAGTAGGGCAGGCCTGGGCTACCTACCTCTCATCCACAGTCTGACAATATATAGTGTTACCATCCAACAAGGTGTTTACCTTCAACCCTCGTATCTCCTTAAGAACCCCTATGACACTGCCACATCTCCCAAGACAGAACCTCAGCCACAACATCTCCCAAGACAGAACCTCTGCCACAACATCTCCCAAGACAGAATCTCAACCACAACATCTCCCAAGACAGAACCTCTGCCACATCTCCCAAGACAGAACCTCAGTCACATCTCTCAAGACAGAATCTCAACCACAACATCTCCCAAGACAGAACCTCTGCCACATCTCCCAAGACAGAACCTCAGTCACATCTCTCAAGACAGAACCTCAACCACAACATCTCCCAAGACGGAACCTCAACCACAACAACTCCCAAGACAGAACCTCTACCACAACATCTCTCAAGACAGAACCTCTGACACATCTCCCAAGACAGAACCTCTGCCACAATATTTCCTATGACAGAACCTCTGCCACAACATCTCCCAAGACAGAACCTCTGCCACAATATTTCCTAAGACAGAACCTCTGCCACAACATCTCCCAAGACAGAACCTCTGCCACAACATCTCCCAAGACAGAATCTCAACCACAACATCTCCCATGACAGAACCTCTGCCACAACATTTCCGAAGACAGAACCTCAGTCACATCTCCCAAGGCAGAACCTCAACCACAACATCTCCCAAGACAGAACCTCAACCACAACATCTCCCAAGACAGAACCTCTGCCACAACATCTCCCAAGACAGAATTTCAACCACAACATCTCCTATGACAGAACCTCAGTCACATCTCCCAAGACAGAACCTCAACCACAACATCTCCCAAGACAGAACCTCAACCACAACATCTCCCAAGACAGAACCTCAGCCACAACATCTCCCAAGACAGAACCTCAGCCATAACATCTCCCAAGACAGAACCTCAACCACAACATCTCCCAAGACAGAACCTCAGCCACAACATCTCCCAAGACAGAACCTCAGCCACAACATCACCCAAGACAGAACCTCAGCCACAACATCTCCCAAGACAGAACTTCAACCACAACATCTCCCAAGACAGAACCTCAATCACAGCATCTCCCAAGACAGAACCTCAGTCACAACATCTCCCAAGACAGAACCTCAGCCACAACATCTCCCAAGACAGAACCTCTGCCACAACTTCTCCCAAGACAGAACCTCTGCCACAACATCTCCCAAGACAGAACCTCTGCCACAACATCTCCCAAGACAGAACCTCTGCCACAACATCTCCCAAGACAGAACCTCAACCACAACATCTCCCAAGACAGAACCTCAGCCACAACATCTCCCAAGATAGAACCTCTGCCACAACATCTCCCAAGACAGAACCTATGCCACAACATCTCCCAAGACAGAACCTCTGCCACGTCATCTCCCAAGAAAAAACTTTTCCCACGTGGTCTCTTAAGACAGAACCTAGAACTTTTCCTACCTGGTCTCTCAAGATAGATACCTCTGCCACAACAGTGGTCACAACATCATCTCGGTCTCAAGATGAGCGTCTTACACACTCCAAGAGTTACAGCTCTTATGAAGAGGCGGGAAGAGGAAATAAAGAGGTGGAGAAGAGTAGAATAAATAAGCAGCAAAAAAAAAGTCAAATAAAAATGAAGAAAGATTTGCAGACGATGAAAGAAAAGACTGAGGAGAGGAAAAAATAAATATGAGGAGAATAACAAGGAGGAAGAGGAGAATGAAAAAGAGAAAAATGAGGAGAAAGAAAAAGGGAAAGAACGAAAAAAGCAAAAACAAAGAAAATTAAGAGAAAATAAAGGGACAAGGGGGGCGTTGACCCTCGAAATCCTCTGTAGGTAAACCTGTAGGTTATCTGTAGACGGTGTCAAGGGTCAGCGCTCCCGCGACCCGGTCCGGGACCAGGTCTCCTGCTCGCTGACCTGATCAACCAGACAATACTTAAATTACTTAAAATAGCATAACTCTACGTTAAGATAGAGCAACGAGGAATGACTAACTGAACGGAGTGGGGTGTCTGAATCTACTACACTGAAAGGAGTGGGGTGTCTGAATCTACTACACTGAAAGGAGTAGGGTGTCTGAATCTACTAAACTGAAAGGAGTGGGGTGTCTGAATCTACTACACTGAAAGGAGTGGGGTGTCTGAATCTACTACACTGAAAGGAGTGGGGTGTCTGAATCTACTACACTGAACGGAGTGGGGTGTCTGAATCTACTACACTGAAAGGAGTAGGGTGTCTGAATCTACTAAACTGAAAGGAGTGGGGTGTCTGAATCTACTAAACTGAAAGGAGTGGGTGTCTGAATCTACTACACTGAAAGGAGTGGGGTGTCTGAATCTACTACACTGAAAGGAGTGGGGTGTCTGAATCTACTACACTGAAAGGAGTGGGGTGTCTGAATCTACTAAACTGAAAGGAGTGGGGTGTCTGAATCTACTACACTGAAAGGAGTGGGGTGTATGAATCTACTACACTGAAAGGAGTGGGGTGTCTGAATCTACTACACTGAAAGGAGTGGGGTGTCTGAATCTACTACACTGAAAGGAGTGGGGTGTCTGAATCTACTACACTGAAAGGAGTGGGGTGTCTGAATCTACTACACTGAAAGGAGTGGGTGTCTGAATCTACTACACTGAAAGGAGTGGGGTGTCTGAATCTACTACACTGAACGGAGTGGGTGTCTGAATCTACTACATTGAACGGAGTGGGGTGTCTGAATCTACTACACTGAAAGGAGTGGGGTGTATGAATCTACTACACTGCACGGAGTGGGGTGTCTGAATCCACTACACTGAACGGAGTGGGGTGTTTGAATCAACTACACTGAACGGAGTGGGGTGTCTGAATCTACTGCAATGAACGGAGTGGGGTGTCTGAATCCACTACACTGAACGGAGTGGGGTGTTTGAATCAACTACACTGAACGGAGTGGGGTATCTGAATCTACTGCAATGAACGGAGTGGGGTGTCTGAATCCACTACACTGAACGGAGTGGCGTATCTAAATCCACTACACTGAACGGAGTGGGTGTCACATCCACTACACTGAACGGAGTGGCGTATCTAAATCCACTACACTGAACGGAGTGGGTGTCACAATTCACTACACTGAATAACCCACTACGAAGAATAACTCACTGAAAGGAGTGGGCTCCGAACGCATTACGTTCACTGCGTTCCTCTCCCCACACGTCACAAAACGCACACACCAGAACTAAAGTCTTGTTGCCTAACCGAGGGTAGGAGACAGGAGGGAGGGAGGGAGAGGTGTTGTGAGGAATGAGGGCGAGGAGAATGGGAGACGGGGGATGGGAGGGAGAAAGGGAGGTAAGTGTTTTGAAGGTGGAGAAATGAAGCGAGAGGGTGTGTGTAAGAGAGAGAGAAAGAAAGAAAGAGAGAGAGAGAGAGAGAGAGAGAGAGAGAGAGAGAGAGAGAGAGAGAGAGAGAGAGAGAGAGAGAGAGAGAGAGAGAGAGAGAGAGAGAGAGAGAGAGAGAGCTATGGCTATGGGAAAGAGGTAATTGGCCAGCCCTTTGCTCTGAGCTCGCCACCACCGACTGGAATGCTCTTCTCCCGGGGGATGTTGACAACCAAGTGAAAGCCTTCACTGGACACATTCCTCACCGGCAATATGTGACAAAGCCTACAGATCAGCCTTGGTTTGGCTTTCGTTGTAGAGAGGCTACTACTGCTAAGTACAAAGCATGGCGAAGGTATAAGAGACATCCTACCACCTATAACAGGAACTTGCACATGCAAGCCTGTAGGCATATGGGTGATGTTCAAAAATGGGTCATTGCTAAATGGGAGGTGGACACTAAAAGAAAGTTAGCATCAGGTAGGGTAGGCTCCAAAACCTGGTGGTCCCTGGTCAAGGACAGACAAGGTTATCTGCCTGATGAACTTATTCCACCTCTAAATCGACAGGATGGGACCACCTCTACTAGTAGTCAAGAGAAGGCGGACCTCTTTGCTGAACACTTTGCTACCAAAATGCAAGTTCCTGATCCAGCAAGGGACCCTCCTTGGCTAGCTGCAAGAACTGTGTCAAAACTGTCAGTGGTGACAATAAGGCAGGAGGAGGTGCATTTCCTTCTTAAATCACTTGACCAAGAAAAGGCTGTGGGCCCAGACAAGTTGAGTCCAAGATTGTTGAGAAGATGTGCAGACCAGCTAGCAGCACCTCTAACTCGCATCTTTCAGCACTGCCTAGTACAGTGTAAATGGCCCTCTCCATGGAAAGAGGCAAATGTAGTCCCTGTTCACAAAAAGAAGAGCAGAGCAGAAATCAGCAACTACAGACCAGTGTCACTCCTGTCAATCACTGGTAAATCCTTGAGACAAATAATCTCAAGACAAATGACAGATTTTTTTGACTACCACTCACTACTTTGTGATCGTCAATATGGCTTCAGGAAAGGTTACTCTGCTGCTGATCTGTTGTTAAACCTCCCACTAAGTGGCACCAGTCACTGATGAATCCAAAGTCAGCTGTGTGGTAGCACTGGACATTGCTGGCGCTTTCGACTGGGTGTGGCACAGGCCTCTTAGCAAAACTTCAAGCACTGGAATTGCAGGCTCTACGCTATGTCTCCTCAGTGATTACCTTCATGGTAGATCTCTAAGTGTAGTCCTCAATGGAACGGAATCAGCAAGGCATCCTATTGGGGCAAGCGTTCCACAAGGAAGCGTGCTGGGTCCACTGTTATGGAATGTCTACTTAACGACCTTCTTCATCTCATCCCAGAATCACATGCATATGCAGACGACTGTACACTGACATTCACTTATCCAAGAGAAGAAATGCCAGCTGCTCTAAGCTACATCAATCACCAGCTGAGAGCTATATCAGCTTGGGGAAATAGATGGCAAGTAACATTTGCACCTGAGAAAACGCAAATGATGATCGTCTCTAGGCACCATGATGGTAATGCTGGTGCAGTAGTAAGGATGAATGGGACGATGTTGGCACCTGGAGAAGAAGTTGATATCCTTGGGGTGAAATTTGACTCCAAACTAACCATGAAGAACCATGTTGTAAATCTTGCAAACAAGGGAGCCAGGAAGCTTACAGCATTTTCGCCGTATCTCGCATCTGCTTGACAGTGGGGGTTGAAAGATCCTGTACGAGGCGCAAGTACGCTCACACCTTGAAATGCCCCACTTTCTTGGTTTGCCTGCCCCCCCCCCCTCTCATCTGCGACTGCTTGACAGAGTAGAAAACAGAGCAAGACGTCTCATCCTCGCCTGGACCCATCCGGATAGATCTGTCATTTCAGCAACCCTTTCAACATAGGAGGGATGTGGGGGGCCTTACTGTTATGTACAAGGCCAAAATTTGTCAAAATACCACACTTGGATCCACTTCGAGACAGCGTGAAAACAAGCTTTTATGCCACAAGACGGGCAAAAGCAGCAACTTCACTCTGGCTGTACCCTTTTTCCAAACATCACTCCATCTGAGATCATACATACCCACGATGACCCGAGTATGGAACACATTCGTACAGCATAATGATGTCAACGAAATAAAGTCAGTTGATCAAATGAAAATGCTGGCCCACAGATGGCTCCAACTTCATCCTGTCCCCTACTTGTATGTCTCATAACAATAAAAATGCTTTCAAATGAGCTGATGTAGGTAACAGCTCTTAGCTTGCCAATAAAGTTAGGAATCCTTAACCTGTAAATAGCTTGTCAATAAAGTTAGGGATCCTTAACCTTGTCAAACCCTGTGTAAAAAAAAAAAAAAAAAAAAAAAGAGAGAGGAGAGAGAGACAGACAGACAGACAGAGACAAAGAAACTAAATATTGCTCTGAAAGGGTGTTGTGAGGGGTGAGAGAAAAGGGGGAGGAGCAGTGAGAGAAAATATTATTAATAATAATAAATCTTTATTTTTACTAGTACATGTACAAGGTATACAGACTTAACTGACATCAATGACATACTATTATACAGAAAGACCCCCGTTATGCAGAGCATTTCGGGCAAATTAGGCCACTTTATCCCCAGGATGCGACTCACGCCAGTCAATTAACACCCAGGTAACTATTTTACTGATAAGTGAAAAGGGACAGCAGGTGTCCTAATGCTTCCACCCGTACCGGGGATCGACCCGCGGACCTCAATGTGTGTTAAGTGCGCTAGCAATCAAGCAATGGGACACCATACAAGAAAGGAGGTGCGAACACGAGCAAAGATGAAGAAAGTCGAGGGGAGAGAAAGGAAAAGAGGAAGGGGAGAGAAGAGAAGAAGGGAAAAAAGAGGAAGAAGAGAGAGAGAAGAGGGGGGGGGGGGGAGGAGGAGAAAGGAAGGAGGAGCTAGGAGTGGGTGAACGGTTAGGAGGAGGATTGTTTTGAGAAGCCCGTGGCGGTGAGAAAGACAGAGGGAAGAGGATGTGAGAAGAGTAGGGCGAGAAGTGGCGAGGCTGATGTAGGGGGCGAGGAAGATGGGTGAAGGAGAGGCTGATGTAGGGGCGAGGAAGATAGATGAAGGAGAGGCTGATGTAGAGGGCGAGGAAGATGGGTGAAGGAGAAGCTGATGTAGGGGGCGAGGAAAATGGGGGAAGGAAAGGCTGGTGCAGGGGGGAGGAAGATGGGTGAAGGGGTAAAAGTACATGAAAGAGAAAACCGAGGGAGGGAAAAAGAGGGGAACGAGAGGAAAGAAGAGAATACAGTGGGAAGGGGAAGGAAAGAAAATACAGGGGGAGGTAAAATAATACTTTGGGAAGAGAATACAGGGGAGGGAAAAGGAAAAATATAATGGGGGGGGGGGGAGGAAGAAAGAGTATGGGGAAATTAGGAGAGGGGAGGAAGAGAGATGGGGACGAGAAGGACGGAGAGGGTAAGTAGGTTTCTCTCTTACTGACCCAGCAGGAGACATAAAGGACTGAATGTCTGTGCCGCTACGAAAAATATATTGACAAAGTGAGAATGTAAATTTATATATATATTATATATATATATATATATATATTATATATATATATATATATATATATATATATATATATATAATATATATATATATATATATACACAGAAAACAATCGCAGACAGGCGATGTTAACATGCAAGTCAAGCCACGGGGGGGCTGGAAATCTTTAGCTTAAGTACTTTCACATTTCTCAGTGCATCATCAGGAGCTATGCAATGTTGCAAAGGCAGCAACAAGAGAAGCAGAGTAAGTTTTCAGAGAATGGCAGTTTGTAGGCCCCAGACAGAGTCTGGCTCTTACCTACACATACCATCTCACTACCTACTTAAAAACTTCCCTACTTCTTTGTTGCTGTTTTTTGAACTTGCACAGTCCTGATAACAAACTGAAAGGGGAGAAAGTATTTGAGCAAAAGATTTCCAAACCTCCCGCGGCTTGATTGCTTGTTAGTCGCCAGTCTGCGACTGTTTTATTAATGAGTTTACTTTTTTTTGTTTGATAAAAAAAACTGATAAACACAAGTGGTTCACACAATACAAAATGAGATTTAGAAATAATGTCATTGTATTATGTTAATTCATTTTTATTTTAAATTTAGGGTTAACAAAACTTGATATTATCAATCATTTCATAATTTAGGTGATTAATTTAATATCCGTTAAGTTGTCTAAAAAATTTAAAACCCCTTCTTTTTTGGGGGGTTACCAGTTATATTTAACAAATGTTTAACGAAGTTGTGTGGTCAAATTATGAATGTGTTAATCATTTTGAAGAAAGAAAATTTAGTGAAATTTTTAATGCATTAAGAGCAGGATGAAAACCACCGGGACTCCCCAAAAAATTGACAACCCAGGGCAGCATTTTTCAGAGCAGTCGCTTGCCTCTGCAATGCTAACCAACTAAATATGTCTAATGCACTGGAAAAAAACAGAATGAGATTAGTATACACAGACTTTGAAAAAGCCTTTGACAAGTGTGCCATGGTGTAATACCCCAAAAAATGCGTGTAAAGGGATAACCGGCAAAGTAGGCAGATGGTCTTCAATTTTTAAACCAATCGCCCCAAAAAAGGTACGGGAAAAACAGAGTTAAATCAGATCGCCATGGGAAAGAGCTCTGCCCCAAGGAACAGTACTCGCCCCTATCCTGTTCCTTTTTTCCATATCGGGGAAATAGACAGAGATGTAAACCACGCACTTATATTTTTGCGCGATACTGGGAAACTGCATGAGAGTTCACCCTTTTGAGGAACAGAAAAGCTCCGAAAAGATAAAACCCAAATTTTTCCCAATGGGGAACAGAAAAACAATATGTGTTCAATAAGACAAATTCCAACTACTCCGTTAGGGAAAACTAGAGAAATAATAATAGAACTGAGTATACTACAAACTCCAATACACAATAGAGGGGAAAAGAAATGTAAAGACCGGGGTTGGAAATTGTCCGAAGACCTCACCTTAAAGGCCCACAACAATCCCACTATCATATCGCAGGAAACGATAGGGGGTAATAGAAATTAAAGACAAGAGTGCTAGCCAATGGACCCTTTTTTTAAATCATTTTTCTCTCTATGCGGGAAATTGTACATTAACATCCCCATTCAAGGGCGGTGAAATTGCAGAACTAGAGAATGTACAGAGAACCTTCACTGCACTTTAAAAGTTCCATCAAAACCCTTTAATCTAGGAGCACCTGGAAGCATTGACTTGTATCACGAGCGCAGGGAGAGAGATATTCATAATTACCCCGGGAAAGATTTGGAGGGATGGCCCCTAATATGCACAAAAAGCCATCACTCCATACGAAAGCAAAAGACTTGGCAGGCGATGCAAATACCCCCATGAAAAGGGAGGGGCGCACTGTTACACTAAGAAAAAGAAAAAAGAAGGTGTCCGGGGGAGTTCAAAGTCCCACCGCTGGGGTTACTTTGAGCCCCGGTTGCTTCAAGGGGACGGGACAAAACCTAAAGACGTGGGAAGCCGGGCTTGGTTTCGCACGTTGGATGCTCCCCGGCCACAGAACGCCGTTTTGGGCCCCAACCAAGGCCCGGGTCGTGGACATGCCGGGGGGGCGTTTTTTTATTATTATTATAATAAAGGGGAACGCTAAACCCGGAGGATTATACAGCCCCCTGAGGGGGGGGGGGGTGATGTGGAAGGATTCAGGTTAATTGGGGGGAATGGGCACAGACCCAAAATTCCCTAAAACTGGCCCCCCCACATAAGGAATTCCTTGGGGGCGCGGGGGCTTTGCCCCCCGGTTGCCCCCAGGTAGCTCCGGGGAGACATTAAACACCTGTTATACATTTCACATTTGATTTGTTTTTTACTTTTTAATTCGGGCCTTAAAGAAATTATAAAATACTGAAAACTAGTTTCCAGGTTTAGAGGATTGTGAATTTAAATGTTTTTTCCTTTTAAAATTTTATAATAACACATTCAATAATTTAAAAAAAAAAAAAAAAAAATGGAGAGGTGGGGTTTAAAAATGGTACCTGGAGGTTTTTCCCGGGGATAAACGCCCCCCGCGGCCCGGTCCATGACCAGGCTCCAGATGGATCAGGGCCTGATAAACGGGCTGGTTACTGCGGGCCACCCGCAAGAGACCCACAGCCCGGCTGCCCGGGCATGACTTTGGTATCTGTCCAGCTCTCTCTTGAAGGCAACCAGGGTTTTATTGGAAATTCACCAATGCTTGATGGGGGGCTGTTAAACAGTCTTGGGCCCCGGAACTTATGGTGTTTTCCCTTTAGTGTACCAATGGCCCCCTACTTTTTTTGGGGAGCTTTTGCTCGGCCCGTTTTTTTCTTTCGTAGGGATTTTCTGTGTGCAGTTTGGGGGACCTTTCCCTTCCAAGTTTTTCCAAGGTAATTATGATATATCTCCCCCTGCGTTCCAACGAGTAAAAGTCAAGTGTTCCCAAGCGTTCCAGTAGTTAAGATGCTTGACAAACTTAAGGCAGTAAAGGATCTCTGTACACTTCTAATCTGCGATTTTCCCCTTTTTTGAATGGAGATTTTAAATGTACAGAGTATTCACCCTGAGGAACAGTGTTTTGAAAAGGACATCATTGCTTGGCACCTCGTTTTGAAGTTTCATTACCACCCTTCATTTCTTTGCACGTGCAAAGTGGCACTTTTTGGGGTCCTTGAAAGTGAGATCCTCAGACATTCTACTCCCAGGTCCCTTACATTATTTTTCCCTCTATTTAGGGCCGGAGTCGTAGATACCTGTTCATTTATTATCCCCCCGTTTTCCATAACGGAGTAGTTGGAATTTGTCCTCATTGAACATCATATTGTTTACCGTTGCCCACTGGAAAACTTTGTTTATATCTTCTTGGAGGTTAACCGCGTCCTCAGCAGATGACAGCCTCATGCAGATCCTAGTATCATCCGCAAAGGATGATACGGCGCCACGAGGCATGAGACGAAGAAGTTAAAAATCCATTATGATGTTTTTTAAAAATGCATTATGATGATAATATTCTGAGGGATTTACTCAATCCGTAAAAGTTTTGCAACACTTAATAAAAATGCAAAAAAAAAAAAATAGGAAAACAAAAAATTGTTGCCAAGAGAGCAGAAGGACGAAGAGAAAAAAATATCCAGAGGACTCAAAGAATGAAATATACGAAATAAAATGAAAAGAGCAACGTATGAATATAAATAATGAATAAGAATATTTTTTTTTTGGGATGGGGGGGGGGGGGGGGGCCCGAAAAAAGGGGTTACAAAGGGTAAAAAAACTAGATCCAAACACCACATTGGAAACACTGTCTTTATCATTTTAATACTTGATACACTTTTTTTGGGTTTTTTGGGGGTAACATTTTTTTAAAAAAAGATCCTTAACTAATCACATATATTACTGAAATTCCTCTAGCCCGTCAGGGGGATATTCAAGTCACAGCGCCCAAGAAAGTGATTAAAACCAATTCATTATTTTAAATTTAGGCCCTGATATTTGACCAGCCCCCGGATGCCCAACGAAAAACATTTATCGAATATCACTGCCAGACTCCCGGTTCTTTTTTTTCTATGGTAAAATATATTTTTATAGGTAAATGTAACCTAACCCAACTTTTAAATTGATACATACCCGAGTGTAGTAAACCGTCTTTAAAAACCCTGTTCGTTACCCGGCTGCCGGAGAAAGACGCTTCCTTACATCGATTGATCAAAAATTATGTCAGTGATTTGTAACCATTGCTGAGCCTCTCTACAACACACCAGGTAAAAAAGGGATAAAAAAAAAGATGATGGTGACAAGTGTGTTTAGGAAAAGTACATCGGCAACCTTTTGCGTGGACGAGATGAGCTTTTTCAAGTCGGATGAGGAGCCCCCCTGTGAGCTAAAATTATGAAAAAAAAAATGGCTAGATTTTTACAAGTGTCCTTTTCTACTACCATCTGTCAGTTTTTTTTTAAGGGAAGTTTTTTTTTTCATTTTGGGGGTTAAAAGGTCCATCAGGCTTCTAACTCATCATTTTACACTAAATTCACTCATTTCTCGCAGTAATACTTTGATGGTTAACTTTAAGTAAAAATACAATTTTAACAAATGTATAAAGAAAAAGACAATCTAAGTTTGGAACTATTAAGGGATTTTTTTCCCCCCTTTAGGGAAAACTTGTCTCTTTTATATAATATATCTGAGTTTTTTTGGAATTTTTCCCTGGGAGATTTCCCGGGGTCAACGCCCCCGCGGCCCGGTTGTGACCAGGCCCCCTGGTGGTCAGAGCCTGATAAACCCGGGGGTGTTGCTGCGGCTGCACCAAACCAAGTACGACCCACAGCCCGGCTGGTCAGGAACCCGATTTGGGGTGCTTGTCCAGTGCCACTTGAAGACTGCCGGGGGTCTTTTGGGTAATCCCCCTTATGTTTTCTGGGAGGCGTTAAACAGTTGGGGCCCCCTGACACTTATTGTATGGTCTCTTAACGTGCTAGTGACACCCTGCTTTTATTGGGGGGATGTTGCATCGCTGCCAAGTCTTTTGTTTCGTGTGAGAGTTTTTCGTGTGCAAGTTCGGTATAGCCCCTCTGGATTTTCCCGGGTGAAATAATCATGATCTCTCTCGCCTGCGTTCCAGGGAATACATTTTTAAAACCTCAAGCGCTCCAGTAATTGGGGTTTTTATCTCCGTTTATGCGCGCCGTGAAGGTTTCTGTACATTTTCTAGGTCGCATTTCACCTGCTTAAAAGGTGGTTAGTTGCAGCAATTTCCCAGCCTGATAGAAAAAAACCTGAAAGTGTCCAGGGCCCTGGCCCCCCTAGTTTTAGGTTTCTCATTATCCTCCTGTCATTTTTCTAGCAGATGCGTTTGATACAATGTTATGGTCCTTAAAGGGTTTGAACCCTCCGACATGATCACTCCAGGTTTTTGAGTTGGTTTTGCTCTATTTTGGGGCCAAATTTGTTTTGTACTTGATGAAGATTTAATTTCCTCGTGTTTACCTATTGAGAAATTAAAATTTTTATTTGAACTTTATTGTTTTTTGACCCCTGAAAAGATTTGGTTGATGTCCGCTGGAGCTTGCATGTCTAAATGGAAGACACTGTCATGCAGTTCGGGTGTAAACTGCAAAGGAAAACGGTGCTGGGTGACATCCTTGTCATGTCAGATATGAGGATGAGGAAACCCAAAATGGGAGCGAGTATGTGCCTTGTGGAACAGAGCTTTTTAGTAGCTGCCCCCGGGCTTTATCTGTTTAACACCTCTGTGTTTGTTAGTGGGAAATTTAGATCCTTCGACCCACTTTTCCTGTTATTCCTTTAGTATTAAAGAAAACTTTATCGGCTTTTGTCAGGGGGATTTTTTGTGTTTAATTTTCTGAAATAGATCAATAAAAATAAAACCAGGCAAAAAGACTGAAAAAAGTATAAACAGAAAAAAATAAGGGAAAAAAATACTTAGCCCCATACACTCCCCCCCCCCCTACCCTTCCTACCTACACCTCCTCTGGTACACCCCCCCAAACCTGACACACCCAACCCCCCGGTACACGCGTTGTAATGTTTGTAATATTAACTAAAAAACAGTTGCTGAGTTGTCGAGACATGGTAGAAAAATAATAGGAAATGTTTACGGGCGTCGACGAGGGGACAAGACAAGCACACTGTTTTAAGGGGGGGGGAGAGAGAGAGAGAGAGAGAGAGAGAGAAAGGGGAGAGAGAGAGGGAGAAAGAGAGAGGAAGAGAAAGAAGGGGAGGAGAGGAGGGAGAGAAAGAGAAAGAGAAGGTTTTGAGGGGGGGAGAGGGGGGCCAGGGGGTTTTTGGGAAAAGGGAAAGGGGGGAAAAATAAGGGTTGAACGAGGGGACAGGTTTAAGGGAAGTACTCATTGAAGGGGGGTACAGCGTTGGGAGCGGTCCTGGATCGCTTCCCCCCCGGGGGAGAAGTTGGACTTGGGTCGGTGGCTGGTGGCTAAAGCTCCCCTTTAAACAGGAGGGCGCGGGTTCGATTCCCCGGGGAATGGGAAATTTCGACACGTTTTCCTTACACGTTGTCCCCTTTCCCCCGAGGAAATAGGTACTGGGGGGTTTTGTCGATGGTGGGACCAGTGGACAGATTGAGGACCCAATGGAAAAAAGTTAACAGTCCTGATGACGCAGACTTTTTTGGGTTTCCGGGTGGCTACTCTCCGGGGTTAAAAAACCGACGAAATCTTATTTATCTTCACAATCCGGGAAGAGATACAAGGAAAAAACAAGAATTGGGATTAACTGAAAGGGAAACTAGGTGCATTTCGAAAATCAAAAAAAAGTAGCAACAATAACCGTGAGTGAAAAAAGTAATCCATTTTTATTTTTTTTATTAAAAGCATCCCACATAACAAAAAAGATATTAATAAAAATCTGAATCATCTGACAAGCATAAACTTTTTTTTCCCCGCAAATGAAAGTTTAAAAAAATTGCCCCCGGTTTTTTAAAGAGCTCTTTTTAAAAAAAATATTTAGTTTAACAAATTTACTTTTTTTAGTTTACATAAAACCTTAATATGGAGTGAACAATTCATCCCCCATTATAGATTAATCTATTTGAAAGACACACGTTAACATTAAGAAACATCACACATTTCGGTCAGGGGAGCCGCAGTTTTCCAGGTTGTCAGAAAAAACTGTGCTGTTTCTTACTCTTTAAAGGGGAGCAAAACTTTGTGTTCTGTTTTAATATGCGCCCATAGATATGTAAAATGTATATTCATCGGGATTATCCCTGTGTATATAAACAGGTCTATAATAAAAATAAATTAAATATATATATTATTATATATATATATATTTTTAATATATATAATTTAAAATATATAATTTTTATATATAATTGGGAGGTCCCCTCTAGAACTGTATAGGGACCCCCATCCCCAAGGGAAAAAAAAATAAATTGCTTCAGGGGAAAAAAAAAACAAGGTTTCCTGAAGCTGTTTTAGATTTTTTTTTAAACCCCCCCCCTTTTTTCAGGGATGTTTTATTAAAAACAAAATACAATGGGCCAAACATTCACAAAAAAACACAGAAATAAAAAAACTAGGAAATCAGGCTCATTGGAAAACTTGTCCAGCTCCCCCGCGGTGGGCCGCGTGCCCAGAAAGCTGAGGCATTTCCCTCTGGATCGCAAAACTGAGTCTCTGAAAAAGGGAAGTGGTCGCCCTGTGGTCCTTGGTTTCTATGATAGTTTTCACCCAGCTCTTTGAGGAATTCAGGCCCTTGCCCCAGCTCCCAAAGGGGCTCCGACCCTTTGGAATGAAGTTATAGCAAGGGGGAAGGTCTTCATATTTTCGGTCTTCTGGTCTCCCTGTGGGGCAGCCCACCCCTTCCCCTCAGAGTATGGAAAAATAGGTGTCGCCAAAGTGGCGCACGGTGTAGTCCCAGGGAATCTGCTTTCCATCCTTCCCGGGTAGCATAGTGGTCCATAGGACGCTTTTGACTTCCCTCAGACCTTGTCTTTTGGGTTCCGTGAGTGGGCAACGGGCGTAGCGAGGCTTTTCTTTATTTTTGTCATTGATCTCCTATGTCTGGCATACTTCCCTTTGCTGTGTGGCAACGGAAACCCTGAAGTCCCAAATTTTCAGCTGCTCCTGCCGCAAAATACACCTATGTTCGGTGAGGATGGGGGCGGGTGGCGAAGGCAACACCAAACCGAAAGGCTGTGGGGCGAGACGGGTGCCCCCGGGAGGAATTGGGAACAGCTAAAGGAAAACTCCTGAGTGTGGTGCCTTCATGACAGGGGGACGGCTTTGTTTTTTCCTGAAGCATTGGAGGATTGTTTGGCGTTTTTTCCTGATCGGTTTGTCCCCGTGGGGTGTTTTGCTGTTTGGGGGGAGGGTTATGGGGGGGCTGTGGGGGTCCCACCGAATTTGCTCTTCAGTAAACCTGGGGTTTGAGCTCTACCAAATCTCTCAAAACGTTCGGCACTAATGACTGGAAGCCAAAAACGAAGACAGAAAAGCAGGTAAAAAAAATGCGTTGTTTACGCACCCCCATACCCCCAGTCGCACGGGAGGGTTGCTATCCCATGCTCATCCTTAGTGACAGGGGTTTAGTGCCCTTTTTAAAAGTTTATCTCAGGGTGCCTCATATTTCATCGAGTGTTGGGTTGTCAAAAGAGGGTGCACACCTCAAGAAGTAAGTGGTCTTGGCATGTAGAACCTTGTGAGGGTACAGACATCATGGGCACAAAATCGTTATTCTTCCTCCATTCATCAGGTCATTCAATTTGCCCTGAGGGACAGTATCGTGGCCTGGTGACCCCGCGGTGCCCCCAAGGGGTACTGTTGGACGGAGTTGTAGTTGAGACTTCCGGGAGGATTTTCGCACAGCATTGATTATTTCCTGGGTTTGCTGTGATGATTTCACACTTGGAGGGATTGAGGATAGTCCCAAGTCTTCTCCCTGTTTTTCACCATTTTAGGTCCCCCACGGGGCTCTTCAGTACCTGCCCGAGTGCCGTTTTCCCGGGGACCCAAAAATTGACTCACTGGTAGGCTGGAAGTTAGTTCTTTACCCAAGCAGAAGAGAAGTGGAGCGAGGGGGTCACCCCGCTGACACCCCTGATGATTGAATTTTTTGTTTTTTCCCAAAAAAAAAATTGAGGGTTTTCTGTAGCCCGGCCCGAAAAGAAGGGAAAGAGATGGGGAAAAAAGAAACCCGAAAAGCTGGCAAAAAGCATCTCTTTCACCATATTAAAGGATTTCTAAAATCAAGTTTGACTTGGGCCCTTTTCTTCTGGTAGGTCCTGATGTAGGCCCTTGCCGCAGAGCTGCAGCTTCCTGCTTGGAGCCCAAAGCCCAGTTGGGGGGTGGAGTAAAGTGGGGCTTTTAGGCGAATGTTTTCACTGGCTTTGGGAACGGAGGCGAAAGTGTTTTTCCAAATGCAATGGGTCTGATTCCCCCCTCCCTCTTTTCAAAGCACATAGTGAGGTCAAAAAAAAAAAGGTTTTAATTTTTTCTGGGATTCGCCAAGCCAGGCAAAATTGTTGAGAAAGTTGTTAATCGGTGAGAAGATTGATGCAGATTCACCCAGTACTGGATTTCCCCTCTTTGAGGTGGAGGGGCGAATTCCCGTGTAACCCCCTGCAATCCCGCTGGAAAAACAGATGCCTTATAGACTTCCCATTCTGGCAAAATTAGTTGTTCAGTGTGGGGGCTTCCTCAGGTTTTTCGTGATGGCTATGGGTCCCCGGGGGATGCTTTTCTCTTGTGCTTGGGGCCCTGACTACCTTGGGGGCTACGTGTGTACTTGTAATTTTTCTTATTGCTCCCACGTGTTCCTTCTTCAATTTTTTTCTAACCCCGTGCCAGATTTCTCGTTTTCAGTGGACTTTCTTGGGTCTGCCCCTTTGATTCCCGCGATGATAGGGCAGAGGGACACAGTTACCCTTCTTGGGGTAGTTGCGCATGCCCTTTATAACTGACGTGGTTGCAGTTTTCTCTCTTTCAGGAACTGCAAGACAGACATTGCCCAACAAGAGAGGTTGCGCCTGCTTGGATGGGCCTCGGGTTCTAAATTGGTGGAACCTCCTTTTTACCCGTTTAAAAAGGGCTGGAATTTTTCCCGTGATAGGGCGAGCCGCTTTTGGGATGTGGGATAGTGTACTGCTAGCATGGATTGAATGCCAAAAAAGAAGGTTATCGCAAAATGCGAGGTTTCCATTGGAATTGGGGGGGGGGGACTGCCCGTGGGGGTGTGGGCTGCTCTCTGCTGGGGGGATATGTGATCCCCCACACCCATTGTGTTTTCAAATCGGCCGTCCCCGTTGCTGCTCGAAACTCTCCCCCACACCCGACATGTGCCTCTTTTTTCATTGTTGGGGGCATTGTTTCCGGCTTTGTGGCTGGCTGGCTTATCGTTGCCTACCTCAAACTGTGTGATAAGCCCCAAACTGAAGGGAAAAAGGCATATTATTATACTACACACACACACACACCCGGTGTGTTACTTGTGTATCACACAGATTTCGAGGCTTAAGGGCTTTTCCCTGAGTCGAAAAACTTTACAAAAACAATCCTCCACCACCAATAAATCACAATTCGGATAACGGTAATTTTTCTGCCTGGAGGGGTTACCGAAGGATGTTCCCGGGGGGCAACGCCCCCCGGGCCCAGCCTTGACCGACCTCCTTGCTGTTTAAAACCGTGTACCCATTAACACAGCTTTTCCTTACTGTTGTTTTTCTCACATTCATCTTACCTCGCATCAAGAGCCCCTTTCACCCGGCATCAAGAAAAACCTCTCACTTTTTTTTTCGGTCGAACCCTTAAAAAACAGGTGTCCTGATGAGTGAATATCAAAAAAGGTTTAAAAAAATAACAGGTTGGTGGTAAGACACAGGGAACAGTTAGGCAACTTATTCCGAAACGTTTGCCCACCAGTAGGTTTCTTCAGTCGAGTACGAAAGTAGGCGGGAACAGTAGGATGTGAAGACTATGTAATCAGTCCATCCCCCCGAAGTCGTAATTTGAGGGTTTTCGTCCCTCAGTCTGGAAAGTTTTGTTCCATAGTCTGGAACTATGGAACAGACTATGGAACAAAACTCTTCAGGCTAAGGGACTGACAACCTCAAATCTACGACTTCAAGGGTGATGGACTGATTACATCGTCTTCACATCTTTACTGCTCCTGCCTACTTTCTGTACTAGACTGAAGAACCCTACTGTGTAGGCGAAACGTTTCGGAATAAAGTTGCCTAACTGTTGCCTATGCGTCTTACCTACCAGGTGTCCTGATTACCGTCGTTGAAAGTCGCAAGATGACGTGGAATTAGTTAATGCAACTCGTCATCAACTTTTCACTTCCATCTTTTTCCGTCTTATATTCCGTTTCCAGCTTGCCAAGAGCGGTCGCATCACCCCACAAAACTCAGCCAATTTCACGCAGTTAAATGTCGGAGAGTTGAGAGCTCCAGTGCCTCCTGTCTTGCTGCTCTCTTCTCACGGAAGATTTATGTTAAGATTAAGGTTAAGAGTATGTAAAAGAAGGTATGTAGGGTACGTAAAAGAAGAAAATTAAAAGTGAATATAGGAAAGAGTAAGGTGATGAGGATAAAAAAAATTAGGTAACGAAAGACTGGATATCAGATAGCAGGGAGAGAGTATGGAGAAGGTGAACGTATTCAGATATTTAGGAGTGGACGTGTCAGCAAATGGATCTATGAAAGATAAGGTGAATCACAGAAATTACGAGGGGGGGGGGAAAGGTGAGTGGTGTAGTGAGTAGTCTATTGGAGACAAAGAACTTTGTCCAAGGCAGTAAAAAGGGGAATGTATGAGAGCATGGGTGGTGAATGTTGCAACAAGGAGAAGGCTGGAGGCTGTGGAGATGTCGTGTCTGAGGGCAATGTGTGATGTGAATATAATGCAGAGAATTCGTAGTTCGGAAATTTGGAGGTGCGGAATTGCCAAAACTATTATCCAGAGGGGTGAGGAGGGGTTGATGAGGTGGTTCGGACATGTAGAGAGGTTGGAACAAAATAGAATGACTTCGAGAGTGTATAAATCTGTAGTGGAGGGAAGAAGAACATAAGAAGAAGGAACGAAGGAACACTGCAGAAGGCCTACTGGCCCATGCGAGGCAGGTCCAAGTCTCCTACCGGCTTAAGCCAATGCACCCAACCTAGTCAGGTCAGGTCACATTGACTTAAGGGAGGAACACGGCAACCGACCTGGTAGCACAAGCTATCAGGTCCAACTCACACCCACCCACATCCACTCATGTATTTATCCAACCTATTTTTAAAGCTACACAACGTTCTGGCCTCTATAACTGTACTTGGGAGTTTGTTCCACTCATCCACAACTCTATTACCAAACCAGTACTTTCCTATATCCTTCCTGGAATCTGAATTTTTCCAACTTAAAACCATTGCTGCGAGTCCTGTCTAGGCTAGATATTTTCAGCACACTATTTACATCCCCTTTATTTATTCCTGTCTTCCATTTATACACCTCAATCATATCCCCCCTAATTCTACGTCTTTCTAGAGAGTGCAGATTCAGGGCCCTTAGTCTATCCTCATAGGGAAGGTTTCTGATACATGGGATCAACTTTGTCATCCTCCTTTGTAAATTTTCCAGAGAATTTATATCCATCCTGTAATACGGTGACCAAAACTGTGCAGCATAATCTAAATGAGGCCTAACCAAGGATGTATAGAGTTGAAGAACCACCTGAGGATCCTATATTATGCTTCTTGATAGAAGCCAAGGTTCTATTAGCTTATTGCGACACTTTACACTGTTGTCTTTTTCAGATTACTGCTAACCAGAACTCCAAAATCTTTCGCATCTAGTATTAAGATCTACATTATTAGTTTATGGCATGGTTATTGTCTTGTCCAACATTTAGAACTTTGCATTTGTCTATATTAAACTGCATCTGTCACTTCTCCGACCACTGCATCATCTATTCAATCTTCGGGAGTGCTCGAATGCCCTCGTCAATGAATTCGACGGCCTATTTTGGTGTCATCGGCAAACTTGCCGGAAAGTTAAGACATGTCAACTCTGATATCTTTATGAGACGTTCGCCATCCAGTGGTTATCAATACAGTTTCTAGACATATAATCAGTAAACTATATACAAAAGATGAGGTAATCAGCCTCGGCTTGAGTTAGTGTTCAAAACATCGTGTGAGGAGAATCTGGAGCAAAGGCAAGAAGACTGGCGTTTAAATAGGCGTCAGTGGAAGGGACGGGCAGCAGACGAGGGCAGTCACTGGTAGGCGGGATTCCCCAGTGGATGGCGAAACGTCTACAATAAAGATATCCAGATGTTGCACATGTGTCTTAACTTTCATATTGTCGGTATTTTATACCTTTCTTGCAAAACTTGCCGATGTCGCTCTTTATGCCCTCATCTATGTCGTTTATGTAGATTGTGAACAGCAGGGGGCCATCTATGTCGTTTATGTAGATTGTGAACAGCAGGGGGCCCAACACTGACCCCTGTGGAACACCGCTCGTAACGCTTCCCTACTCTGATTTCTCCCCATTTATGCAAACTCTCTGCTGCCTATTTGTCAACCATGCCTCTATCCAGGAAAAAATTTCTCCTCCTATTCCATGTGCTTTAATTTTCCTCAATAGTCTCTGATGTGGGACCCTGTCAAAAGCCTTACTGAAGTCCATATACACAATATCATATTCATTACCATGATCTACCTCCTCAAATACCTTAGTGAGAAAAGTTAATAAATTCGTAAGGCAGGAACGCCCCTTTGTAAAACCATGCTGAGATTCATTGATTAATTTATGCTTTTCAAGGTGGCTACGAACTGCCTCGGCAATTATTGATTCCATAAATTTTCCCACTATGGAGGTTAGGCTTATTGGTCTATAGTTCGAAGCTAAGGACCTGTCACCTGTTTTGAAAATAGGTATCACATTTGCCATTTTCACTTATCTGGCACATGCCAGTTTGTAGTGATATGTTGAAAAGATTAGCCAAAGGTGTGCTAAGCTCCTCTTTACATTCAGGCGGGGCAGGGGTCGGCCTAGGGAAGGCTGGAGGGAGGGGAGTAAAGGAGGTTTAGTGTGCAAGGGGCTTGGACTGCCAGCAAGCATGCGTGAGCGTGTTAGATAGAAGCGAATGGAGACAAATGGTTTTTAGGACTTAACGTGCTGTTGGAGTGTGAGCAGGGTAATATTTATGAAGGGATTCAGGGAAACCGGCAGGCCGGACTTGAGTCCTGGAGATAGGGAGTACAGTGCCTGCACTCTGAAGGAGGGTGTGTTAATGCTTGCAGTTTTATAACTGTAATGTAAGCGCGCCTCTGGCAAGACAGTGATGGACTGAATGATGGTGAAAGTTTTTCTTTTTCGGTCCACCCTGCCTTGGTGGGAAACAGTCGATGTGTTAATAAAAAAATATAAATTAATGTTAGATTAATACAGTATTACGGTAAGATTAAGATTATTGTGAGATGAGTGTAGGAGTAATATAATATCGATATAAGATTAATGAAAGACGGATGTATGATTAATGCAAGATTAATGAAGGAATAATGTACGAATAATGTAAGATTAATATTGTGTTGAGTTAAGGTTAATGTAAGATGGATGTAAGATTAATGTAAGATTCTATTTTCCTTTCTTGCTCTCACTATCAAGTTTTCTTGTACCGAAAAACATTTTTTTTTAATGAAAAATGAATGAATGTTTTTATTTTATTAGATTATTATTTCAAGCTGAGACTAATTCTTAAAACTCAACAGCTTTTATTTCAAGCTTTAAGTCCTCAGCAACGTAAAAGATGGCCTGGCACAGTGCCCAGACCAGTGGTTAAACCAATCCTGTGTCTGGAGTCACTAGCACACCATATATAATGCAGCCACCCCAGCTTCGCTAATTTAGTAATTAGCATAGATCAGAGGTGTATAAAACCGACATGCTAATGAGCAACAGATGTGCAACACCTCTGTATCTATAGATAGACACAATTTGAAATAACAATTGGATATCACACGGTCAAGCTATTCCACATCGGTATATTTTCTTAAAATATTTTGGTCATTACATTTACACAAGCGCGCAAAAACCCGCGTGGGTCATTCAGCTATCACATTCTAGGACATTTCTGAAAGTAACCACAGGTGAATTTGTGCAATATGTCAGATTCATATCCCATTCGTCATTCTCCCCCGACAAACACACAAACAAAACAACAACATTAAACAAGTAACCTACAAATATTTCGAGTCATTTAAGTTTAAAATGTTCAAGGTTTGGGTCACAGAGGTAGAGCTAGTGAACCGGAAGACAAACACACACTTTTTCTGGACGTTTTAAGTGAAGAGATTTCGTCTTTATACGAGCCTGGCCCACGGCCGGGCTCCCGGAGTAAAAAAATTCTCGGAACTCCTCAAAGGTATATCAAAGATAAGGTTATGAATACGGACACTGAACACTTGTTTTATATAAATGCAATATTACATTCTTTCTGAAAACTATTGTTTAATTTTTAATCACAGTGTTTTTAATTTTCAGATAACCAGCACTTGGGAGACGTTTCGATCCGTCTTGAGTCCCATTGTCAACTGCGGGTTACCTGTGAACTAATCCAGCCACGACATTGCGACCTTTATTCTAAAATAAAGATAAAATACAAATTTAGTTCAAGCAGCAGAGAGAAACGGAAAGAAAATGTAAACAAAGAGTGGGAAGGGAAAGAGAAGACTAAGAATAAGGAGGCTAAAAAAAAGGGGAAAGAAAAAACGGGTTTTTTTGGGTCTGAGAACAGGTCCCAGTGGTATTGCCCAGCTTTTGAATTTTCCTTTTTGACATGGGAAAATCTTTCCCAAAATTTGGGAATTTTTAGCACGCAAGAAAATTTTTCTTACCTCTGCCTGAACATCTGGAGGGAAACGGAAAACATTTATAAAGGGAAAAAAACTTCCATTATACAGGGTTTTGTAGGAATTTTAACTGCCCTTTCTTTTAAAGGGGTGGCTCGTGTGCCCAGACGCCCGCCCTAATAGATCTGTGCGATGTGGAACAAAAAAGGTTTACAAAACTAGGTCAAAAAGGGTTTCTGGACCATACCAAATTCATATTCCATCTGTTATAAGCCAATCAAAGGATTTTTTGCTTAAAATTCTGATATCCTATTTTCATTAGTATATCTTGACTTATCCTTTTACTTATCTTTCTTTTCTATTTTTCTTCAGTAAGTGGGCAAAAAAAGTACATAGTTTTTCCAGTTAGTAATTTTTTACTTCGTTTTCCCTGCAAAATTCCTCGCCTCAAGGGGGGGGGGGGGGGGTGAACTTTCACAGAAATTTCGAAAAATTTTCTGTTTTCTCTTCTTTTTTTGGGTTTAATTTGGGAAAATTTGGGGTAGGCTACAAAAAACCTTTAAAACACTATTTTTTAACTACATTTAAAAAAAATTAAATAAAACGACCCATACATCCAACATGCGGGGGTCTAGGAAAGGCTAAGAACGTTCAAATCTTGCTGTGAGAACGGGCCCCTTGCCCCTTCTGGTGAAGGGAGAGTAGAGGAAACTTTTTCCCTCCAAGAGAGTACCATTTGTAAGTCGCTAAAAAAAAGGAAAAACTTTTTTTAAAAGTTTTAAAAATGGGAAGTTGGGGATTAGGTAAAGGTTTGTCGGGGAAACAAGACAAGAAATTTGGGTGATGTGGGTCTTTTTAAATGCCCCGTACCCACAAAAGGAATTGGATCCAGTTTCAAAGCCCCTTCCCTCATATTGTTTTTAGTTTGAGGGTTTTTTCTTTTCCACGCCTCAGCGTTTGAACAGGTAAAACGCATTTCAGTAACCAACATCTCGTAAGGAAAAACGTGCATTTCAGGCAACAAAACCTTTTTTTCCTGTTATTAAAAATTATTTCTGGGATAAGGGGCTGCCACGGGTTCTTGTTTGCGACAAATCAGTGCTAAAATTAGCTTGTTTGAAATTTTCCCTTAATAAAAGGTTAGCAATCAGAATGCCGGGGAAAGTAAATGCGTTTAATTTATAGACTTCAGAAACCCGCAGAATTTTGTTTTTATCCCTTTTGGAATCATTTTATCCCTATCAAAAACAAAACACGTTCACGCTTACCGTCATCAACCCATCACGCCCAAAGACCACTCCATAGGGATATAAGGAAAATATTTTTTCAAATTTAGAGTGGGCGGAAAAAACGGAATGACTCGGGAAGTGGGGGGGGGGGGGTTCCATACCCCAGTTTTTAAAAAACTGGTATTATTTAAAGGGCCCACGGGCTATGGGGGAATGAATCTGAAAAACGGGAAAATTGAGAGGAAAGGGGGCAGGTCACGAACCCCGACCCCTACAACCACATATTGGTGAAAACCCGACCAATAGGACACCCACCCCTACACCCAAAGTGCTCTAATTTTTTCACCCACACAGTGCAAGGGGCCCCTTCGTACCCACCTCGCCCTATGGGATATATTAAAAAATTAAATTTAATTAAAAGGGAAATGAAAAAATAAAGTATAATAAAAATTTTTTTTTGAAAAGAAAATCAAAAGTTAAACTTACTTTTTGTTTTTGTGTGGGGTGTGTGTGGTTTCTTAAACTCCTTGTTTATTTGTTTAAATTTTTTCTGTTTTATTTTATTTCAGGGTTAATGTTTTAGTTGCATGTGCTTATTTTTATCTGTATATAACTGTTAAACCCCTCTTTGAAAGTGTCTGTTATCCATTGGGATGTGTTCCCCTATGTTTTTTCCTTTTTTTTCTTTCGTCCCCGTCCCCGGTTTTGTTTCCCCTGCAAAGTTATTCTAAAAGTTTTCTTGGGGATTTTTTTTGTTTACCCCATTTGGGATCTTTTATTTGTTTGTGCTTGCTTTTTGGGTTTTTTGATTCTTACCCTATTTTTTTTCTTTCCCGTCTGTTTTAGTTTGTATATTTTCGTTTGTCATGGAAAAAGGTTGAAGCAAATGGGGACTTTCCTCACCACTTTGGCCCGGCAAAAATTTGTTAAAGGGAAATAGGGCCCAAATGTTTATGATTTGGCCGGGTCTTAATCATATGTACCCCCCCCCTGGAGCTTTTGATATCTGGCGAGGCCTTTCCCCTGGCTTAAACCCGGGACACCCCTTTAATAATTAAAATTAACTATTTTCCTCGCTATTATTATCACGAAGATATACATTAAAATAACCCATATCTGCATTGAAGTAATCTAAAAAAAGTTAATATACTTTGAAATCCACAGAACTACAGCTGGTGCCTTAACCACAGGACCTACAGCTGGTATCTTCTCCACAGGACCTACAGCTGGTGTCTTCTTCACAGGACGTACAGCTGGTGCCTTCTCCCATGCGTAGGATGAGTAGCCACTCCTCTTTCCTCCTTAGTCCTACAGCTCTCCCCCACTCACATCAACCCCTAATTATCCTAGACCTTCCCTCACCCCTCTACTGATTCTACAGCTCCTTGACTGATCCTACAACTTCACCCTCAACTGTCACTGATCCTACAGCTTCTCCGACTGATCCTACAACTTCCCCTCACCCGCCACTGAACCTACAACTTCCCCTCACCCGCCACTGAACCTACAACTTCCCCTCACCCGCCACTGAACCTACAACTTCCCCTCACCCGCCACTGATCCTACAACTTCCCCTCACCCGCCACTGATCCTACAACTTCCCCTCACCCGCCACTGATCCTACATCTGGTGTTAAATTCCTCCAGGACCACAGCAGTTGCCTTCAAACTTAATTACTTGCATCAAATACAATTTCCCTCACCTTTTCTTTCCCAAAACTCGATTACATACTAGGTTGTACCGCTATTAATTCCTTTCTCGTAGCCATTTTTTGCTGCCACCCTAATTATTTCCTCGTACACCCGTATTACTCCTCCAACACTACCACTTCTTTTCCAGTACCATTACTTGTTCTCCACCACCATTACTTTTTCTCCAACACTATTACTTCTTCTCCAACACCATTACTTCTTCTCCAACACCATTACTTCTTCTCCAACACTATTACTTCTTTTCCAACACTATTACTTCTTCTCCAACACCATTATTTCTTCTCCAACACCTTCAATTTATCTTCAACATCATAACTTCTCCAACACCTTCAATTCATCTCCAACACCATTACTTCATCTGCAATACAATTTATCTTGGAAACCATTGTTTCTTCTCTTCCATCAATATTTTTCCCCCAACTACAATTATTCACCAACAGAATTATTTTACACAATAACCCGCACGCAGGAGAAACGAACTTATGAAAACATTTTGGTCCGACTTGGACCATTAACTAGTCACACGCTAACACATGAAGGTAAGGGAGCCAGTATATATATCTATATCTATCTATCTATTTATATATATATATATATATATATATATATATATATATATATATATATATATATATATTATATATATATATATATATATTATATATATATATATATATACATGGGATTAAATCTGGAGTATCTGAGAGAGTTAGAGCAAAGGAAGGGGTAGCAGTAATGTTGAAGGATCAGTTATGGAAGGAGAAAAGAGAATATGAATGTGTAAATTCAAGAATTATGTGGATTAAAGTAAAGGTTGGATGCGAAAAGTGGGTCATAATAAGCGTGTATGCACCTGGAGAAGAGAGGAATGTAGAGGAGAGAGAGAGATTTTGGGAGATGTTAAGTGAATGTATAGGAGCCTTTGAACCAAGTGAGAGAGTCATTGTGGTAGGGGATCTGAATGCTAAAGTAGGAGAAACTTTTAGAGAGGGTGTGGTAGGTAAGTTTGGGGTGCCAGGTGTAAATGATAATGGGAGCCCTTTGATTGAACTTCGTATAGAAAGGGGTTTAGTTATAGGTAATACATATTTTAAGAAAAAGAGGATAAATAAGTATACAAGATATGATGTAGGGCGAAATGACAGTAGTTTGTTGGATTATGTATTGGTAGATAAAAGACTGTTGAGTAGACTTCAGGATGTACATGTTTATAGAGAGGCCACAGACATATCAGATCACTTTCTAGTTGTAACTACACTGAGAGTAAAAGGTAGATGGGATACAAGGAGAATAGAAGCATCAGGGAAGAGAGAGGTGAAGGTTTATAAACTAAAAGAGGAGGCAGTTAGGGTAAGATATAAACAGCTATTGGAGGATAGATGGGCTAATGAGAGCATAGGAAATGGGATCGAAGAGGAAATGGGGTAGGTTTAAAAATGTAGTGTTAGAGTGTTCAGCAGAAGTTTGTGGTTACAGGAAAGTGGGTGCGGGAGGGAAGAGGGCGATTGGTGGAATGATGATGTAAAGAGAGTAGTAAGGGAGAAAAAGAATAGCATATGAGAAGTTTTTACAAAGTAGAAGTGATGCAAGGAGGGAAGAGTATATGGAGAAAAAGAGAGAGGTTAAGAGAGTGGTGAAGCAATGTAAAAAGAGAGCAAATGAGAGAGTGGGTGAACTTTTTATCAACAAATTTTGTTGAAAATAAGAAAAAGTTTTGGAGTGAGATTAACAAGTTAAGGAAGCCTAGAGAACAAATGGATTTGTCAGTTAAAAATAGGAGAGGAGAGTTATTAAATGGAGAGTTAGAGGTATTGGGAAGATGGAGGGAATATTTTGAGGAATTGTTAAATGTTGATGAAGATAGGGAAGCTGTGATTTCGTGTATAGGGCAAGGAGGAATAACATCTTGTAGGAGTGAGGAAGAGCCAGTTGTGAGTGTGGGGGAAGTTCGTGAGGCAGTAGGTAAAATGAAAGGGGGTAAGACAGCTGGGATTGATGGGATAAAGATAGAAATGTTAAAAGCAGTTGGGGATATAGTTTTGGAGTGGTTGGTGCAATTATTTAATAAATGTATGGAAGAGGGTAAGGTACCTAGGGATTGGCAGAGAGCATGCATAGTTCCTTTGTATAAAGGCAAAGGGGACAAAAGAGAGTGCAAAAATTATAGGGGAAAAAGTCTGTTGAGTATACCTGATAAAGTGTATGGTAGAGTTATTATTGAAAGAATTAAGAGTAAGACGGAGAATAGGACAGCAGATAAAAAGGAGGCTTTAGGAAAGGTAGGGGGTGTGTGGACCAGGTGTTTACAGTGAAACATAAGTGAACAGTATTTAGATAAGGCTAAAGAGGTCTTTGTGGCATTTATGGATTTGGAAAAGGCGTATGACAGGGTGGATAGGGGGCAATGTGGCAGATGTTGCAGGTGTATGGTGTAGGAGGTAGGTTACTGAAAGCAGTGAAGAGTTTTATGAGGATAGTGAGGCTCAAGTTAGAGTATGTAGGAAAGAGGGAAATTATTCCCAGTAAAAGTAGGCCTTAGACAAGGATGTGTGATGTCACCGTGGTTGTTTAATAATTTATAGATGGGTTGTAAGGAAGTAAAATGCGAGGGTCTTGGCAAGAGGTGTGGAGTTAAAAGATAAAGAATCACACATAAAGTGGGAGTTGTCACAGTTGCTCTATGCTGATGACACTGTGCTCTTGGAGATTCTGAAGAGAAGTTGCAGAGATTGGTGGATGAATTTGGTAGGGTGTGCAAAAGAAGAAAATTAAAAGGGGAATACAGAAAAAGTAAGGTTATGAGGATAACAAAAAGATTAGGTGATGAAAGATTGGATATCAGATTGGAGGGAGAGAGTATGGAGGAGGTGAATGTATTCAGATATTTGGGAGTGGACGTGTCAGCGATGGGTCTATGAAAGATGAGGTGAATCATAGAATTGATGAGGGGAAAAGGTAGTGATGCACTTAGGAGTCTGTGGAGAACAAAGAACTTTTTTCCTTGGAGGCAAGGAGGGGAATGTATTGAGAGTATAGTTTTACCAACGCTCTTATATGGGTGTGAAGCATGGGTTATGAATGTTGCAGCGAGGAGAAGGATGGAGGCAGTGGAGATGTCATGTCTGAGGGCAATGTGTGGTGTGAATATAATGCAGAGAATTCGTAGTTTGGAAGTTAGGAGGAGGTGCGGGATTACCAAAACACTGTTGTCCAGAGGGCTGAGGAAGGGTTGTTGAGGTGGTTCGGACAATGTAGAGAGAAGGAGCGAAACAGAGTGACTTCAAAGTGTATCAGTCTGTAGGGAAGGAAGGGGGGGGTAGGGGTCGGCCTGGGAAAGGTTGGAGGGAGGGGGTAAAGGAGGTTTTGTGTGCGAGGGGCTTGGACTTCCAGCAGGCATGCGTGAGCGTGTTTGATAGGAGTGAATGGAGACAAATGGTTTTTAATACTTGACGTGCTGTTGGAGTGTGAGCAAAGTAACATTTATGAAGGGGTTCAGGGAAACCGGCAGGCCGGACTTGAGTCCTGGAGATGGAAAGTTCAGTGCCTGCACTCTGAGGGAGGGGTGTTAATGTTGCAGTTTAAAAACTGTAGTGTAAAGCACCCTTCTGGCAAGACAGTGATGGAGTGAATGATGGTGAAAGTTTTTCTTTTTTCGGGCCACCCTGCCTTGGTGGGGAATCGGCCAGTGTGACAAATATATATATATATATATATATATATATATATATATATATATATATATAATATATATATATAATATATATATATATATATATATATATATATAAATATATATGTCGAGTTGAATAGGTAAAACTGGTCAATTAGCAAGAACTCATTTAAAATTAAGTCCTTTCTAAAATTTTCTCTTATACTTTTAAAGATATATTTTTCATTTATGTTAATATAAAATTGTTAATTTTGTTCCAAAAGAACCTTAGAAAACTTACCTAACCTTATCATAACAAGCACAATTTAATTTACCCTAATCCAGTTAAATATATTTTAGATAACTTTGCAATAATATAATAATAAACAAACAAACACAATGAAATATAGTTTTTTTCGTTAGGTTCAGAATGATTTTTGCGAAATTATTGCATACACAAATTTTCGCTTGCCTTATGCGGCAAGAAGAACGTTGCTAGTTAAGCCAAAATCGCAAGATTTACCTATTCAGCACGATATAATATATATATAATATATATATATATATATATATATATATATATATATATATATATATATATATATATATATATATATATATATTTTATGTCGTGCCGAATAGGCAAAACTTGCCATCTTGGCTTAAATAGCAACGCTCATCTTGACATATAGGACAAGTGAAAATTTGTGTATGCAATAATTTCGCCAAAATCATTCTAAACCTAACGAAAAAAAAACATATTTCACTGTGTTTGTTTAGTAATTAAATTATTGTAAACAAATCTAAAATATATTTAGTTGGGTTAGGCTAAAATAAATTGTTATTGTTATAATAAGGTTAGGTAAGTTTTCTAAGTTCCTTTTGGTGCAAAATTATAAATTTTTACATCAACATTAATGAAAAAATATATCTTTAAACGTATAAGAGAAAATTTAAGAAAGGACTTAATTTTAAATGAGTTCTTGCTAATTGACCAGTTTTTACATATTCGGCACGACATAAAATATATATAATATATATATATATATATATTATATAAAATATATATATTTTATAATATATATATATATATATAAAATATATATATATAATATATATATATATATTATATATATATATATCGAATCGATAAACTCTTAAGGGTCATACAACGCCTGGGGGAATTCGATATAGTCGTGTTTGATCCAAGGAAAGGAAGGGTAGCTCCAACTTGTGTGATCAAGAACCCTTCACTGGCATGGAATTACCCTTCTAGAAGAGAATATTGGCATATAAAAGTATTTCCAACACCACTATAGTACTAGCGAGCAGGGGAGTGTTGCCCACAATCATCAATATTTGACATTTAACGCCAATGTTTGTCCTCCAACGCCATAGTTTGTCTTCTAATTCCATTGTTTGTCCTCCAACACCATTCTTTGCTAGCCAGCAATATTGTTTTTCCTCGAACACCATAATTTTACCCCACCGTTATTTGTCCTGTTTCATATAAGTTCCCAGACCATTATTTTTATTTTGTAATATTGCTCTTTAAAAGCAGCGATAATTTCCGCAACACTCCCCTGCTCGCTAGTACTATAGTGGCGTTGGAAATACTTTTATATGCCAATATTCCCTTCTAGAAGGGTAATTCCATGCCAGTGAAGGGTTCTTGATCACACAAGTTGGAGCTACCCTTCTTTTGCTTGGATCAAACTCGACTATATCGAATTCCCCCAGGCGTTGTATGACCCTTAAGAGTTTATCGCTTTCCCATTAAAAAAACTGGCTGAGAGCAACAGTTGACTGTCAGCAGAACTGGTGACTGGGCGATGACAGAATGTTTACTGGGCCTCAGATGTTAATATTTCTAATTTAGAATATAATTAAAATTATAAATTGCATAAGAACTAAAAGACACAATACCGTGACTGGAACAACACATAAATAACCCACACGTAGGAGAGACGTTTCGGTCAGACTTGGACCACTGACTTAGTCACAATAACTTGTAAATAGTTCAAGTAAGACCGAAACGTCGTCATAAGCTTCTTTCTCCTATGTGCGGGTTGTGTTTAAACTGCTATATTTTCTTTTATTAATGTCGATGTAAACATTTTCCTGTTTATATATTTTATCATCGATGTCTGGAAATGTTTAAATATAATAATAATAATAATAATAATAATAATAATAATAATAGTAATAATAGTAATAATAATAATAATAATAATAATAATAATAATAATAATAATAGTAATAATAGTAATAATAATAATAATAATAATAATAATAATAATAATAATAATAATAATAATGATAATAATAATAATAATAATAATAATAATAATAATAATAATAATAATAATAATAATAATAATAACAACAATCTTTATTTTTACATGTACAGCAGGTCACATTTTTTTTTTTTCTAAAAAAAAAAAAATTGAGTTTGATTTTTCTAATTATGTACAAAATATTTCATCTTCTCATACTTCATTAATGAAAAAGTCATATTTTAACGTTCAGTGTAAAACTTTGGAAGCGGCACAAAAAAAAAAAAAATTTTTTTTTTACTTGTGCTTATTAATATTATGACTGGAAAATTATTGTCAAGTAAAATGATGCATTTAAAAAAAATAGTATGAAAAGTGTAATATAAAAATATTTCCCTTAACTGTCTTTACAATTTTTATTTTTGCTCTTAGTGATGTTTCTGTTGTTGCAGCTGGTACTATTGTTGTTGTTGTTGTTGCAGCTGGTACTATTGTTGTTGTTGTTGTTGCAGCTGGTACTATTGTTGTTGTTGCTGCAGCTGGTACTATTGTTGATGTTGCTGCAGCTGGTACTATTGTTGTTGTTGTTGCAGCTGGTACTATTGTTATTGTTGCTGCAGCTGATACTATTGTTGTTGTTGTTGCAGCTGGTACTATTGTTGTTGTTGCTGCAGCTGGTACTATTGTTGTTGTTGCTGCAGCTGATACTATTGTTGTTGCAGCTGGTACTATTATTGTTGTTGCTGCAGCTGATACTATTGTTGTTGTTGTTGCAGCTGGTACTATTGTTGTTGTTGCTGCAGCTGGTACTATTGTTATTGTTGTTGCAGCTGGTACTATTGTTGTTGTTGTTGTTGTTGTTGCAGCTGGTACTATTGTTATTGTTGCTGCAGCTGGTACTATTGTTGTTGTTGCTGCAGCTGGTACTATTGTTGTTGTTGCTGCAGCTGGTACTATTATTGTTGTTGCTGCAGCTGATACTATTGTTGTTGTTGTTGTTGCAGCTGGTACTATTGTTGTTGTTGCTGCAGCTGGTACTATTGTTATTGTTGTTGCAGCTGGTACTATTGTTGTTGTTGTTGTTGTTGTTGCAGCTGGTACTATTGTTATTGTTGCTGCAGCTGGTACTATTGTTGTTGTTGCTGCAGCTGGTACTATTATTGTTGTTGCTGCAGCTGATACTATTGTTGTTGTTGTTGTTGCAGCTGGTACTATTGTTGTTGTTGCTGCAGCTGGTACTATTGTTATTGTTGTTGCAGCTGGTACTATTGTTGTTGTTGTTGTTGTTGCAGCTGGTACTATTGTTATTGTTGTTGCAGCTGGTACAATTGTTGTTGTTGCTGCAGCTGGTACTATTATTGTTGTTGCTGCAGCTGATACTATTGTTGTTGTTGTTGCAGCTGGTACTATTGTTGTTGTTGTTGCAGCTGGTACTATTATTCTTGTTGCTGCAGCTGATACTATTGTTGTTGTTGTTGCAGCTGATACTATTGTTGTTGTTGTTGCAGCTGGTACTATTGCTGTTGTTGCTGCAGCTGGTACTATTGTTGTTGTTGTTGTTGTTGCAGCTGGTACTATTGTTGTTGTTGCTGCAGCTGGTACTATTGTTATTGTTGTTGCAGCTGGTACTATTGTTGTTGTTGTTGTTGTTGCAGCTGGTACTATTGTTATTGTTGTTGCAGCTGGTACTATTGTTGTTGTTGCTGCAGCTGGTACTATTGTTTTGTTGCTGCAGCTGATACTATTGTTGTTGTTGTTGCAGCTGGTACTATTGCTGTTGTTGCTGCAGCTGGTACTATTGTTGTTGTTGTTGCAACTGGTACTATTGCTGTTGTTGCTGCAGCTGATACTATTGTTGTTGTTGTTGCAACTGGTACTATTGCTGTTGTTGCTGCAGCTGGTACTGTTGCTTTTGTTATAGGTGGTACTGTTACTGTTGCTACAGTTGGTACTGTTGATGTTGCTGCAGTTGGTACCGTTGCTGTTGCTGCAGCTTGTATTGGTGCTGTTGCTGCAGTTGGCACTGTTACTGTAGCTGGTACTCTTGCTGAAACTTGCACTGTTGCTGCAGCTGATATTGCGCTTGGTACTGGTACGGTTGCTGCAGCTTGTTCTGTTGCTGTTGCTGCTGTTGGTACTATTACTGTTGCTGCAGTTGGTACTGTTACTGTTGCTGCCCTTGGTACTGTTGCTGGTGCTGCAGTAGGCACCGTTCCTATTGCTGCTATTTCTAATGATTTTCTTCTTCAGCTCCTGCTGTTACACTAATGATGTTAATATTGATCCGCTTAATATTCTTGTCCCTGATGTTGCTGTTGCAGACACAAGAAAGGTGAAGAACCTTTACCGGAGAGCACAACGCCTGGCTGACATGCAGTGAACTTCCTCAAGAGAGTCTAGGAAATGAGAGCCACGCTGGTGTACATTACATGCGACAAACGTACTTGCAGCCGTTAACAGGAGTCCTTAGGTTTCTCTAGGTTTCCCCTGCGCACATTTTATCGCGGCTCTGCCAACGAATGGTACACCCGAGGGAGTGTCCTGAAAACTCGCGTCAACGAATACAGGTCCTTTCCGCATGTGTTACTGTATATCATCCCTTTTAAAGGCTGCGACAAAATGTGCATACGGTACACCGGGGAAAACCTATAGACTCAAGTCAACAGAGGTTCGCCTGCCACATCGACTATGAAAACAAGGTTGGTGTAGTGCACAGGAACTACCTCACATTTTATGAACGAGAAATGAGCCGAATTCTACAACCTTGAAGTGAACCACAACAACAGTGAACAGAAGCAGCTCTTATAGAATTATCACTACAGACATTATTCCACATAGCAGAGGGACTAATTTCTATTTAGCCTTGCCCGTTGCCCACAGCATACTCAAGAATATGAACAAGCATCAAACAAACACACTTGTCCAACTCACTCCTCATATCAACATTGCCAGGTAGCAGAGACCTGCAGTAGGCCTACCGGACTTTCCACACTTTAAATCACCGGACACTTCACCTTTACCTAACAACCTACTCTCTTCCCCGAGATATATAAATAAACATGTCTGATTTCCAAGATTCACTTGAGAAAATTTACTACGAGTGAACAAAGCGTCGTGTAATTTTATAAAAAAAAGTTCTTCCCTTTTTTTCCAGTATTTTTACAACTACTTGTCAAGTGTTGCCACAGTTTCACATGCTGAAGATACACTGTAATAACTTATTATTCTTTATTTACTTCCCTGTCAATGTTCCAACAATCACCGTTGCCAACCAAGGTGGAAGCCATTAATGTTGTCAACTGATGTTACTAGTACCCATCTTTACGCTCAAGGTAATATTTTGACCAGGCTGATCGATTCTGCAGGCGCCGCTGTGTGTGTGTGTGTGTGTGTATTCACCTAATTGTACTCACCTAATTGTGGTTGCAGGGGTCGAGACTCAGCTCCTGGCCCCGCCTCTTCACTGATCGCTACTGGATCCTCTCTCTCTCTGCTTCCTGAGCTTTGTCATACCTCTTCTTAAAACTATGTATGGTTCCTGCCTCCACTACTTCACTTGCTAGGCTATTCCACTTGCTGACAACTCTATGACTGAAGAAATACTTCCTAACGTCCCTGTGACTCGTCTGAGTCTTCAGCTTCCAGTTGTGACCCCTTGTCCCTGTGTCCCCTCTCTGGAACATCCTATCTCTGTCCACCTTCTCTATTCCCCGCAGTATCTTGCATGGCGTTATCATGTCTCCCCTGACCCTTCTGTCCTCCAGTGTCGTCAGTCCGATTTCCCTTAACCTTTCCTCGTACGACATTCCCCTGAGCTCTGGGACTAGCCTTGTTGCAAACCTTTGTACTTTCTCTAACTTCTTGACGTGCTTGACCAGGTGTGGGTTCCAGACTGGTGCTGCATACTCCAGTATGGGCCTAACATACACAGTGTACAGTGTCTTGAACGATTCCTTATTAAGGTATCGGAACGCTATTCTCAGGTTTGCCAGGCGCCCGTATGCTGCAGCGGTTATTTGGTTGATGTGTGCCTCCGGTGATGTGCTCGGTGTTATGGTCACCCCAAGGTCTTTCTCCCTGAGTGAGGTTTGTAGTCTTTGTCCACCTAGCCTATACTCTGTCTGCGGTCTTCTTTGCCCCTCCCCAATCTTCATGACTTTGCATTTGGCTGGATTGAATTCGAGAAGCCAGTTGCTGGACCACATGTTCAGCCTGTCCACGTCTCTTTGCAGTCCTGCCTCATCCTCGTCCGATTTAATTCTTCTCATCAACTTCACATCATCTGCGAACAGGGACACTTCAGAGTCTATTCCTTCCATCATGTCGTTCACATATATCAAAAATAGCACTGGTCCTAGAACTGACCCCTGTGGGACCCCGCTCATAACAGGCGCCCACTGTGATACCTCTTCACGTACCATGACTCGTTGCTGCCTCCCTGTCAGGTATTCTCTTATCCATTGCAGTGCCCTCCCTTTTACTTGCGCCTGATCCTCCAGCTTCTGCACTAATCTCTTGTGGGGAACTGTGTCAAAGGCCTTCCTGCAGTCTAGGAAAACGCAATCTACCCACCCCTCTCTCTCGTGTCTTACTTCTGTTACCTTGTCATAAAACTCCAGGAGGTTTGTGATACAAGATTTGCCTTCCATGAACCCATGCTGGTTTTCATTTATAATCTTGTTCCTTTCCAGGTGTTCGACCACTCTCCTCCTGATAATCTTCTCCATGACTTTGCACACAATACATGTCAGAGACACAGGTCTGTAGTTTAGTGCCTCGTTTCTGTTTCCTTTCTTAAATACGGGGACTACATTAGCTGTCTTCCATTTCTCAGGTAGTTGCCCAGTTTCAAGGGATGTGTTGAAGATTGTGGTTAGAGGCACGCACAGCATCTCTGCTCCTTCTCTAAGGACCCATGGGGAGATGTTGTCCGGTCCCATCGCCTTCGAGGTGTCAAGGTCACTTAAGAGCTTCTTCACCTCCTCCTCAGTTGTTCGTATGTCATCCAACACTTGTTGGTATATTCCCTCTTGATGCTCCCTTCTGTGCTGTCTTCCCACAGCCCTTCCTGTCTCTACTGTAAAAACTTCCTTAAATCTCCTGTTCAGCTCCTTACATACCTCCTGATCATTTCTTGTGAGTTCTCCACCTTCTGTCCTTAATCTGATCACCTGGTCTTTGACTGTTGTCTTCCTCCTGATGTGGCTATACAACAGTTTCGGGTCAGTCTTGATTCTCGATGCTGTCATTTTCATACTGTCGCTGGGCCTCCCTCCTTACCTGTGCGTACTCATTCCTGGCTCTGCGACTAATCTCCCTATTTTCGTGTGTTCTCTGCCTTTTGTACTTTTTCCATTTTCTATTGCACTTTGTTTTTGCCTCCTTACACCGTCGGGTAAACCAGGGGCTCGTTCTGGTCTTCCCGTTGTTACTGTTGCCCTTGGGAATAAACCTTTCCACTGCCTCCTTGCATTTTGTTGTTACATATTCCATCATTTCATTTACTGGCTTTCCTGCCAGTTCTCTGTCCCACTGGACCTCCCGCAGGAAGTTCTTCAACCCTATGTAGTCCCCTCTTTTATAGTCAGGCTTTTCCCATTCAACTCCTGTTATTCTCTCCACTTGCAGCTCTACTATGTATTCAAAGCACAGAACCACGTGGTCGCTAGCTCCTAGGGGACTCTCATACTTGATGTCCTCAATATCTGAGCTGCCCAGGGTGAACACAAGGTCCAATCTTGCTGGTTCATTCTCCCCTCTCACTCTGGTAGTGTCCTTAACATGTTGGTGCATGAGGTTTTCCAGCACCACGTCCAACATCCTGGCTCTCCATGTTTCGGGACCCCCATGTGGCTCCAGGTTTTCCCAGTCAATCTCCCTGTGGTTGAAATCCCCCATAACCAGCAACTTTGCTCTGCTGGAGTGAGCTCTTCTTGCCACCTCAGCAAGTGTGTCCACCATTGCTCTGTTTCTCTCTTCATACTCCTCTCTTGGCCTCCTGCAGTTCTGTGGTGGATTATACATCACTGCAATGACCACTTTGTGTTCCCCAGACTGAAGTGTACCTGCTATGTAGTCTCTTTCTCCCGTCTCATCTATTCCTTCCATTTTCTCGAATTTCCATCTGTTTTTTACGAGCAGAGCAACCCCACCTCCCCCCTGCCCCTTCTATCTTTCCTCATGATCTGGTATCCTGGTGGGAAGATTGCATCTGTTATTGTCTCCGTGAGTTTTGTTTCTGTAACTGCTATGATGTCTGGGGACTTCTCATTGATTCTTTCTTGCCATTGTCCTGTGTGTGTGTGTGTGGGGTGTGTGTGTGTGTGTGTGTGTGTGTGTGTGTGTGTGTGTGTGTGTGTGTGTGTGTGTGTGTGTGTGTGTGTTGTGTGTGAGTGTGTGTGTACTCACCTATTTGTGGTTTGCAGGGGCCGAGTCATAGCTCCTGGTCCCGCCTCTTCACTAACTGCTACTAGGTCCTCTCTCCCCCTGCTCCATGAGCTTTATCAAACCTCGTCTTAAAACTATGTATGCTTCCCGCCTCCACTACGTCACTTTCTAGGCTATTCCACTGCCTGACAACTCTATGACTAAAGAAATACTTCCTAACATCCCTTTGACTCATCTGAGTCTTCAACTTCCAATTGTGGCCCCTTGTTTCTGTGTCCCATCTCTGGAACATCCTATTTTTGTCCACCTTGTCTATTCCGCGCAGTATTTTATATGTCGTTATCATGTCTCCCCTGACCCTCCTGTCCTCCAATGTCGTCAGGCCAATTTCTCTTAACCTATCTTCGTAGGACAATCCCCTTAGGTCTGGGACTAGTCTTGTTGCACACCTTTGCACTTTCTCTAATTTCTTGACGTGCTTGACCAGGTGTGGATTCCAAACTGGTCCTGCATACTCCAGTATGGGCCTGACGTATATGGTGTACAGAGTCTTGAACGATTCCTTTCTGAGGTATCGGAACGCTATCTTTAGGCTTGTGTGTGTGTGTGTGTGTGTGTACGAGAAAATTTATGCAATAGAGAGGAGAAAGAGGGCCGCAGCGAAGGATACGTTCAAAGTTTACAGAGCGATATATGTCAGATAATATGTCTAAAATTCACCAGTTACCCTTTTGACTGTCTAAGCAACAGTGAAACACTGTAGCTGGCATTGAACATGACTTACCAGACTCCTCCTGAGTCATCTCCCTCCATTTTCGTCTATTCCGCCGTCCAGCAGAACCAACACTTACCTGCAAGCAAAATATTTTCTTAAGTGTCCCATTTTATTATATATACAATAAAATATATATATATATATATATATATATATAATATATATATATATATATATATATATATATATATATATATATATATATATATATATATATATATAAATATATATAATATATATATATAAATATATATAAATATATATATATAATATATATAAATATATATATATAAATATATATAAATATATATATAAATATATATAAATATATTATATATATATAAATATATATATATATATATATATATATATATATATATATTATATATATATAATATATATATATATATATATATATATAATATATATATAATATATATATATATATATATTGTTAATTATTGCAGAGAACTAAACATTCTGAGCAAGAATTCTAATTTTACAAGAAATAAAGAAGGGCAATTTTTTTAAATAAATAATACTCGCAAGTATTCTTAGTAGGCCAGGATCATATCCGTTCTCTTGGTCACATGCTCTTGCGCTACCGTCTGCAGCATGGCTGTGAGATGCACTATAATAAATTAGTTGCTACCATGAAAAAAATTGATCAAAATTTCCCTTGATCTACTTATCAATAGCGTTCATGTGCCACTGATTAGCAATGTTCCCGTATTAGTGATTAGTAGTGTACCTATACTACTTATTAATAATGTACCTGCAATATCAAGCCATTATTTCTTTGGATAAAAGCGACCAATGGACCTTTTATCACCCATACACTAAGAGGTGTGCTCAGACACTCGAAAACGGCATGTATCATTTGCAAATATCTTGCCTAATAGAACCAGAATTCGAACCTATAGTTAACATCCAAGAGGTGCGTTGAAATTTAACAACTTTTTTACATGGGTTGATCAAAGCACGGGTAGACAAGCCGTGTTTTTTTTTTTCACTGATACCCAGTAACCTCATATCAGCTGTTGCTAAATCATCTTTAAGGCAGCTGTTACTTTACCAGTGAGAGGGTCATCACTAAGACAAGAGCCAGGTAATATTTTCATTACGAATAAAAAGTAACCACTGCTAACAAATCTACGCGGCATTTATTATACACACAGTCTGTGGTGATCCCTAACTCAAAAACTCTGCCAAATTTTAGACTAAATTCTGCAATATCTTGTCAACACCGATGACAGCTTCACCAGTGCCAGTCACCCATTATCAGTAACGAGAGACGATAAGACTATATATATATATATATATATATATATATATATATATATATATATATATATATATTATATATATATATATATATATATATATATAATACATAAGTTATGCGATTGATATTTCGACTAGGCAACAAAAAATAAACATCATTCAGGATCACGTAAATACAAAGAAACAATGCACATATTCTCTCCATCAAAACAATATATACATATTGTTTTTTTCAGTGTTGATTTTTGCTCCGAAGAATACTGCCGCAATATTGATGTTACTAAAACTCTAGGGTGAACATGCTACATATATCCAGTAATACCATCCTGCAACACCTTGCATTATGCCAAATTGTTGTTATTTTCCATTATTAATGTATATGGGGAAGGTGGAGGGGCTTCAGTAACCACTACCAAGGTATGAGAGGGGGAGGTGGAGGACATTTAGTAACCACTACCAAGGTACGAGAGGGGGAGGTGGAGGACATTTAGTAACCACTACCAAGGTACGAGAGGGGGAGGTGGAGGACATTTAGTAACCACTACCAAGGTACGAGAGGGGGAGGTGGAGGACATTTAGTAACCACTACCAAGGTACGAGAGGGGGAGGTGGAGGACATTTAGTAACCACTACCAAGGTACGAGAGGGGGAGGTGGAGGACATTTAGTAACCACTACCAAGGTATGAGAGGGGAAGGTGGAGGACATTTAGTAACCTCTACCAAGGTATGAGAGGGGTGGTGGAGGACGTTTAGTAACCACTACCAAGGTACGAGAGGGGGAGGTGGAGGACATTTAGTAACCACTACCAAGGTATGAGAGGGGAGGTGGAGGACGTTTAGTAACCACTACCAAGGTACGAGAGGGGGAGGTGGAGGACGTTTAGTAACCACTACCAAGGTACGAGAGGGGGAGGTGGGGGACGTTTAGTAACCACTACCAAGGTATGAGAAGGGGAGGTGGAGGACGTTTAGTAACCACTACCAAGGTATGAGAGGGGGAGGTGGAGGACGTTTAGTAACCACTACCAAGGTATGAGAGGGGAGGTGGAGGACGTTTAGTAACCACTACCAAGGTATGAGAGGGGGAGGTGGAGGACGTTTAGTAACCACTACCAAGGTATGAGAGGGGGAGGTGGAGGACGTTTAGTAACCACTACCAAGGTATGAGAGGGGAGGTGGAGGACGTTTAGTAACCACTACCAAGGTACGAGAGGGGGAGGTGGAGGACTTTAGTAACCACTACCAAGGTATGAGAGGGAGGGGTGGAGGACGTTTAGTAACCACTACCAAGGTATGAGAGGGGGAGGTGGAGGACGTTTAGTAACCCCTACCAAGGTACGAGAGGGGGAGGTGGAGGACGTTTAGTAACCACCACCAAGGTACGAAAGGGGGAGATGGAGGACGTTTAGTAACCACTACCAAGGTATGAGAGGGGGAGGTGGAGGACGTTTAGTAACCACTACCAAGGTACGAGAGGGGGAGGTGGAGGACGTTTAGTAACCACTACCAAGGTATGAGAGGGGGAGGTGGAGGGCGTTTAGTAACCACTACCAAGGTATGAGAGGGGAGGTGGAGGACGTTTAGTAACCACTACCAAGGTACGAGAGGGGGAGGTGGAAGACGTTTAGTAACCACTACCAAGGTATGAGAGGGGGAGGTGGAGGACGTTTAGCAACCACTACCAAGGTACGAGAGGGGGAGGTGGAGGACGTTTAGTAACCACTACCAAGGTAGAGAGGGGGAGGTGGAGGACGTTTAGTAACCACTACCAAGGTACGAGAGGGGGAGGTGGAGGACGTTTAGTAACCACTACCAAGGTATGAGAGGGGGAGGTGGAGGACGTTTAGTAACCACTACCAAGGTACGAGAGGGGGAGGTGGAGGACGTTTAGTAACCACTACCAAGGTATGAGAGGGGGAGGTGGAGGACATTTAGTAACCACTACCAAGGTATGAGAGGGGGAGGTGGAGGACGTTTAGTAACCACTACCAAGGTATGAGAGGGGGGGTAGAGGACGTTTAGTAACCACTACCAAGGTATGAGAGGGGGAGGTGGAGGACGTTTAGTAACCACTACCAAGGTATGAGAGGGGGAGGTAGAGGACGTTTAGTAACCACTACCAAGGTATGAGAGGGGGAGGGGAGGACGTTTAGTACCCACTACCAATTATGAGAGGGGGAGGTAGAGGACTTTTTAGTAACCACTACCAAGGTATGGGAGGGGGAGGCAGAGGACGTTTAGAAAACCACTACCAAGGTATGAGAGGGGGAGGTAGAGGACGTTTAGTAACCACTACCAGGTATGAGAGGGGGAGGTAGAGGACGCTTAGTAACCACTACCAAGGTATGAGAGGGGGAGGTGGAGGACGTTTAGTAACCACTACCAAGGTATGAGAGGGGGAGGTAGAGGACGTTTAGTAACCACTACCAAGGTAGAGGAGGGGGAGGTAGAGGACGTTTAGTAACCACTACCAAGGTAGAGAGGGGGAGGTGGAGGACGTTTAGTAACCACTACCAAGGTATGAGAGGGGGAGGATGGAGGACGTTTAGTAACCACTACCAAGGTATGAGAGGGGGAGGTAGAGGACGTTTAGTAACCACTACCAAGGTATGAGAGGGGGAGGTGGAGGACGTTTAGTAACCACTACCAAGGTATGAGAGGGGGAGGTAGAGGACGTTTAGTAACCACTACCAAGGTAGAGAGGGGGAGGTGGAGGACGTTTAGTAACCACTACCAAGGTACAAGAGGGGGAGGTAGAGGACGTTTAGTAACCACTACCAAGGTATGAGAGGGCAAAGATGAAAGTATCAGAGACGTTATGGTAAAAATGAAGATATAAAAATCTAAAGAGCACAAAATACAAACAAAATACAGTCAAACTCTGCCTGAAGGTTAAGGAACACAACAGTGTTAATATCACAAATGTGCAAAGATCTTTCACTACCGGGATAAATTCAATGAAATAAAAACTACTGAGAACGCCTAAAATCCTAAGATTATACTCCGTTATGTATAGGCGAGAACTGTGTGCTATAATTTTCACCAATTCTACACAATTCTACACACTGAAATAATCCCTCACTAGACGTGCAGACATAGTGCAAAAATGTCCCATTGAGAAGCAGAGGGATAATAAACATCCTCTCTTAGTATATAACGAAGATTACCAATACGTCACTTTCAGGCTTTAATGGGAATTACCTGAAAAACCTTACGATTAGCTGGACTGTGGTGCTTATTTCTTAATAAGAGCAATCTACAGATGTCAACAGCCTGACTGACCAGCCTATTAACCAGGAGATCCGGTGCAAGACAGGGACTCCGAAGCGATGGTTCCTGAAGCAATCTACTGATTGTTAATGAAAAGAAAAGTCATTCTTTTTTTCTGTCACATTCCATCACAGGCGGTGAAAAATATAATCGCAAAGAACTTTATAAAGACGTTTTGCCTGTCCACAGGCAAAAAGTCTCGGTACAGTTTTTTCAGAGCTGTTGTACCTTTTTAACCTCCTGTCCTTCGTACTACGATGCATTGCATAGATTTAGTTGCTTCTGTTAACCCAAGATGACCTCACCAATGCCACGAGAACATCGCCAAGCCTTAGACTACGGGATACTTACACTTCCAAGGAATGACAGTGGGAAAAGAGTCGCATAAGGGGGCGTCCAGTAACCACCATTTAGCCCAGTCTCGCACCACGAATGATATTCGTACAGATTTAAACGTTTCCTGATGCTCATCCGCTGTCGGACATGTAGATTTTTTTTTCTGCTTATCTGTAGTTAAATATAACGGTTCACAGGCGTATTTAACTTAGCCTAACCCGAATTAAAGCAAGTAGTATTTGTACGTTTACTGACGTTGCGAGTCGCCAAGAAAGTTAACACAATATAGCAAGGATAGTTTGCACTGAAAGGCACTTTGCAGCTATTGGGAGGGGAAGAGTGGAAAAGTGCATGAACTGAGCAAGCACCTTCCTGCTGCTAACAAATGAGTATGGGAGAATAACCTGTTGTTCTCAATGGGAAGCAAGAGACAGAATACAGCCAGAGTTACACTTAACTTCTTGGGTTACGTAAGTGGTAACTCCCAATAAATACTGGAAAGAGGATAAAATATGGGCTGGGAAGAAATATGTCGAGCTAGGACATGACTGATAATAGTTTAGAGAGATTTGGCTGCTAAAGTGGCTAGTTCATTCCGTATCTATCTTATGGACGACAAGGGCTAGTTTGTGCACCATGTACTTCCATATCCAGAAGGCCAAGGTACTGAGCCCTAAAAGGGGTTAGCTAACAGGACCATATTTGAGTGTGTGTATTATATATATATATATATATATATATATATATATATATATATATATATATATATATACATAATATATATATATATTTTATATTATATATATATAGTAATATTTCCGTTGGCACTTTCAGAACACGCGTTCAAAATTTTCGTTATCGTATTCTCATTAATAAGATTCCTAAACATATCATATAGGCTATGGTACTGTTTCAATAATCCTCAATAAAGTTTTGTAGATGAATGGTTCAGAGAACCGACATGTTGATAAATTAGACACATGTGCAACTCTTGGGTATCTTTATTGAGGAAACGTTTCGCCACACAGTGGCTTCATCAGTCCATACAAAGGAGAATCTTGAGAACAGGAGGAGAATGAGGTAATCAGTCCTCAACCTTGAGTCGATGTGGTCAGTCCATCAATCTTGAATAGAATACGGCATACGTGCTGAGAAGGAGCTTATGTTACACGACCTATGACTGCTGCACCTCTCCTGCCAACGGTTTATAAGCTCCTCCGCACGTATGCCGTATTCTATTCAAGATTGATGGACTGACCACATCGACTCAAGGTTGAGGGACTGATTACCTCATTCTCCTCCTGTTCTTCAAGATTCTCCTTTGTATGGACTGATGAAGCCACTGTGTGGCGAAACGTTTCCTCAATAAAGATACCCAAGAGTTGCACATGTGTCTAATTTATCAATCCTCAATAAACCAGATAAGCGACTGAAGAATAAAAAAATATGTACTTAATGCTATTTCTGACTACAATCCCGACTATGGTTGTAATGAAAGAATAGGTAAGACCATATAGAGAATCTATATTTCATCCCTAAATGAAAATATCTTCGATCCTCGGAGTTAATGGAAAATTCTTGGCCGTGTTACGAACTGCCATGCTCCTAAATATTATGAGTAACGAGCTTTAATTCCTAATGCCAGGGACAAGATAACTGAACTTATCACAGCAAGCAGAATAGCAGTGATAAAAAAATTAATGAGACACTATCACTATGAATCTTGCTAAATGTCTAAGAAGAAAACACATATCCTAATGGACAACAAAACATGTAATGATATTAAATCCTACAACATGCACAAATTTTTATTATTATTATTATTAATGGCATTAAGTACCTCTTAATAAGCTTATCACCAGTAATCCCTTCTTCAATCAACTGTAAAAGCCTCTGCTGAAAACTAAATTTCTCACATAAATGTTAGTAAGAAAATATTACAAACTGTGGACTGCGAAGGATTTAAACAAGATTACAATGGTAGGGCTACATCTGCTCCTGCTGCCATTTTCCCGAATAAAGAACTATAGGAAACATGCTGAGTTGGGCACAAGAGTTAATAACTGTGTCTCTACATTACAATCTAAAATTTTAGTCATCCTAATGGCAAGAAGTTGCTACGTCATCACCGAATGAACTGGACTTCCAGAATAACTAACAATATGTTTATTGAAGAAATCACGTGATGAAAAAACAAATCGGAGGGAAATAATTTAATGTATAGTCCTTAAGACTTTCATCTCATTGGATTATTCCAGCATAATAAAGGAGATAACATAATCCAAGAAAAGTTTTTGCAAAACAAAATGAATATAAAGTCTTAAGTATCAGAAATAATATTAGGAGAGAAATAAATAATAAATTTTGTGCAGATACCTTTAACCCGACATTCAAATCCTTCCAGCAGGAGCGAGTCTCTCACGTTTTGCATAGCAATGATACACATTTGCATAGAATTTCCCCCAGAATGCAGCCCATAACGGTCGAGTGACACCCGATGTCTAGTTTTACTGTGATGCCAGGTGTGACTGATGTTTAAGAAGGTGAATGTAACCGGTAAAAAGAACTGAGAGTTGAAGAGGAGTGTAGGAGGTAAATACTGATAATGGTAGTGGTGAAGTTAGCTGGAGAATAGAACAGACAGTTTGTGTGTGTGCAGTGGGGAAGGGGTTAAGATGGGAGAAATAAACGATGGATATAGACAACTGCTGACCTGGAGTGTACAAATAACTTTCATGGCACACACAAGTACGATAAAACACCTAAATTACTGGGAACGGTTGAAGTCCCTTGATTTGTATTCCCTGGAACGCAGGAGAGAAAGATACATGGTAATATACACTTGGAAAATCCTAGAGGGATCAGTACCAAACTTGCACACGAAAATTACTCCCTATTTAAGCAAAAGACTCGGCAGGAGATGCAATATTCCCCCAAAAGCAGGGGGGCCACAAGTACACTGAGAGACAATACAGTAAGTGTCAGGGGCCCAAGACTGTTCAACTGCCTCTCAGCATACATAAGGAGGATTACCAACAGACCCCTGACTGTCTTCAACAAGGTGTTGGACAGGCACCTAAAGTTAATACCTGACTAGCCGGGCTGTGGTTTGTACGTCAGTTTGCGTGCGGCCAGCAGTAACAGCCTGGTCCACCACGAGGCCTGGTCTCAGATCGGGCCGCGGGGGCGTTAACCCCCCAAACCCTTTCCAGGTATGTAGGTGAGTGCAGGTGGGAGGCGCATCCGTCTCGCTCCCGGCGGACGGAATGCTGAATGACCCACACGGGTTTAGCACTTAACATGAATTAAACAAACAACGATAAATAGGAAGCACTGAAAACGAGGTGTGAGTGAGACATATCTACTACCTCACACTCTCCTACGGTAAATCCCACAACTAAAAGTAACAAAAAAAAAATATACTGATTAATTATCAGAACACTAGAATCCCTTGGTTATTCGGTGTTTTTAATATCAACAGTGCCAACGTCATTAACAAATTACTTCCTATCAATACCAATTTTCTACAATCAACGCCAATTTGTTGCTATCGTGATAAATTTACTGCCATATTATATATAATAACAATACAATCAAAACAATTTTAAGTCCATTACTGGGTTAAAACCATAACCATAATTCTTTCTAAGTCACAGGTCATAAGTCACAATAAGTCTTGAGGTAATGTGTTATTTCATTATTATTTAGACAAAAAGTGGTTTGTTGGGTTCTTAGTTAGGTATTAAGGTTACTCAAACCCAGCCACCACGCAAAGGTGATCCAGCGTCGAGACCACAAACCCTGTCCCCACACTAAGATCAGCTAGCATCGAGGTCACAAAGCCTGTCACCACGCTAAGGTGCCCCAGCGTTCAGGTCACAAACCCTGCCAACACGCTAAGGTGCCCCAGCGTCGAGGTCACAAACCCTGCCACCACGCTAAGATGAACTACTATCGAGGTCACAAACCTTGCCACTACACTAAGGTGACTCAGCGTCGAGGTCACAGTCTCAGTCATTGAAACTAGCACTGTCTTCAACACAAAAGTGTGTAGACGAATATTTAATGACAACTCAGATATAAAGAGACCGATTTTGTTCACTCTAAAATTTAGAAAGAATAGCAGTTATCCAGGTTTTAAGAATATATTTTGTTAATTTGCTAACAACTGTAAATTATATGGTTAAATTTGAAAGTGTGAAGAAGGGATATACCGATAAGACGCACAGCCTTGTCATGAACCTGTTTAGATACCAGGGTACCTGGTACCTGTACCATCACTCTAGCATGTTACACATAGCCTTGCCATGAAGCTGTGAGGTACCAGGGTACCTGGTACCTGCATGTTACAAAATGCGACATCTACTAAGTAATCTCCAGAGAATACTAGGTCAACTTATTGATCCCTTTCTAGTATCTATCCTGTTTCTGGTTTTGTAACAGTTTGTCAGAGTGTACGTTAGTCCAGTTATCCCGTAAATTATGTGGCTTCTCAGTAGATCTTCTTGGATTGCAACTGGATAAATACAAACCAACCAAATAAAAGATAGATCTTTAATAATAAAGGTGTCTAAGCAGTAATATTTAGTTAATGTAACTTGAATAATTAAGGAGATAAACTCCTGCACAACACTTGGAGTATAACTTAGTATACTTATGTATCATACTCATTCTGTACATATAATCATATGGTGCTATGGGCACATTTGACAAGATACTGTACTACTCTTAATATGTACCGTCTGGTATGTTGCTATGTAGAGATGTACTCAAAAATACAATAGTAATGTGAATGTGACTGACAACACCAAGTCCATATGTAAGTTAACTTCTGGACCTACGAGGCAATCAAACAGATTGCTTGAACAATATCAAGGCAAGGAATCAAGGAGACCAAAATGACCTTAACTGCAGACCTTCAACAGATCCTACACAAAAGTCATAAAACTCCAGTATTACTGAAACTGGGTCTAGCTATTGCAATTTCCCGACTACGACAGTGCATAGATGCCAAAACAATGTAGGTCAAAAATTGAACTCAGGACCATAAATAATGCACTGTGAACAGATTTGCACAGAGAAAGGGGAAGTATGTGCCAGCTCACCAATGAAGACATACTTTACCGAAAACAGTCTAAATAACACGAGCTGAAGAGAGCAGCGTTCTCCCAGACACAGCAAGAGACAAGGTGTTTTCTCTGAGAGGAACAGCGAGAGAGAAGGGCCGGCAGATACAACGTCAGGTGACTTGTATCAGCTTGAGCCTGAAACGAACTGCAATACAAGCGTGCAGGTACTTAACAACACTGGCAGCCAATCAAAACTCTGCCACTGAGCACAATGAGAAATGTGGTTGTTACATCTTCCCTATAAACATAAGCTAATAATATAAGTCAAATAATATGAAGTATGAAATTTTCGTATGAGCTATTAACGACAAACTCAGCAATATAAAATTATATGACAAATTAATATATACATAATATTTATTGCGTCCTTTTCTGAGGTCTTTTCAGGACGCAACACGTGCATCACTCTAGCATGGTACACACAGCCTTGTCATGAACCTGTGATGGTGCGGGTACCCTGGTACATACACCATCACCCTAGCCTAGTACACACAGCCTTGTCATGAACCTGGGAGGTACCAGGGTACCTGGTACCTGCTACCATCACTCTAGCATGGTACACATAGCCAGGGTAAACATATTAAGGGACATTAGTAACTAGGCCTGACTGCAACGACCACAGTAAACACCCCGACCCTCCCATAAATTCTGTCATCAAAACAGGGCGCGGCATTCCTGTCACTAGAGAAAAGGGAAAGGGATTGTCGAGGGGAAAGAGAAAAGGGGATGTCGAAGGAAAATGGAAAAGGGGTTTGTCGAGGGGGAACTTGTGGGTTATATCGGAAATCCGAGAAGGGGAGTGGTAGCCAGAGGAAAATGAGCCCTGAAGATAGGAGGTTCGGTGAGGTTTGTCAACAGGACGAGTGTTTCCTGATGTGGGTCTTAGTCATACGATGACCTGCAGCTGGAGCTCTTGGTCATCTGACCGAGGCCTTCCGTTGGCTTACGGTCCACCCCCTTTAAAAAATACCAGTGATGATTATAACCAGTAGTTATGTGCAAATTGAAGTGGAGGAGGGACAACTCATTCTCTTAACTCACATAAGAATTTATGTGGATTTTCCACACACCGCGTACAACAAATTTCTCCGTTGGGTTAGGTTAGGGTAGGTTAGGTTAAGGCAGGTTGGATTAGGTTAGGTTGGGTTAGATTACGTTAGGGTTGGTTAGGGTAGATTAGGTTAGGTTAGGCTGGGTTAGGTTAGGTTAGGGTAGATTTTCCTTTATGCATAAAACATAGCCACTTATAAACCACAATGCAAAAACTTTATTTACGATATACACGATAAAACATTCTGCGATGCGAACAGAAAACCAAGACCGACTCCTGAAGAGCGCGTAGATATAGTTGTAGGATTTTTCACTGTTTACGGTACCTTCATTAGTCTCCATACGATATGTTTTTACTAAAGTGATAATGTCTGTAGTTAATAATAATAATAATAATAATAATAATAATAATAATAATAAATAATAATAATAATAATAATAATAAAAATAATAATAAATAATAATAATTAAAAGATAATAATATTGAATATAATAATAAAAATAATATAATAATAATTAATAATAATAATATAATAATAATAATAATAATAATAAAAAAATAATAATTGATAAAATTAAAAAAATAAATACCAATATAAAAATAACTACATATATAATTCTGTTAAGCGTTCAAACCTATGTGGCCAGCTCAGGGTAAGACGTGGTGAGGCTTGATCCTCCGTCTGCTGAACGCGAAAGACGCGCTGAAAATGAAGCAGGTTGGAAAGATGTTAGAGGGACAACGTCCCCACCGGACGCTAAGTAATCACTGGATAGCAAGGTTGTACTCACAACTGTATTGTTGAGGATGTCAAAGATTATGTGCCTCATCGCCTCAACTTGTTCCGTCCATTATGTGGGAGGGACCGGAAACTGGCAACCAAAAATGACAGTGGGTTCAGCGAAGTGGAGTGTCCAGTGGTCATCTCTCCCTGCAGAGGGAGGAAAGGTAATAATAGTAATAATAATAATAATATTCTACCCAGGAATGTTTTTACGAATAAACTTAATGGTGCCCCACTCGCCTGCCTCCATCACACCCACCATGTCTGGTCACGTGCCCTATGTCCACCACAGCGGTGGGTTAATTTTTTGTCCCTTCGGTTATGAACACGAGGGTTGTAGGCTAAGTGTTTCAAGGGTATTCCTGGTAATACTGAAAAATGGCAGAAATGAACCCCAGAGAATTACGGATAAGAGCGCAAGGAAAGAGGCCGGTTAAAAAGAAAAAATGTGCAATAACTTGGTATGTTCTTTCATGAAATATTTTGGAAACCAAAGTGTTTCGCATGTGTCTTTTACATCTATTTGTAAGTTCTGTATAACACTAATATAAAAAGAGATGTTGGGGAGAAGCATGATTCATTCTGACAGACCTACAGGTACTGAGAAAAAACACAAATTTAAAGAAAATGAGAAGTTAATTTGTACTCACCTATTTGTGGTTACAGGGGTCGAGTCATAGCTCCTGGCCCCGCCTCTTCACTGACTGCTACTAGGTCCTCTCTGTCCCTGCTCCAAGAGCTTTATCAAACCTCGTCTTAAAACTATGTATGGTTCCCGCCGCTACTACATCACTTTCTAGGCTGTTCCACTGCCTGACTACTCTATGACTGTGTGTGTGTGTGTGTGTGTGTGTGTGTGTGTGTGTGTGTGTGTGTGTGTGTGTGTGTGTGTGTGTGTGTGTGTGTGTGTGTGTGTGTGTGTGTTGCATGCTAAGGAAAATGGAACCAATATGTATAATTAGGGATTTTTTAGAGTTAAGGATTAGAGCTAAATAAAAAAATATGAGTTCAGGAACATTGCAGATTCTCCGGGTGTTGGTGTTGCTGTGTGAAGAGTTGAGAGGACGAGACTAATTACACAGATCTGTAGACTGACATTAAGAATGATGTACTGCTTTACAGCATATGACCGTCATCAAACTACAATGTTGCAGATAGAGATATGAAGGGGAAGGTAAATGGATGAAGAGAAGAAGGATGGATATTCACACTGATGCCAGTGTTGGATGTATGGGCGGATCGATGAATGGACTGACAGACAGAGATGGGGAAACAGATGTAAATATAGATGTCTGAATGAATCAAGGGAGTGGAGGTGCAGCCAAGATTCTCATTCAGTGACTTTATGATCTTTGATGACCAGTTTCCTGCTGGCACTCCTTCGTGGCACCCACTCAGTGCCACTGATGGTAAATGAATAAGGAGTGTAAATATGAGATAGGAAGGTCGGGGTAGGTCAAGGTTATTCGGCACATTAAGCATATTCCATTTCTGACACTGTCGTATTTACATCAATCGTTATCAATTTGCTACTGTTGTTACTAACTCACTCTCACATTCCTTTAATCATAATAAGGAAACAAATAAAACTATTCAAAGTGCTTTTTTACATTCCGTTCCGAGTCACCGGCAGTAAAATTCAGCAAATTTAGAAGAGAGGGGTGAATATTTCCACCATTTATGCTGAAAGAGCTGGCGAGTTCTTAGCCTAGCGCCCTGTGGAGAGAGTCACGCCTCACAGAGACCAGGTTCTTACCCCTGTCACAAACCAAACCACCGCGTTACGGTGACCCAGTGCTGCACGAGGGCGTGATAACAATGGTAGTGCCCTTGTGCTCCTGCTACTACTGTTATTGCTGCTCCTGTTACTGCTGTGCTTCTGTTAATCATATTGGCGTTGTTTCTACTGTTTCTGCCACTGTTGCTTTTTATCTTAATCCTCCTAGTTTCATCACAATTAGCAACATAATGCTGACTGTGCAGCTTGTTCACAATTATGCCGCACTGTAACAAACAGACTTGGGCAAAAATAATGTACATGTGCAATGTTACACTTATAAATCACTCATAAAATCCACTTTCCAATTAAGCAAGAAATAAGACTCATCGATCCCAACACTGGGATCTTCCTCATTACTGTCTAAAAAGAAACCTAGTGAAGGGATCGAAATATTCAGTTGTAATTCTTGCCTTTTTTATAGTGTGTGTTTTCTGAGAGACTAAGACAATTTTAAGTTCAAGATCAAGAAAGTCTAGGTAAGACCCCGTGTGGGTTGAGCTGGGAAGACGGGATAGGCGAAGAAAGTGCCGGGGTTTGCTGCATTTGCAAGGTGTGCATACACCATGCAGTACAGCACCTTGGAGGGAGCACTGTATGCACGAGTATGCACAGATAAGGAGGGAGTCGCAGCGGCAGTATGAAAATGATATAGCATCGAAAGTCAAGTCTGACCCGAAACTACTTTACAGCCACATCAGGAGGAAGACAACACTTAAGGACCAGGTAATCAGGCTGAGGAAAGAAGGTGGGGAGCTCACAAGAAACGACCAGGAAGTATGTGAGGAGCTCAACATGAGATTTCAGGAAGTATTTACAGTGGAGGCTGAAGGGACACTGGGAAGACGAAACAGTGGGGTACATCAACAAGGATATACCAACAAGTGTTGGATGAATTACACACAACTGAGGAGGAGGTGGAGAAGCTCCTAAGTGACCTTGATACCTCAAAGGCGGTGGGACCGGACAACATCTCTCCGTGGGTCCTTAGAGAGGGAGCAGGGACACTGCGTGTGCCACTAACCAAAATCTTCAACACTTCCCTTGAAACTGGGCAACTACCTGAAGTATGGAAGAAGGCAAATGTAGTCCCCGTCTTTAAGAAAGGAGACAGAAATGAAGCACTAAATTATAGACAAGTGTCACTGACGTGTATAGTATGCAAAGTCTTGGAAAAGATTATCAGGAGAGTGGTGGAGCACCTGGAACAGAGCAAGATTATAAACGACAGCCAGCACGGATTCATGGAAGGCAAATCCTGTGTCACAAACCTACTAGATTTTTATGACAAGGTAACTGAAGTAAGAAATGAGAGGGAGGGGTGGGTTGATTGCATTTTCTTGGACTGCAAGAAGGCCTTCGACACAGTTCCTCATAAGAGATTAGTACAGAAGCTCGAGGAAAAGGCACGTAGAACAGGAAGGGCACTGCAATGGATCAGAGAATACCTAACAGGGAGGCAACAACGAGTCATGGTCCGTGATGAGGTATCATAGTGGGCGCCGGTGACGAGCGGGATCCTACAGGGGTCAGTCCTGGGACCAGTGCTATTCTTGGTATATGTGAACGACATGACGGAAGGGATAGACTCAGATGTGTCCCTGTTTGCAAATGATGTGAAGTTAATGAGGAGAATTAAATCAGACGCTGACCAGACAGGTCTACAAAGAGACCTGGACAGGTTGGTTGCGTGGTCCAGAAACTGGCTCCTAGAATGTAACCCCGCCAAATGCAAAGTCATGAAGATCGGAGGAGGGCAAAGAAGACCGCAGACAGAGTTTAGGCTAGGAGGTCAAAGGCTGCAAACCTCACTCAGGAGAAAGATCTAGGAGTGAGTATAATACCGAGTACATCGCCAGAAGCACACATTAACGAGATAACTGCTGCGGCATATGGGCACTTGGCAAACCTGAGAATAGCGTTCCGGTACCTCTGTAAGGAATCGTTCAAGACTTTATACACTGTGTACGTCAAGCCCATACTGGAGTACGCAGCACCAGTTTGGAACCCACACCTGGTCAAACACGTCAAGAAATTAGAGAAATTGCAAAGGTTTGCAACAAGGCTAGTTCCAGAGCTAAGGGGAATGTCCTATGAAGAAAGGTTAAGGGAAATCGGTCTGACGACACTGGAGGACAGGAGGGTCAGGGGAGACATGATAACGACATACAAAATACTGCTTGGAATAGACAAAGTGGACAGAGACAGGATGTTCCAGAGATGGGACACATAAATAAGGGGTAAGTAAGTTTATTCAGGTATACACAAATACAGTTACATAGAATTATCGTACAGAGCAGCATATGTGTAGAGAACCTAGGATAACCCAAAAAAGTCAGACAGAGTGACTTATTTCCATTGGAGTCCTTTTACCTTATTATTATAATATAAAGTTTATAATATTTTCTTATTATTCTATAATGAAGATAACATCTTATTATCATACTAAAAAGACTATCTACTACACGAGGGCCATTAAGACTATCTACAATACGAGGGTCATTACTAGGAATAAGATGAGATGAGTCAAAGGGATGTTAGGAAGTATTTCTTCAGTCATAGAGTAGTTAGGAAGTGGAATAGTCTGGCAAGCGATGTAGTGGAGGCAGGAACTATACATAGCTTTAAGACGGGGTATGATAAAGCTCATGGAGCAGGGAGAGGGAGGACCTAGCAGCGGTCAGTGAAGAGGCGGGGCCAGGAGCTGAGTCTCGACCCCTGCAACCACAATTAGGTGAGTACAATTAGGTGAGTACTGTCGGGGAGTGGAGAGAGGGAGCTGTAGGGCGAAGGTGGCTTGTAGAATCTTGGTGGTGTCGGCTTGTAGTTTGGTTATTGCTTCGTATGTCGGTGAACTGAAGGTGTTCTTTTTCAGATCTTTAGTTTTCCTCGATATGATTTCTTTCCTGAGTGGGCACTTAGCTTGCAAGGGTATGATGATTACCCTTGCAGTTAAGACATGTTGGAGCCGTAGTGATGGTGCAGGGTCTGAATTCGTGTCCATTATTTCCACATTTTACACAAAACTTCTTATCCTTGATGGGGCAGTCTTTGGTGGTGTGATTATAGAAGTAGCAGGTCCAGCAGTGGGAGACGTATGAAACGTTCTGGTTCTATATGGTTTGGGTGAATGTGGTAATATGAGATGGCCAGACCGTCAGAGAGAGCTTGGGTAGCCATGCAGATGTCTGAGAATGTGATCTTTAGCACGGATGAGGCATTAGGGATCTTGGCGATGCTATCTACCGAGGTCCAGGTGTTTTGTTCCTCGATAGACATATTCAGTGCTTCAGTATAGAGAGAGGTGACGATCTTGTCCAGTCTTTTCACGAAGACCGAACGTTTCGCCTTCAAGAATGGAGACGGGGATATGGTGAATTGTCGTGTCTGTAGGGTCTTGACTGAAGGGTCGTCCATTAATTTTGACGCTCATTGTCGTCTGTGCAGGCGACAATGCAGGAGTCCTTCAGAGAGTGGATTGCCGTAAATTTGACTTGCAGGCAGGTCCTAACGGCGGTAGCTAAAGCTAGCTTCGAGGAGTCATTGATTATTCCATTCACAGGCTTGATTTTCACACGATGCGACAGCAGTGTGAGAAAGGAGGTGGCGCTTTAGTTAAGAGTCCAATTCAACAAGATTGCTTCTGCTGGGAAGGGGGGAGGGTCAGTTTTCTCACTGTATTGTACTGGACACGAGTCCGCGATATTGTTATTACTATTATTATTATTATTATTATTATTATTATTATTATTATTATTATTATTATTACCCTCCAACCGGAGGGCCCAAGAGAGAAGATAGAAGAATGAAGAAGACGAACGACACCCCCGTCCCGGGAGCCACCGCCGGGTCACCATCTGGAGAAGACCCGGGCCGGAAGTACCGGCAAATCTCTAATGAATGAATGAATTATTATTATTAATAATAATAATATTATTATTATAAATGTATGTGCACAGGAGATTTATGGACTGAAAAAAGCCACTTGGGGCGAAACGTTTCCTCAATGTCTTGAACTGTCCATATGTGTCTTTGCATACTTTTGGTACCATCATGCCTTTGCAGTCATAATCGTCTTACCTGTATTCCTTGGCAATTTAACACCTGATCTGTAGGGGCATCTATTTTCTCAAGCACCATTATTTTTCTCTTCCCCATACAAGAATTGAATTTTCACTTGAACACTCTGATCCCTAAACTCCAGTGAGACTCCCTAGAGCCGATCATCCTCCCCTCTTCCTTTCACAATTATTCCTTTCTCTTCCCTCTATTTTACCAAATTTCTTAGACATGCCCATTACTCCAGACCACCTCTGGTTTCCTCCCCTTTCCCTCCATCATCTATCCCATAATATCCACTCCTCCACTTCACCCCTCCATCTTCTACAAGAGAACATTTTTCAGAGTTTTTCCGCGCACCTGCCAACCCAACACCCGTCACCATCTCGTTTCCAATCTCTCTTACACCCCGTTCCCGTCCTGCCAGTGTGTAGGCGAGGCTGTTCTGAGAGATGGTAACTCCCACGTAATAGTAACCCCGGCTGTGTTGCAACGAAACCTGTGAGGTTTCCGTAGCTACTGATCCCCTAGTGAAGTACTTGAAGGTATCTTTATCGCCTGACTTACATCTCCCAGCACAGGTTGAGAGATCTCGTCACCTGATGTAAGACTTCCACCCTGTGTGATAGAATACAACAGAGGAAACCTAGCTAGTTTCTGTTCCTCCCGTATAACTACCACAGAGAGAGCAGGGTAGCAGCACAATGCTGGACACAGATAATCCTTTTACTACAACGATTCTCTGCTACCAGTGTTCATTTCCACTTGTTAGCTTTTGCTACAATCTATCAGCATTAAAAGAAATTTGTTTTGTTTAATAAAAAAAATCTTGCGTCATCCTGCCTAATTTTATTTCATGCTCGCCTGTCATTCTGCCCAGGCTCGTTTTTACTCCCTTTTATTTCTTACACGCACCACTTCTCTCTTCACTTTTTTTTCACTGAATAATTATTTTCCAAAATGTTTTCCTCTCTATCAGCCACCCCTTCCTCTGTGTTAAGAACAGCAGGATAGAAGGGGTATCCCAGGGTGTCAAAAACTGCAAGGTAGAGGGAGTATCCCAGGGTGTCAAGAACAGCAGCGTAGAGGGTATATCCCATGGTGTCAAGAACAGCAGGATATAAGGTGTATCCCAGGGTGTCAAGAACAGCAGGGTAGAAGGGTTACCATAGAGTGTCAAGAACAACAGGGTAGAGAGGGTATCACAGGGAGCCAAAAACAGCAGGGTAGTGAGGGTATCCCAGGGTGTCAAGAACAGCAGGGTAGAAGGGTTACCCTAGAGTGTCAAGAACAACAGGGTAGAGGGGTATCACAGGGAGCCAAAAACAGCAGGGTAGTGAGGGTATCCCAGGGTGTCAAGAACAGCAGGATAGAATGGGTATCCCAGGGCGTCAAGAACAGCAGGATAGAGGGGGTATCGCAGGGTGTCAAGAGCAACAGGGTAGAGGGAGTATCCCAGTGTGTCAAGAACAACAAGGTAGTGAGGGTAACCCACGGTGTCAAGAACAGCAGGATAAAAGGGGTGTCCCAGGGTTACCCTAGGGAGTCAAGAACAGCAGGGTAGTGAGGGTATCCCAGGGAGTCAAAAACAACAGGGTAGTGAGGGTATCCCCGGGTGTCAAGAACAGCAGGATAGATAAGGGGTAATACCCAGGGTGGTTCAAGAGCAAGGACAGGATAGGAGGTTAGTCCAGAAGAACAAGGAGTAGGAACGAGGGTAATCCCAGGGTTCAAGAACAGCAGGATAGAAGGTTATCCCAGGTGGTCAAGAACGCAGGGACAGAAAGGGTATCCAGGGGTCAAAACAAAGTAGGAGGTGGGTTCAAGGAGTCAGAAAAAGGGGTATCAGGGTTCCAGGGCAGATTAGTAAGGTATCCGTTTTCAGCTGGTGGAGTATCCGGTCTCAACGAACAGGTTAAGGTGCATCAGAGTTCAGAAGCTTGGCAGAGAGTATCCAGTGTCGAGCCTAGGACGATGGCGTACCAACCATGTTGTCCATAACCAGGCTACCTAGGTCCATTCCTATCACCATCACTCTCAAAATGTGTTTGATTTCTCCACGTGTCGCACATGTCTTCATACCACAAGCTCTTATTCAAGTGTCTAGCAGACTGTTCCTTTTCCAACACGCTCCAACCTATCACCATGCATTGTTCTTTAACCCTAGCCTCTCGCTGTCAATATATCATAATTCACATAACGGACATACATGTATAATATACCAAACAGTAGTGTCTCATTACCAACAATTCCAATAGATTCAATCTCCTAATCACAACGATTTTCAATCCATGCTACATTAAACAAAGAAAACCATACGTGCGTTGCCTGAATTAAGATTATATATCTTGGAATATTATAAACTATCACCTAATTGGTCGGCAAATTCATGTATTAATTTCCTAATAAAGGTTTGGATTACAAAGCTCTGAGAAAAAACAGAAAAACATACACATTTCAGTGGTGAACACCTCTGATATCCGAGTGTGCAAACTCATTTGGAGATATAAATATGACATCTCATTGATATTATCATGATATCAGATTTGAATGATAACAAGCTAGCCAGTCGAGAATAATCATTAGAATTTCATGATGTGAACACTTCATAAGAATACCTAGAGACTCCCAATGAAACGGATCTAGTGTGAACCATTTCTCTGATGAAATGCAGTTAAACATCTCAAATGATAGCATGCCAGTCGCCCTGATATCATGGAACATGATCCAGTTAACGAAGAAGATATTGGATAGCATAACCAGTATGCATAATATTGCTCATGCATTCGTTAACCCGGTTAATCCTGGCAGGCATATGATCCAGTTACCCTGGATGGATCACTGGCAAGCATAGATCCAAGTTACTGCAGCATGATCACTGACAGATACTGGAACTAGGGATCCTGGCAAACATAGATCCGGTATCTGGCAACTGGATCATGGCAGTTGTAGATCAGTGTATACAATACGACAAACGAAATTAAGACACATGTGCAACATCTGGGTATCTTTATTGGCAAGCACAGATCCAGTTACCCTGGATGGATCATTGATTTCCACAACTACGGTGCTCTTCGCACCAACTCTAAGGTTGAGGGACTGATTACCTCGTCTTCTGTATATAATTCTACTGTCTTCAAGTCATGTCCTGGAATTTGTGTTGATAAAGCCACTGGATGGCGAAACGTCTACAATAAAGATACCCAGATGTTGCACGTGTCTTAATTTCATAGATCCAGTTACCCTGGATGGATGACTGGCAAGCATAGATCCAGTTACCCTGGATGGATCACTGGCAAGCATAGATCCAGTTACCCTGATGGATTGGTGATCCTTACCTGTGGCACAAGCATAGATCCAGTTACCCTGGATGGATGACGGCAAGCAAGATCCAGTTACCCTGGATGGATCACTGGCAAGCACAGATCCAGTTACCCTGGATGGATCACTGGCAAGCATAGATCCAGTTACCCTGGATGGATCACTGGCAAGCATAGATCCAGTTACCCTAATGGATCACTGGCAAGCATAGATCCAGTTACCCTGGATGGATCACCGGCAAGCATAGATCCAGTTACCCTGGATGGATCACTGGCAAGCATAGATCCAGTTACCCTGGATGGATCACTGGCAAGCATAGATCCAGTTACCCTGGATGGATCACTGGCAAGCATAGATCCAGTTACCCTGGATGGATCACTGGCAAGCATAGATCCAGTTACCCTGGATGGATCACCGGCAAGCATAGGTCCAGTTACCCTGGATGGATCACTGGCAAGCATAGATCCAGTTACCCTGGATGGATCACCGGCAAGCACAGATCCAGTTACCCTGGATGGATCACTGGCAAGCATAGATCCAGTTACCCTGGATGGATCACGGCAAGCATAGATCCAGTTACCCTGGATGGATCACTGGCAAGCATAGATCCAGTTACCCTGGATCTATCACTGGCAAGCATAGATCCAGTTACCCTGGATTATCACTGGCAATCATAGTATGATCAAACATATCATACGAGGATCACTGGAAATAGATATTATGAAATGGCAAGGATGATCAGTTACCCTGAAATGGTTTCACTCAACAAACTTACCCGTATGTATATGAATGGAGTCATTACCTGGATGGAACACGGCAAGCATAATAGTATGAATCAGGCAATCAAAAAATCAAAAGAAACTTCAACTGGCAAGACCATAGATCCGTTCACTGGATCTTCATGGCATCCCTTGATATAACTAAACGAAATCAAGTAAATAAATGACGTTTATTTAGGTATACACAAATACGTTTAAAAGATTTATCATAACAGAAAGAAAGTATGTGTAGGAATCTAGAATGGAGAACCACAAACAAAAGCCTTTAAGGTGACATCCTGAGGACAAGTAAGGGTGCAAGTTGGGTAATCTTTACTTGTCAGTAATAAGATAGTCAATGATTTCTCATAACTTAGAATGTGTAGGAAATAATAACTCCCAATCATGATTGAAAGCGACAGAGATGCTTGGTTCACTTACTGTCGTATAGATGCACAATTTGCTCAATAAGAATGGAAATATCTCCATCATGTGAAACACTAGGTAGCTGAGAGAAAATAACTGTTTAACGAGGAGTAATACTATGACTGGTGTTATAAAGATAGGAGATAATATATACAAGGTGAAAAATACCCAAAGAAGTGAGTAAGTATGATAACCTGCAAGAGGAACAAATAAAATGAAACAAAACATGAAGTTCTAATATAATTGTAACTGTCAGCGTATGAAAAACAAAGAAAAAAAAAAGCTGTAGTGTACGATAACTCTCAAAATGAATGGTACAGCGAGCGTAAAATCAATGGAGGCGCCACAAACAAAAGAACTACCCTCTTCTTTTAGCTAGGAAATGGAACACACGTATCTTTTTTTAATTTTAAAGCTGAAAAATCTATGCAATATGTACACAGAAAGCTGAGATACGAGGGTGGCAACGGTCTGATGTATAGTCCTGCCTTTTTTTTTTTTTTACACTACTCAGTCCACCGAGTCCAGCACTGGTACGGCAGCGGTCGCTGTTGCTGTGGTTAGGTAAGGTTTGTCAGGAACCAGGACAAGTTTTATGAAGCGGTCTTAGTCATATGATGACCCCACAGCTGGATCTTTTGGTCATCTGACAGAGGTCTTCCATTGGTTTACCGGTCCACCCCTTTAAAAATTATAGTTATAATTATAACCATGACGCCAACAGCCTAATTCCGGCGGTGCTGGAGGAGCATCATCTTAGTTGGGTGTGGGTACAAGAAGCCTTGTACCACTACATCATGGAACTACTGGAAGCAACCTTAGAAGATAACACAACAGTGTGTAGTGCTCTTAAACCTGGCACTACTTTAAACACCACCAGGACAAATATGGCGTCTGCGTATGTGGGGGAAGGAAGGAAGAAAGGAATTTTAAAATTTACGCTGTGCTGGAAGCAGAAGGCCCTTCAGCGCTATATGCATTAAAAAGATTTCTTACTAGCATACATTCATACCACATATTCAAAAGCTCACTTCCCTACAAGTAAAAATTCTTAAAAGTATGAACATACTCACGTGAGGTTAAAATATCCTACATAATTTAAAAAACATCTAATTGCTAATAATAAATTAATCCCCCTCAAATTCCCCTTAGCTCCCTGCAAAAACCTCAGTGCTTATACGTGATTACAGAAAGAAAACGGCTAAAAGAAAAAAAAGTAGGTTGAAGCGCCAACCATTTAAAATACATGAAGGCAGAAAGAGGGGACCATGAAGGCATGGCGCCCCAGGCAGGCAGGTATTGTACATAAAGAGGAAGAAGACAATACACCACTCAAGGTGACACAGGTTACCACCCCTGGAAATTTGTCTAACTCCAGAAAATACTTGCATAGGTGCCTAGCGGCTGATAGGCAAGAACGTCGACCCAAAAGAAATCAGTTACTCTGCGATATTTGTATTAATGGCCTAGTCATCATTAGCTGTCATCACTGACATCTCAGAGTCAATAATTATTTCTGGGCGTGGGTCTTGTTACTGTTTTATGCTATTTTTATGACTTATACAGCACTGGCACCCAACGGTGGTTCATTGCTTTTGACATTAAACATATAATTATATTAAATAAAATAAACTAGCCTGTGATTAAAAATCATTAATTATATGCATCAAAATAAAAAAAATCACTGAAGTCCCGCCAGGTATCAAATTATAAAAAATTATCATTTAAATCTAAGATTTTCATACTCGGTCATAACGTTACAAAACTTGTTCCAAGGTCAGTGATTGGCACAATTTCCTTAGAGGCACAGGGCAGTTCTCCATTACATGACTTGAGTCAGTACTGCGACCTATCAACAAACGACACCACATCCTCTTAAAGTCACGATTCAAGTGATTTATGATGGCACTTAAAAAAAATTATTTGTCTGCAAGGCTTGCCACTTCCTACTTTCTTTACAGGGCATCCGGACGAACGACCGAACGACGACGCCTTCCCCTCCCAAGGATCGGACGAATATGTATCCTTATTCCGCTACTCCTGCTCACCTCCCAGTAAAACTAGACACAGGATGTTATTCGGGTGTTGTGGGTGGCCTCCTGATAAAAAAAAATAAAGAAATAGCTAAACCAATGTGTAATAGGATATATAAAATGTGTGAAAACCTCAAGTTGTGCTGGTAAGTCTTTAGGGTTGGATAAAGAATATATGCCTAATGCAGTGCATTTAATGGTAACCCTCCCCCCCCTCCCAAAAACAAAAAAGGTTCTGGAAGTGATGGAGGAGCCTTCAACCTGTACTTTCGACAAATCCGGTGTCGTAGTGGCTGGAGGCAATTTCGGCTGCGCCCCTGGAGAGTGAAGGTCTCTGCCTCTGAAGGAGAGTTTTATGACAGAGAAACAGTCAATGTGTCTCAGTCGTATACTAGAGAAGCACAGGCTCTAATTTGGTGAAGGTGGTAGGAGCCTTACCTGGGTTTCCTCAATCACATCTTCGTATATTTAATATTTATGATTCCTCTCCTATCGTTCCTTTTGCGGGGCTCGACACAGTTATAGCTTTTAACTATCTCTGAAGAGACATTATCTGTGTTGAACTCTAGCCCTCGTACCATACATCTGTTGAAGGAACTGCCACATTTATTCTTGGAAAGACCAAACTTTCGATACCTATAGCAATAAATAGATGAGGGGAAAGAGAATACATAACTACATTAATATCGCTCCAGCAACGATCGATTATAAGGGAATGTCAGGCCGATCAAATTTTAGAATGAAATTGAAGTTTAAAAGAATACCAGCTCACCATTAGTTAACTCGCAATATCAAATTAATGCTATTCAATAACGACAAGTGGTTGAGCACGGCACATAGAAAACACGAAAATATCTTTAGTAACATCTCCAGTACTGTAATCATCTCTATGTTCAACTGGTGAAGCCAGCTGTACAGGCGAAGCTTTTCGTCAATAAAGGTTCCTAAGTGTTAATAAAGGTTCCTAAGTGTCAATAAGGGTACCTGCGTGCCGAACATCTCCTCATCCTTCACTTGTGCGAATTAATAACATCTGCTTTCGGTAGTTTATGCATTTTTCATTATTCATGTTGAATGAGTCAATCTGTGTGCGTCCCTGACACTTGGTAAACACGACGCTCCACAAACTTACATGCACGATAATCTTTCCCATTGAAAAAGTATTCATTTTAATATTTATGAATATCTATAACAATTTTCCGAATATAAAAATATTTCTTGTCTCACTCACCATATCTTCATATTATTATTATTATAATCAAAAAGAAGCGCTAAGCCACAAGGGCTGTACAGCACCATATCTTCATATAATGCGTACATTTAAAAAAAAAAAATATGTGAGTATAAAAATCTGTATAAAAATTGCCCTTTTATTGTATCGATAAAGCCACCGGTGGGCGAAAAGTCTACGTAATAAAGATACTCAGTTGTTGCACATGTGTCTAATTCCTCTAGTTTTCGGTATTGTCTACCACAGATGTTATGACATTCCGTCAATGCTGAACAGTGGCGAGTGCAGTCCTGATGTTTTCAACTTCTCAACCTCGGTAAATATATTTCTATGTGTAACTAAGAGTTTGCGTGGACCAAATATGGCTATAAAGCGAGTAAGAAATATGTCAAAATATGTCGACACAAGGGTGTTGCAGAGTCCACCACTCCTGTACACATGGTTCCTGTACACATGGTCCTGTACACATGGTTTACCATTTCTGTACACATGGCTTACCACTCCTGTACACATGATTTACCACTCCTGTACACATGATTTACCACTCCTGTACACATGGTTTACTACTCCTGTACATCTGGATGCATAGGCCACCACTACATCTGGATACATGTTTTGCCACACCAGTACATTTGTACATATGGCCTTCTTCAGTACACCTGGACACACCTGAGTACACCCCTCCAGTACACCTGGACACACCTGAGTACACCCCTTCAGTACACCTGGACACACACAGGGTACACTCCTCCAGTACACCTGGATACATAGGGAATACACCTCCAGTACATTAAGATATATGGTCAATCCCTTCAACACATCTGGACATTTGATCCACCATTCCAGTACACAGATGGGATGGTAAGAGAAGCAAAATGCTTAAACAGTTTAAGTAAAAATCCCAGAAATTTTCCCTTGAGGCCTTTTTTTTTACTTCCCCGAAGTTTGGGTCCCCACTTGGAACGACCCCCACCTAATCTGAACAGATACAAAACAGCCACGAGTAATATTCTAGTAAACCACGGTAAGGGTGGGGATTGAACTCGCGGCTAGTGAGTCGTAAAACTTCAGACCCAACCGCACCGTGGTTTGTTTGCAATCATGTCATTACGATTTCGTGAGTCAACATTCCAGTGAGTCCGCGTGCTACACGTGCAACAGTATGGCCAAAGGACTCTTTAACCTAAAACTGAACATGTCATAATGGCAACTGAATTTTAGTACATCGTGACAAAGTACTCCAAGTAAAGCTGTAGACTGGGGCATGATGACTAAAAAATTGTTTGTTCCAAACATTTGTCCATAAACAGCACATTCTCAACAGAACCTAGGAAACTTAGTCTCGAAATCACATTTAAAACGTCATCGATATACCATGCAAGTTAACCAACCTGTTTATTGTGATGGACCAACACTGCATACAGCAGAGCTTCTATAACATACCTGAACCCCTTGCTAAGAAACTTCTTCATCGTTATCCCACATAAGAACACAAGAATAGAGGAACACTGCAGAAGGTCTACTCATATATTTGTCCAATTTCTTTTCAAAGCTACCCAAGGTCCTAGCCTCTATCACCCTACTCGGAAGATTGTCACATGCAGGTTCAGATCCAACCTACCCAGCATTCTCCACCTGACTCCACCCTATAAATATTCGCCCAGGTAGATCTGTTTGTGACTTGATAAAGCCCACTGTGTGGGTGAAACGTTGTCAATAAAGGATCACATTATACTGCTTCTGTGTTTATTTTTCCAGAGCTGGAGAAACCAAATGGATATCCGAATGTAATACTAAATACAACTGCATGTAAAATTTTGGAAATATGTTATTTTATTATTACCAGGTATCGTTGTTTTTATTATTATTATTATTATTATTATTATTATTATTATTATTATTATTATTATTACTATTATTATTATTGTTACAATAAGATAAGTGATAAGCCTATAAGGGTCATACACCGAGTGGGAATGAGAAGTAATCTTCTTTGATCTTAGGAAGAACATGGTAGCTCAAAGTTATGAATATTAGCGTAGTTTTCTTGATCCTTCACTAACATCAATCAATAGACTTCCCTCAAAGACGTCACCTACTCCTGAGCCTCAAAGCAGTAATATGTTTCTAAATGCTACAGAAATGAGTAGTGTGACAGTGACGTAATTGTGAATAGTTTATGTACCTCGGCTTTACCAAGGTTGAAAATGATACCTACAACACTGAAACATACTCGTCTGCAATTAACTTTGTAAAGACAAAACACGCAGTATTAACTTCAAGTGAATATCTTCACATTGACATTACAAACCATGGTGCCGCAGACAGGCTTGCCAAACAAGCTATATAAAATTGCGTTCTGGAAATACACTCTAAAACAACACTGTAATAATGATAATGGTCTAGATAAAAAAAATATAAAGATTATTATTTAATAGGTAAGGCAAAAGTATTTTTCATACCGTTTCTTGAAAAAAATACACGTGAGAATACACTGACAACGACTCTCTACATATGCACTGTAAACTACGTAAGCTACTTGATTAACATGCGCTACAGCACTCTGTACAGCAATGTGATGAAGCTGCTGTGGATCTTCAATTATAAACATGAGCTCTTTCCTAACACAGCTACTAATATTTGTTCTCAACTCTCGAGTAGCTTGTATCATTAGACATGCTAACTTTTCTATAGAAGTAAAAATTGTAATAATAGACTCTTCTATACTTCGTAATGATATCCAAATATCTTTTCAATACTGTTAATCTTTTCAAATATTTTAAGCATTATTCACATAAGAACCACCCACCATACTCCAAACTGAAGAGTACCACTTCCTCCACTTCGCCAGAAATAAACCCCTTCACTACGCCGTCTTCAAGTAGTTTGACTCGTCGACGTAAGGTGCTTGCCATCCTCAGCGTCTTCAAGTAGTTTGCGTCGTCGACGTAAGGTGCTTGCCATCCTCAGCGTGTCATGAGTCAGGGCCACAAGTTCCTCCTCCACAGTGCATGACTCCTGACAATAAACTACTCTATCGCTGGCACCACCACTGACGTCTGTCCTGTGTGTACGAGACAACAGCCTCATGCAATTGACATGACAGACAAGCGACTTTCCTGACAGCAACCTATCAGCCACCGGAACTTGATTTTCAGAGGCAACACTTGTCAGTGTTGCCTGAGCGAAATGTGCCAATAAAAACTATTTCTGCAACGTGCAGCCTTTCTTCGGCCCGTCCTCGCACAGTCAATAACGATCAAATTGCTGGCAACGAGTTAAACAACGGCGGTGTATTTCCGTTGCCAGAGTTTACCCTCCCGTTTGTTCTTTAGTTATTTACTGTTAACTATCAATTTAGATAAATTTACATTCAATTAAAATAACCTAACGCAGGCTTCTGAGTCTGAAATAAAAGTTGACCTCCAGCTTCTGAGTCTGAAATAAAAGTTGACCTCCAGCTTCTGAGTCTAAAATAAAGGTTGACCTCCAGCTTCTGAGTCTAAAATAAAGGTTGACCTCCAGCTTCTGAGTCTAAAATAAAGGTTGACCTCCAGCTTCTGAGTCTGAAATAAAAGTTGACCTCCAGCTTCTGAGTCTAAAATAAAAGTTGACCTCCAGCTTCTGAGTCTAAAATAAAAGTTGACCTTCAGCTTCTGAGTCTGAAATGAAAGCTGACCTCCAAGTTCTTGGCCTAATTAGGTCTTTCTGAGGATTAAGATGAGGCTTCAGGAACTTCTATTCATCTCATCCCTGGACATTTTCCATTTTCACCACACAGTATACGTATACAGACAAGGAGAGAGAGAGAGAGAGAGAGAGAGAGAGAGAGAGAGAGAGAGAGAGAGAGGTATACAGACAAGGAGAGAGAGAGAGAGAGAGAGAGAGAGAGAGAGAGAGAGAGAGAGAGAGAGAGAGAGAGAGAGAGAGAGAGAAGATATGCTGGTTCACACGGTGTACACCACAGTAGTATACATAACGATACACAATTGAGTGGCCTGAGGGCCGAGGGTTGTAGAGGATGCTGGTGCGACCTCTATCAAGACCACTCAACACTTCATCCTACAAGATGCTGTCAGGAAAGATTCGCTAACGAGGCCCCTCAAGAAGTTTGCAAAAGGGGATACGAGGCTCAGGCAAAAAAAATCTAGATTAACCGGTCATAAAATTTAGAAGGTAAATAGGTAGAATATACTCAGGAATCAAGATACTCTTTTTAGCAGTGAAGAAAAGAGAAGTTGCAGAACAAGTTTTACTTTGGATAATGTTTTACTCTGTGTAGAGCTTTATAGTCATGATCGATAAGCTGAATAAAACGTAACTATTAAAGTTTCTTTTTCACCATTAACATAATTAATTCCAAAAGATACTAAGATTCCTCTGTGTAGAGAGAGCGATACCACGACATAGTATAATAATACGAATGTATGAGCCACGCCTCAGAGACTACGAAAATGATGGTCACACGGACATACACGGAAACACACCAGTCGACGTCAAGTTAGAAGGCGGGGTCCATTACACTCAAACAGTCCCATGAGTACGTTAGTTAGTTACCATTTTGTCCTAGGCACATGTCGATTAGACACTAGGCCTGTTGTATTTGCGAGTGTGTGTGTGCTGTGTGTGTGCTGTGTGTGTGTGTGTGTGTGTGTGTGTGTGTGTGTGTGTGTGTGTGTGTGTGTGTGTGTGTGTGTGTGTGTGTGTGTGTGTATGTGTATGTGTATGTATGTATGTATGTATGTAAGTATGTATGTATGTATGTATGTATGTATGTATGTATGTATGTATGTATGTGTATGTATGTGTGTATGTGTGTGTGATGTTTTTTCTTCTCTTTCTTGAATGATTCTCTAGCATTTTCGGAATATTTCCTCTTTACTACTAAAGTATCTAATCTTATCAGTTTTACTAAACTTTTCATACGATTCTTTAAAAATATGTAGCAACTGATGAGAAGAATAACAGTAGGAGAAAACAGTGATAAATTCCAGACGCGGTCTAACAAGTAGCTTCTCGAGTCCAACCGCACAAATGCAAGGTCACAGGAATTAGAAAAGGTGAGGACTGACCGGACACAGAATACAACATGGACGGAGAGAAGCTCCCAACATAAGAGAAAGAAAAGGACCTGGGGGTGAGCATAACACCAAGCATATTTCCAGACACAACACAAACCGTATAACGGCAGTGGGATATGCAAGAATAGCAAATTTCACAAGAACATTTAGGAACTTTTGTGAAGAATCCAGCTTATATGCGACAAATGTTGGGCCAATCAGTGAGTACGCGGCCCCAGCATGGAACCCACACCTGGTCAAGCACGTGAAGAAATTCGAAAAGTCAAAAGTTTGCAACCAAGCTAGTACCAGAACTGAATAGAAGGTATTATAAGGAAAGACAGAAGACACTGAACATGACGAATTTTCCCTAGAGGACAAGGGGGAACAACGATACGAGTACTAGGCATAAAATCCTTAGAGTAATTCACAGAGTAGATAGGGGAAGAGTGTGTAAATTAAGAGGGATAGGATCATGAGGACACAGGTGGAAGCTGAAAACACAGATGATCCGTAGGGTGTCACGAAATCGTAAAAAACACGATTGCGAATAAATCACAGAATGGGTGGGACTAGAATCCATAGCAGGGAAGGCCTAAACTCATAGGCCATTGTGTTAACCCTTGGACTGGCTGACTCTGATAGGATTCATCCAACTAGATATATTTCTATACACCATAGGGAGGTCAGCATAGGCCACCACTGTGACCATAAATGCAGGTTTTTACAGACGAATTCCACACCAGCATGGCTGTGACGTGATCCAGCTCAAGTCCCTTCAAACCTGCCATCAAAGCTGCTAGAACACAGCCATGCTGATGTGGGATTCATCTGTAAAAACCTGTATTTGTGGTCACAGTGGTGGCCCATGCTAACCTTCCCATGGCGCATAGAAATATACTTAGTTGGGTGAATCTTATCATAGCTAGCTGGTCCAGGGGTTAACACACTGGCCTGTGAGTTTAGGATTTCCCCTACCATGGGTTCGAGTCCCACCCATTCTGTGATTTGATCTATAGGAAGGTAGGGAGTATTTTTCAAGTTTTAGAGTGGTTGTAAAGCAAAATGTCTTGGATAAGGCAATGGCGGAGGCAAACTCAATACACAGCTTCAGGAGTAAATATCATAAAGCATAAGAGGCCAGAAATTAGTTAGGTCGATGACAGTAGTCAGGACTCAGGAGTTGAATCTCGACCCGCATAAACACAACTCAGTGAGTACGTGCACACACATGTAAACGAGTGCGTAAGGGCGCAAGCACACACAAAAAGGGCCAAATGTCTATGAACAAGTGCCTTTCATAAACGATAACTAACATGCACCCACACGCGCACACATACGCACGAACACGCGCACACTAGAAATTTTCTTTTCATGAATAGAGGACACTACTTGCATGAATTAAAGGCAGCAAGTGATACAACAAGTGGAGTTTTAAAAAATAATGATGAAAACGTGGTAAAGACGGAACATCATGAACATAACACAGGTAATTATACTGTATAACTTACCTGCAGACGGAGCTGTGGGTTTCTGTAATTGACCATCCCAGCAACACTACCACAGCAGGATGCTGGGAGTCCTGGTTTGCTTCTTCAGAGCCAAAGCTCCGTATTTTCGCAGTTGATCAACATTTGCAACAAATATCCTTCCTGTATAACGAGGCTGATGTGAGGTAATAATTATATAAAAAAAAATTTCACTTGAGGATTTTGAAATGTTGTATATGATGGTGGTGGTGGTGGTGGTAGTGATAGTGGTGGTGGTAGTGGTGGTGGTAGTGATAGTGGTGGTGGTAATATGTGGTGGGTGGCGGTTGGTGGTGGTGGTAGTGGTGGTGTGGTGGTGGTGGTGGTGGTGGTGTGGTGGTGGTGTGGTGGTGGTGGTGGTGGTAGTGGTGTGGTGGTGGTATATGGATAGTGGTGGTGGTAGTAGTGGTGGTGGCGGTGGTGGTGGTAGTGATAGTGGTGGTGGTAGTAGTGGTGGTGGGTGGTGGTGGTGGTGTGTGGTGGTGGTGTGGTGGTGGTGGTGGTGGTGGTGGTGGTGGTGGTGTGGATGTGGTGGTGGTGTGGTGTGGTGGTGGTGTAGGTGGTGGGTGGTGTGGTAGTGTGTGGTGGTGATGTATGGTGTGTGGTGGTGTGGTGGTGGTGGGTGATAGTGGGGTAGTGGTGGTGGTAGTAGTGGTGGTGGCGGTGGTGGTGGTAGTGATAGTGGTGTGTGGTGGTGGTGGTGGTGGTGGTGGTGTGGTGGTGGTGGTGGTGGTGGTGGTGGTGGTGGTGGTGGTGGTGGTGATGGTGGTGATGGTGGTGGTGGTGGTGGTGGTGGATGATGGTGGTGGTGGTGGTGATGGTGGTGGGTGGTGGTGGTGGTGTGGATGGTGGTGGTGGTGGTGGTAGTGATAGTGGTGGTGGTGTAGTGGTGGTGGGGTGGGTGGTGGTGGTAGTGGTGGTAGTGGTGGTGGTGGGTGGTGGTGGTGGTGGTGATGAGGTGATTGGTGGTGATGGTGGCGGTGATTGTGGTGGTGGTGTGTGGTGATGGTGGTGGTGGATGTGTGGTGGTGGTTGGTGGTGGTGGTGGTGGTGGTGGTGGTGTGATGATGATGATGTGGTGGTGATGAGATGGTGGTGGTGATGTTGATAGAGTGGTGGTGTGATGGTGGTGGTGATGATGGTGGTGGTGTCAATGGTGGTGGTAGTATGTGAAGTGGTGGTGGTGGTAGCGGTGGTGGTGGTGACAATGGTGGTGATAGTGCAGTGGTGTGGTGGTAGTGCAGTAGTGGTGGTAGTAATGGGTAGTGGTAGTAGTGGTGAGTAGTGGTGGTTGGTAGATGTGAAAAGGGGGGAGACAACAGGGGGACCGCATCACCCTCTCTTCAGCGTGTTTTGGTGATGAGCAAGAGGATACGTGCCCACCTTCATCAACCACCAAGATCCACTCTCTTTTTGCATCATCACGCACCTCGGTAGCTTTCTTTAGACTATGGTGCAATTATCGTCTAGTAGGAGGGTAGCAATACATCGCGGACGTATCCTAAATTTGTTCCGTAACCTCTTTCGCATTCTGTTGTGTGTGGTGTGTGTGTGTGTGTGTGTGTGTGTGTGTGTGTGTGTGTGTGTGTGTGTGGTGTGTGTGTGTGTGTGTGTGGTGTGTGTGTGTGTGTGTGGTGTGTGGTGGTGTGTGTGAGATAGACTATCATGATATTTCTATTTCAAGATAGATGGTAATTTCCAAGTAACAGTAACTCCAGCACTCACTGTAAACTAACTGCTCAGTCTGCACAGCTAAGAACATATCATGGTGCTGCTGAGGTCTCCCAGCTCAGGCTGGGAATTATTTTTAGTATCACGGGGGAACTCTAAACCCGTATGAATTATACAGCGCATGTGGGGGTGGTGGGATGGAAGGCATTCAGGCTCAATTTAGGGAACTGGAGCACAGATCCAATTCCATAGATCAAGAGCCCCTCACCAGCATTAAGGAACCTCCCTTGAGGGGTTTATGTACGAAACATCAACGGTGATAGAATATAACAAGGAGACACAGCTAACTTTTTTGTTCCCACATTGTAACTATCACATAGACCAGGCTATCGCTATACCACTGCTGTTCCCATTATTTAAATTAAAAATGTATCTACACACGTGTGTATAAGCACCACCCACATGTCACCATGCATCACCCACATGTGACAGTGCACCACCCACATGTGACAGTGCACCACCCACATGTGACCATGCATCACCCACATGTGACAGTGCACCACTAATTCCGATCACAACCTAATCGAAGTCCAGACGTACATGCATAGGGGTCCTGATCAGCAGAATGCATGTACCTGTGAAGGTGTCTTCACAAAATACAACTTCAACAACAAGAACATCAACTGGGACCAGGTAAACCATGTCCTAAACGAAACATGTTGGGAAGATGTCTTAAATGACATGGATCCAAACCAGTGCCTTAAAAGGATCAACTTCCTGGCAGCCGAAGCATGTTCTAAGCATATTCCCCTAAGAAAGAAGAAGAGCAGGAGTAAACTGGAGAGAGAAAGACGCTCCCTCTACAGAAGACGACGAAGAGTCACTGAGCTCATCAGGAGTGCTAGAATATCTGATACACGAAAGGAGGCGCTGACCAGGGAAGTGGAAACTATCGAACTTAAGTTAAATGACTCTTACAGGAACCAGGAGAGACAGGAGGAGCTTAAAGCTATTAGTGAAATTGAAAGAAATTCAAAATATTTCTTTTCATATGCCAAAAACAAGGCAAATACCACATCTAGTATCGGGCCCTTACTCAGACAGGATGGGACTTACACAGATGACAACAAGGAAATGAGTGAAACATTGAAATCCCAGTACGACTCTGTGTTTAGTGAACCACTAATCGGTCTGAGGATCGACGACCCAAATGATTTCTTCATGAATGAGCCTCAAAACTCCATAAATGTTTGCCAGATTTCCGACATTACCCTAACTCCGATAGATTTCGAAAAAGCCATTGACAGCATGCCCATGCACTCAGCCCCGGGTCCAGACTCGTGGAACTCTGTTTTCATTAAGAACTGCAAGAAACCCCTCTCGCGTGCCCTAAGTACACTATGGAGGAGGAGCTTGGACATGGGTGAAATTCCACAGTCACTTAAAACAACGGATATAGCCCCACTCCATAAAGGTGGCAGCAAAGCATTAGCTAAGAACTATAGACCAATAGCTCTGACGTCCCACATCATAAAAATCTTTGAAAGAGTGCTAAGAAGCAGGATTGCAAATCACCTGGATCCCCAAAATCTGCACAATCCAGGGAAACATGGGTTCAGGGCAGGTCGCTCCTGCCTCTCACAACTACTGGATCACTATGATATGGCCTTGGATGCATTGGAAGAAAATCAGAATGCAGATGTAATATACACAGACTTTGCAAAAGCATTTGACAAATGCGGTCATGGTGTAATAGCCCATAAAATACGTGCTAAAGGAATAAGTGGGAAAGTGTGGAGATGGATCTTCAACTTCCTAACAAATCGAACACAAAGAGTAGTGGTCAACAGAGTTAAATCGGAGGCTGCCATAGTGAAGAGCTATGTTCCACAAGGCACAGTACTCGCCCCCATCTTTTTCCTTATCCTCATATCAGACATAGACAGATATACATCACAGCACCGTATCATCCTTTGCGGATGATACTAGGATCTGCATGAGGCTGTCATCTGCTGAGGACGCGGTTAACCTCCAAGAAGATATAAACAAAGTTTTCCAGTGGGCAACGGTAAACAATATGATGTTCAATGAGGACAAATTCCAACTACTCCGTTATGGAAAACTGGAGGAGATAATAACTAGAACAGAGTATACTACAGACTCTGGCCATACAATAGAGCGGAAAAACAATGTAAGGGACCTGGGAGTAGTAATGTCTGAGGATCTCACTTTCAAGGATCACAACAGTGCCACGATCGCACGTGCAAAGAAAATGATAGGATGGATAATGAGAACGTTCAAAACGAGAGATGCCAAGCCAATGATGATCCTTTTCAAATCACTTGTTCTCTCTAGGCTGGAATACTGCTGTACATTAACATCTCCATTCAAAGCAGGTGAAATCGCAGATCTAGAGAGTGTACAGGGGATCCTTTACTGCACGCATAAGTTCTGTCAAGCACCTTAACTACTGGGAACGCTTGGAAGCACTTGACTTGTACTCATTGGAACGCAGGAGGGAGAGATATATCATAATCTACACTTGGAAAATCTTGGAAGGAATGGTCCCAAATCTGCACACAGAAATCACTCCCTACGAAAGGAAAAGACTGGGCAGGCGATGCAAAATGCCCCCAATAAAAAGTAGGGGCGCCATTGGTACACTAAGGGAAAACACCATAAGTGTCCGGGGCCCAAGACTGTTCAACAGCCTCCCATCAAGCATTAGGGGAATTGCCAATAAACCCCTGGCTGCCTTCAAGAGAGAGCTGGACAGATACCTAAAGTCAGTGCCGGATCAGCCGGGCTGTGGCTCGTACATTGGACTGCGTGCGGCCAGCAGTAACAGCCTAGTTGATCAGGCCCTGATCCATCGGGAGGCCTGGTCGTGGGCCGGGCCGCGGGGGCGTTGATCCCCGGAATAACCTCCAGGTAACCCACATGTGACCATGCACCACCCACATGTGACCGTGCACCACCCACATGTGACCGTGCACCACCCACATGTGACCGTGCACCACCCACATGTGACCGTGCATCACCCACATGTGACCGTGCACCACCCACATGTGACCGTGCACCACCCACATGTGACCGTGCACACCCACATGTGACCGTGCACCACCCACAGTGACCGTGCACCACCCACATGTGACCGTGCATCACCCACATGTGACCGTGCACCACCCACATGTGACCATGCACCACCCACATGTGACCGTGCATCACCCACATGTGACCGTGCACCACCCACATGTGACCGTGCATCACCCACATGTGACCGTGCATCACCCACATGTGACCGTGCACCACCCACATGTGACCGTGCACCACCCACATGTGACCGTGCACCACCCACATGTGACCATGCACCACCCACATGTGACCGTGCATCACCCACATGTGACCGTTGCACCACCCACATGTGACGTGCATCACCCACATGTGACCGTGCATCACCCACATGTGACCGTGCACCACCCACATGTGACCGTGCATCACCCACATGTGACCGTGCACCACCCACATGTGACCGTGCATCACCCACATGTGACCGTGCATCACCCACATGTGACCATGCACCCCTGCCAACAACTGTACATACTTGAAAGTACACATCATACTATATACGTATTAAACAAAAGTGTCATAAGAGAACTGTAAGTAGTCCAAATTGCTACACTGGTTGCGCAAGGTGTCCCTGACTGAATAATTTTTTTAACAACGAAGCTGTTACTCGTTTTTTTCAATCTGCTGCGCTCATTTTTTTAATGTACTGTACCATATTCTTTCTCTTTTCTCTCATCCCTTCACGCCTATCTCTCTGTCTTTCTTCATCTTCCCTCTGTTTCCCTCTCTCACCCTTCCATCGATCAATCAACCAGCGTACGTCATTCGATACTTCTGGTCGACTGACAACAATTTTATTAAAAGCGAAATTTAGGAAGCGACTTCAAGAGCAGTGAATTGATCCTTCCAAACACAAATCGGTGGTTATTCTCAAAAACGCACGAACGCTCACACGCTCGTGCGCACGCGTTCACAATTTACGCATGCACACAAAAAAAAACAATGGCCAGGTGTCCATCAACAAGTCCCTCTGACAAACGGTAAACCACACAGGGCACTCTGAAAAATTACTCATGGTCTTGAAGACACAAGGGCAGTGATCATAGTGGCAGGGACTGCACCCATCTTCCCTGCCGCAATATTCTTCAAGTGAAACAGGGCGGGCCACTAGGTGTGTGTGTGTGTGTGTGTGTGTGTGTGTGTGTGTGTGTGTGTGTGTGTGTGTGTGTACTCACCTAGTTGTACTCACCTAGTTGAGGTTGCGGGGGTCGAGTCCGAGCTCCTGGCCCCGCCTCTTCACTGATCGCTATTAGGTCACTCTCCCTGAGCCGTGAGCTTTATCATACCTCTGCTTAAAGCTATGTATGGATCCTGCCTCCACTACATCGCTTCCCAAACTATTCCACTTACTGACTACTCTGTGGCTGAAGAAATACTTCCTAACATCCCTGTGATTCATCTGTGTCTTCAGCTTCCAACTGTGTCCCCTTGTTACTGTGGCCAATCTCTGGAACATCCTGTCTTTGTCCACCTTGTCAATTCCTCTCAGTATTTTGTATGTCGTTATCATGTCCCCCCTATCTCTCCTGTCCTCCAGTGTCGTCAGGTTGATTTCCCTTAACCTCTCCTCGTAGGACATACCTCTTAGCTCTGGGACTAGTCTTGTTGCAAACCTTTGCACTTTCTCTAGTTTCTTCACGTGCTTGGCTAGGTGTGGGTTCCAAACTGGTGCGCATACTCCAATATGGGCCTAACATACACGGTATTTACAGGTCCTGAATGATTCCTTATTAAGATGTCGGAATGCTGTTCTGAGGTTTGCTAGGCGCCATATGCTGCAGCAGTTATTTGGTTGATGTGCGCTTCAGGAGATGTGCCTGGTGTTATACTCACCCCAAGATTTTTTCCTTGATGTGAGGTTTTGTAGTCTCTGACCCCTAGGCTGTACTCCGTCTGCGGCTTCTTTGCCCTTCCCAATCTTCATGACTTTGCACTTGGTGGGATTGAACTCCAGGAGCCAATTGCTGGACCAGGTCTGCAGCCTGTCCAGATCCCTTTGTAGTTCTGCCTGGTCTTCGATCGAGTGAATTCTTCTCATCAACTTCACGTCATCTGCAAACAGGGACACCTCAGAGTCTATTCCTTCCGTCATGTCGTTCACAAATACCAGAAACAGCACTGGTCCTAGGACTGACCCTGCGGGACCCCGCTGGTCACAGGTTCCCACTCTGACACCTCGCCACGTACCATGTGTGTGTGTGTGTGTGTGTGTGTGTGTGTGTGTGTGTGTGTGTGTGTGTGTGTGTGTGTGCTCCTACCTAATTGCACTCACCTGATTGTGGCTGCAGGGGTCGATTCACAGCTCCTGGCCCCGCCTCTTCGCTGGTCGTGTGTGTGTGTGTGTGTGTGTGTGTGCATCAAAACATAGGCGGGATGCACAAAATAACGCTTGGCCAGAGAAAAAATAACAGAAGACATTACTTAATATATACAAGATATATCTACAAACGCTTCTAAATGGACTGGAAAGCCAAGGATCAAGCAAAGATAAATGTTGGTAGTTTGTTGCACTAAATGGCTGTGCAGATGAAGAATGAGGCAACACGGCATTTTTATTCCCGCGGTGGCAACATAACACAGCAGGTGAGTCCAGACTCTTTATTTCGGTTTTATGTGAAGCGGTAAACTGTTTGAGTTATTCAGCTGAAAGAATGGTTGAGGCTCGATCCTCCGTCAGCTAATCGCGAGCCAGACCTAAAATCATACCTTTATTACACAGCCATATACAGGGAGATACTCTACCAGCAAAAGAATCCTAGGATACTATAATAGTCTTTTGTATTTTTTGTGATGTGGAAATTCAGCAACAAGACTCCATCAGCGGTGACTTGATCACTGAGCGAGATATGGTCTGACAAAGACCAACATCAAGAGACATTTTCCTGACAAACAAATCACCACTAACTTTCAAGTTCCCGAGATCAAGAGCCATGGCAATATGGCGGAGGCGGCAGCTACAATAGCGACGGTCGTAGGGGCGACAGCGGCGGTAGTAGCGGTGGCAGTGGCGGTAGCAGCTATAGCAGCGGAGGCAGTAGTAATGGCAGCGGTGGTAGTAGCGGTAGCAGCTACTGCAGTGGCGGTAGTAGTGATGTCAGGGGCAGCAGCAGCGGCAGCACCAGCAAGAGGGAGGAGAAAGAGGAACAACCAGTTCCTGCATCGTCATTACGTTTTAAGTGCGAGCAACAGACCTTACGTAATTCGCTGCAGTAAACAAAGATTGCTGGCTGCTGAGGGGAACACTTACCAAGATCTCTTAAACTTTTTCTTTTTTCCCCTTACTGAAAAACTTACAAACGTGCCATATCAAGACTTTTTTTTTATTTTTAACTTTTTTGAAATTTTAGAATCATTTATGCATTGTGTAAGGAAAAACAGTCTTCACTCTCTGGAATGAACTAGAAACTGACAGTACAGTGACAAAACCAGTGACTGACAATACAGTGACAAAACCAGTGACTGACAGTACAGTGACAAAACCAGTAACTGACAGTACAGTGACAAAACCAGTGACTGACAGTACTGTGACAAAACCAGTAACTGACAGTACTGTGACTAAACCAGTGACTGACAGTACTGTGACAAAACCAGTAACTGACAGTACTGTGACAAAACCAGTGACTGATAGTACAGTGACAAAACCAGTGACTGACAGTACTGTGACAAAACCAGTAACTGACAGAAATAGTGCTGATGTCAGTGACAAAACCAGTGACTGACAGTACGTGACAAAACCAGTCACTGACAGTACTGTGACAAAACCAGTCACTGACAGTACAGTGACAAAACCAGTGACTGGCAGTACAGTGACAACCAGTGACTGACAGTACAGTGACAAAACCAGTGACTGACAGTACAGTGACAAAACCAGGGACTGACAGTACTGTGACAAAACCAGTGACTGACAGTACAGTGACAAAACCAGTGACTGACAGTACAGTGACAAAACCAGTGACTGACAGTACTGTGACAAAACCAGTGACTAACAGTACAGTGACAAAACCAGTGATTGACAGTACAGCGACAAAACCAGTGACTGACAGTACAGTGACAAAACCATTGACTGACAGTACAGTGACAAAACCAGTGACTGACAGTACTGTGACAAAACCAGTGACTGATAGTACAGTGACAAAACCAGTGACTGGCAGTAGTGACAAAACCAGTGACTGACATTACTGTGACAAAACTAGTGACTGACAGTACAGTGACAAAACCAGTGATTGACAGTACAGTGACAAAACCAGTGATTGACAGTACAGTGACAAAACCAGTGACTGACAGTACAGTGACAAAACCAGTGACTGACAGTACTGTGACAAAACCATTGACTGACAGTACAGTGACAAAACCAGTGACTGACAGTACTGTGACAAAATCAGTGACTGACAGTACAGTGACAAAACCAGTGACTGATAGTACAGTGACAAAACCAGTGACTGATAGTACAGTGGCAAAACCAGTGACTGATAGTACAGTGACAAAACCAGTGACTGATAATACAGTGACAAAACCAATGACTGATAGTACAGTGACAAAACCAGTGACTGACAGTACAGTGACAAAACCAGTGACTGATAGTACAGTGACAAAACCAGTGACTGACAGTACAGTGATAAACCAGTGACTGAATACAGTGACAAAACCAGTGACTGATAGTACAGTGACAAAACCAGTGATTGATAGTACAGTGACAAAATCAGTGACTGACAGTACAGCGACAAAACCAGTGACTGATAGTACAGTTACAAAACCAGTGACTGATAGTACAGTGACAAAACCAGTGACTGATAGTACAGTGACAAAACCAGTGACTGATAGTACAGTGACAAAACCAGTGATAATACAGTGACAAAACGAGTGATTGACAGTAGTGACAAAACCAGTGACTGATAGTACAGTGACAAAATCAATGACTGGCAGTACAGTGATAAAACCAGTGACTGATAGTACAGTGACAAAACCAGTGACTGACAGTACAGTGATAAAACCAGTGACTGATAGTAGTGACAAAACCAGTGACTGATAGTACAATGACAAAACCAGTGACTGATAGTACAGTGACAAAACCAGTGACTGACAATACAGTGACAAAACCAGTGACTGATAGTACAGTGACAAAACCAGTGACTGAGAGTACAGTGAAAAACCAGGGGACTGATAGTACAGTGACAAAACCAGTGACTGATAGTACAGTGATAAAACCAGTGACTGATAGTACAGTGACAAAACCAGTGACTGACAGTACAGTGACAAAACCAGTGACTGATAGTACAGTGACAAAACCAGTGACTGATAGTACAGTGACAAAACCAGTGACTGACAGTACAGTGATAAAACCAGTGACTGATAGTACAGTGACAAAACCAGTGACTGACAGTACAGTGACAAAACCAGTGACTGATAGTACAGTGACAAAACCAGTGACTGATAGTACAGTGACAAAACCAGTGACTGACAGTACAGTGACAAAACCAGTGACTGAGAGTACAGTGACAAAACCAGTGATAGTACAGTGACAAAACGAGTGACTGATAGTAGTGACAAAACCAGTGATAGTACAGTGACAAAACGAATGCCTGATGGACGGAAAAGTGATGGGTAAAAGTAAAAACCAGTGACTGACAGTACACAGTAACAAAACCAGTGACTGACAGTATACGGTGACAACACCTGTGACTGACAGTACAGTAACAAAACCAGTGACTGACAGTACATAGTAACAAAACCATTAACTGACAGTACACAGTAAAAACCAGTAACTGACAGAATTCAGTGATGGACCCACAGAGATAAAATATGATAAAGGGAATGAGAAGGAAAGAAGCAAAAAAAGAATCGAAGAGAAGTCTTCCTCACAGACAGAACGATCACTAGTGGAGGCACCCACACACACACACACACACACACACACACACACACACACACACACACACACACACACACACACACACATAACTAAACAACACTAAATAACTGCTGCAGCATATGATGACTAGCGAACCTAAGAACAGTATTCCGGCATCTCAGTAAGGAGTCGTTTCGGACCCTGTACACCGTGTACGTCAGGCCCATATTGGAGTATGCAGCTCCAGTTTGGAACCCACACCTGGCCAAGCACGTCTAGAAATTAGAGAAAGCGCAAAGGTTTGCAACGAGACTAGTCCCGGAGCTAAGGGGCATATCCTACGAGGAGAGGTTATGGGAACTCGACCTGGTGATACTGGAGGACACGAGGGACAGATGGGGACATGATAATGGCATGTAAAATACTTAGAGGAATCGACAAGGTGGACGAAGAGAGGATGCTCTAGAGATGGGACACAGCAACAAGGAGTCACAATTGGAAGTTGAAGACTCTGATAAGTCACAGGGATGTTACGAAGTATTTCTTCAGTCATAGATTTGTCAGGAAGTGGAACAGTCTGCAAAGTGAGGTAGTGGAGGCAGGTACCATACATAGCTTTAAGAAGAGGTATGATAAAGCTCATGGAGCAGGAAGAGAGCGGACCTAGTGGCGACCAGTGAAGAGGAGGGGCCAGGAGTTATGGATCGACTCCTGCAACCACAATTAGGTGAGTACAAAATCATCACTAATATTCCCTAGGTGAATTTAATTAATTGTTCAGATGGCTCTCCCTCCTCCCCCTCCTCTTCCCCCACTTCCACCTCTACCTCCCCCTCCTCCTTCTCCTCTCCTTCCCCTCTCACACTTGTACTCTAACAGAGGGTGTAGAAGAACTCTTTACCCTCCCTCCCTCCCTCCCTTTTAGTGTTATTGACACAAGCGCTGCTGCTGCTACTGCTGCTGCTACTGCTACTGCTGCTGCTACTGCTGCTGCTGCTGTTGCTGTTGCTGCTGAAGTTGCCGGTGCTGTTCCTGCTACTGCTGCTTCTGCCGCTGCTGCTGCTACTGCTACTGCTACTGCTGCTGCTGCCGCTGCTGCTGCTACTGCTACTGCTGCTACTGCTGGCGGTACTGCTACATCAACAGCAACAAACTAACCTACAACTTTACCTAAAGTCATTTAACCGCCATTAGTTAACTAATACAGCATGTTATAACATAGTTTTTATTAATATTTTACATTCACGAGAAAGTGTACAACTGACAGGGGTCACAACGCCTGGGGAGCGGGAGATAATGAGGCTCCATCAAAGGACGGGGACATTACTTCCACATCAAGATCAAGAAGTATAATGTCACTTGTAGCTGACCTAGTTAGCTATGTTTCTCTGTTTTATTTCATTACACAGGACGATTAACAGTGTTAAATTCTGTTAGCATTCCAGCAAGAATTCATCAGCTTCGGCAGCCTCAAAGGTTTCTTTCCAGCAGAGCTGGAGTTACTATTACTTAGGAATTACCATCTCTCAGGATATCCCACAGGGAAGGGAAGAAGGAAAGGGTAGTAAGGGAGAGTTGAAGGGAAGGGTGACATGGTAGGGTAGCTCCGGGATTTGCACTTACCCATGAATGATGAATATAATAACTCTAAATAATGGGGATTTTAAATTTTTGGCAAGGCCCAAATTTTTTGAATTTACTAATGAGTGCATGAAAATTCAAATAATTTTTTTTCACAGAGAAAATATCATGTGCATGCCTCAACCAAAGTCAATACTGAATTTTGCAAAGTATTACTGATACAAAATACTCAAAGTTCAAATTTGTGAAAGTAAGTAAAATTCATTTCTCGAAAAAAAATATATAATATGCTTTTTTAGACAAAATATATCTTTACGGAAGAGTATATGTATATATTTTTTTAGAAAAGGCAATCTGATATCATTAATTTTCTTCATTATAAAATCAACATCGAAACTTCGCGCTTTTGAAACTCAAGCAACCGATTTTCTGCATATTATTATTATTATTATAATCAAAAAGAAGCGCTAAGCCACAAGGGCTATACAGCGCTGCGATTTTCTGCATAAATTTTGTACAAGTTTTGCATGTGAAGTTATCAGGCAAAGAAACTGTGTTAGACCTAATCCTGACCAGCAAAATGCATACAGCTACGAGGATGCCTTGACTATATTCAGCTTTAACAACAAGAACATCAACTGGGATCAGGTAAGCCACGTCTTACTCCCTCTGCAAGAGGAGAAAAATCACTAAGCTCCTCTCGGGGGCTATATACGGAAGGAAGCCATGACCAGGGAAGTGGAAATTACTGAGCTTAAGATAAATGATTCATACAGAATTCAGAAGAGAAAAAAGGACCTAAAAGCAGTTGGTGAAATCGAAAGAAATTCAAAATATTTCTTTTCATATACGAAAAACAAGGTAAAAAAAACACTATCTAGTATCGGGCCTTTGTTCAGACAAGATGGAACTTACACAGATTACAACAAAGAAATGAGTGAGATATTCAAGTCTCAATACTGTGTTTAGCAAGCTATTAATCAGTCTAAAGATCGACAATCCAAATGATTTGTTCATGAATGAGCCTCAAAACCCTGTCAATGTGTGCCAAATTTCTGACATAACTCTAACTCCACTGGACTTTGAAAAAAACATTGACAACATGCCCATGTAGTCAGTCCAAGTCCCAGACTCGTGTAATTCCACAGTCGCTAAAACCAACGGATACAGCCCAATCCATAAAGGTGGGAGCAAAGTAATAACTAAGAACTGTAGACCAATAGCTTCAACGTCCCACGTCATAAAAATCTTCAAAAGATTTCTAGGAAGCATGATCGCAAACTACTTGGATTTCCAACAACTACACTATTGTGATATAGTATTGGATGCACTGGAAGATAAACAGGTAATAGCGCACAAAATGCGTGCTAAAGGGATAACCGGCAAAGTAGGCAGATGGATCTTCAACTTTCTAACCAATCGAACACAAAGAGTAGTGGTAGAGTTAAGTGGCTGCCACAGTACAAAGCTTTGTTCCACAAGATACAGTACTCGCCCCCATCCTGTTTCTACTCCTCAAATCAAACACAGAGATATAAATCACAGCACCGTGTCATCCTTCGCAAACGATACTAGAATCTGTATGAGACTGCCACCGACTGAGGAAAGATATAAACTAAGTTATCCAATGGGCAACGGATAATATGTTCAGTGAGGACAAATTTCAACTACTCCGTTATGGAAAATTGGAGCAAATAATAGCTCGAAATGAGTATACCACAAACTCTAACCACACAATAGAGCGGAAAAGTAGTGTGAAGGACCTGGGAGTGGTAATGTCAGAGGAGCTAACCTTCAAGGATCACAACAGTGTCAGTATCACATCTGCTAGGAAAATGATAGACTGGATAATGAGAACCTTCAAAACAAGGGATGCCAAGCCATTGATGATTCTTTTTATATCACTTGTTCTTTCTAGGCTGGAATACTGTTGTACACTAATATTCCATTCAAGACAGGTGAAATCGCAGATCTAGAGAATGTACAGAGAACCTTTACTGCACATATCAGTTTCGTTAAACACCTTAATTACTGGGAACGCTTGGAGACAGTGGACCTGTACTCACTGGAGCGCGGGCGAAAGATACATCATAGTCTATACCTGGAAAATCCTAGAGGGACTGGTCCCAAATATGCACACAGAAATCACTCCCTACGAAAGCAAAATACTTGGGCGGGCGTTGCAACATACCCCAAATGTAAAGTAGGGGCCCCATTAATACAGTAGCCCAAGACTGTTCAACAGCCTCCCACCAGCCATAAGGGAAATTACCAATAGACCCCTGACTGTCTTCAAGAAGGAGCTGGACAGATACCTAAAGTCAATACCCGACCAGCAGGGGTGTAGTTCGAACGTTGGACCGCGCGCGGCCAGTAGTAACAGCCTGGTTAATCAAACTCCGATGCACCGGAAGGCCTAGTCAAGGATTAGGCCGCGGAAGCGTTGACACCCGGAGCACCCTCCATTTAGACTCCAGGAAGGTAAAGGCAGGATGTTGAAACTGAAACATGGGTTAATAACCTTCAGGCTTTCTAACAAGGTTATTAATATCGTTATCCGTCTTATCGATATCCTTTACCTAATGATTATATATATATATAATATATATATATAATATATATATATATATATATATATATATATATATATATATATATATATATATATATGTCGTGCCGAATATGTAAAACTGGTCAATTAGCAAGAACTCATTTAAAATTAAGTCCTTTCTAAAATATTCTCTTATACGTTTAAAGATATATTTTTTTCGTTAATTTTAATGTAAAAATTTTTAATTTTGCTCCAAAAGAATCTTAGAAAACTTACCTAACCTTATTATAACAAGAACAATTTATTTTAGCCTAACCCAACTAAATATATTTTAGATTTGTTTACAATAATTTAATACTAAACAAACACAGTGAAATATATTTTTTTCGTTAGGTTCAGAATGATTTTGGCGAAATTATTGCATATACAAATTTTCGCTTGTCCTATATGGCAAGATGAGCGTTGCTATTTAAGCCAAGATCGCAAGTTCTGCCTATTCGGCACGACATATATATATACACATACATGCATACATACACGAGTATATGTGTAAGTGTGTGTAATGTAGGTCCCTGACTTTCTTGATGAAATGCGCGCGCAGTTGATATCAAGAACTGGTTTCCTTTGAAAAAGTTAAGAGTATTACACGCTGGGGTACGCTAAGAAGGGGTTACCAACTCCACTAACCACCATCCCACTTTTAACCACTCTATAACTACTAAAACTTCCCTAACACTGTTACCACTATCTCCCCTCCGGTACTTCTACCACACTTACCCCCCCTCCCCTCTTTCTCCAACAGTATCCTCGGTTTCACCAGGACACTAACTAGTTCAACACTACCAGCACCACTACTACAGCAGCAGTAGGAGAAACAAGCGGTTCACACAATGTCTTGAACAACACTAAGGAGCAGCCGTGCCGCCCACGATCTTAAATCAGTTGCTACTGCTGCTCTTGTGGTTGCCCTCAGGGTAGACTGAGAGGGGGGAAGGGGTGATGTGTTGAGGGCGTCTGTAAGGCAACAGGAGTGGGATAAGATAGGATACCGGGAGTGGGATAAGAATACTGGATGACGGTTGTAGTGGTGATGGTGGTTGGTTGGATGAAAACTGAGGCAGTTTTGGTTGTGATTTATGGTCGGTTGTGGTAGTTGGTTGGTCAGATGAATAGTGGTGGAGGCTAGCTGGGTGACGGTGCTCGTTGGGTGGGTACTGCTGGTAGTTAGGTGGATGTTGATGAGTGGGTGGTAGGAAGATTGTGGAGGAAGGTAGGAAATGATAGTGGAAGGTAGGAAGATGGTGGTGAATGGCAGAAAGATGGTGGATGATAGAAAGATGGTGGTAAATAGCAGAAAGACTGTGGTAGATGGCAGAAAGATGGTGGATGGTAGAAAGATGGTGGTAAATAGCAGAAAGACTGTGGTAGATGGTAGAAAGATGGTGGTAGATAGTAGAAATCCTGTGGTAGATGGAAGAAAGATGGTGGAGGATAGAAAAAATGGTGAAGTCTCTGGTGGCAGTTGAAATGTCAGTCTTCTGCTGTTTTTGCTGCTATTATTGTTTTAAGAAGTGATGCTAGTGGCTGAGAGTGAAGAGGTGGTGGTGGTGGTGGTAGTAATGAGAGATGGTGGTTGTGGTGGTGGGTGTACTACCACAACTCATCTTTCAATCCATCATACCTACTCCTACTACAGAAGGGAAACACCTGGAGCTCCTACATTCAGGAATCAACCCGACATCCTAATCTTAGTATTCAATAGGTGCTGGTAAGACAGTGAGATGAGTGACTTACACAAGCCTCAGACAGTAATTATCTGACTATGTAGCGTCCTCCCTGGGTCTCCGTTTTCTATTCTAGCTTCCAAGAAATTTCGCTTCCCTAAGTAAAACTATTTTTTGACGTTGTGGTATGTTACGACTGGTTAATTTTTATTAATAAACGACATTCTAACCAAATCAAGCCTGGCTGAATCTAACCAAACGTAACCTAGCAAACTATCCTAATCTAACTAACGTAAATAAGAAAATATGAAAATCTTACTTGATTGATGGAGTGACCACATCGACTCAAGGTTGAGAGACTGATTACCTCATTCTCCTCCTGTACTTCAAGTTTCTCTTTTGAAAATTAGGTTGGGCAAATGTTTTGTTAGTGGGATGAATTGTAAAGGACCTGCCTAGTATGGGCCAACGGGCCTGCTGCAGTGATCCTTCTTTCTTCTGTTCTTATGTTTTTATATCGACTTAAAAATGCCAGACCATCTCCCCTGCATGTTGGTGCCAGACCATTTTCCCTTCATGTTCGTGCCAGACCATCTCCCCTACATGTTGGTGCCAGACCACTTCCCCTACATATTGGTGCCAGACCATCTCCCCTACATGCTGGTGCCAGATCACTTCCCCTACATGTTGGTGCCAGACCATCTCCCCTACATGTTGGTACCAGACCATCTCCCGGACATGTTGGTGCCAGACCATCTCCCCTACATGTTGGTACCAGACCATCTCCCCGACATGTTGGTGCCAGACCATCTCCCCTACATGCTGGTGCCAGACCACTTCCCCTACATGTTGGTGCCAGACCATCTCCCCTACATGCTGGTGCCAGATCACTTCCCCTACATGTTGGTGCCAGACCATCTCCCCTACACGTTGGTACCAGACCATCTCCCCGACATGTTGGTGCCAGACCATCTCCCCTACATGCTGGTGCCAGACCACTTCCCCTACATGTTGGTGCCAGACCATCTCCCCTGCATGTTGGTGCCAGACCATCTCCCCTACATGTTGGTGCCAGACCATCTCCCCTACATGTTGGTGCCAGACCATCTCCCCTACATGTTGGTGCCAGGCTATCTTCCCTACATGTTGGTGCCAGACCATCTCCCCTACATGTTGGTGCCAGACCATCTTCCCTACATGTTGGTGCCAGACCATCTCCCCTACATGTTGGTGCCAGACCATCTCCCCTACACGTTGGTGCCAGACCATCTTCCCTACATGTTGGTGCCAGACCATCTCCCCTACATTTTTGTGCCAGACCATCTTCCCTACATGTTGGTGCCAGACCATCTTCCCTACATGTTGGTGCCAGACCATCTCCCCTACATGTTGGTGCCAGACCATCTCCCCTACATTTTGGTGCCAGACCATCTCCCCTACATGTTGGTGCCAGACTATCTTCCCTAGATGCTGGTGCCAGACCATCTCCCCTACATGTTGGTGCCAGACCATCTCCCCTACATGTTGGTGTCAGACCATCTCCCCTACATGTTGGTGCCAGACCATCTCCCCTACATGCTGGTGCCAGACCATCTTCCCTACATGTTGGTGCCAGACCATCTTCCCTATATGTTGGTGCCAGACCATCTCCCCTATATGTTGGTGCCAGACCATCTCCCCTACATGTTGGTGCCACACCATCTCCCCTACTCCCCTGACTCCGGCCATACAATAGAGCGGAAAAATAATGTAAGGGACCTGGGAGTAGTAATGTCTGAGGATCTCACTTTCAAGGATCACAACAGTGCCACGATCGCACGTGCAAAGAAAATGATAGGATGGATAATGAGAACTTTCAAAACGAGAGATGCCAAGCCCATGATGATCCTTTTCAAATCACTTGTTCTCTCTAGGCTGGAATACTGCTGTACATTAACATCTCCATACAAAGCAGGTGAAATCGCAGATCTAGAGAGTGTACAGAGATCCTTTACTGCACGTATAAGTTCTGTCAAGCACCTTAACTACTGGGAACGCTTGAAAGCACTTGACTTGTACTCGTTGGAACGCAGGAGGGAGAGAATTATCATAATCTACACTTGGAAAATCTTGGAAGGAATGGTCCCAAATCTGCACACAGAAATCACTCCCTACGAAAGTAAAAGACTGGGCAGGCGATGCAAAATGCCGCCAATAAAAAGTAGGGGCGCCATTGGTACACTAAGAGAAAACACATAAGTGTCCGGGGCCCAAAACTGTTCAACAGCCTCCCATCAAGCATTAGGGGAATTGCCAATAAACCCCTGGCTGCCTTCAAGAGAGAGCTGGACAGATACCTAAAGTCAGTGCCGGATCAGCCTGGCTGTGGCTCGTACGTCGGACTGCGTGCGGCCAGCAGTAACAGCCTAGTTGATCAGGCCCTGATCCATCGGGAGGCCTGGTCGTGGACCGGGCCGCGGGGGCGTTGATCCCCGGAATAACCTCCAGGTAACCTCCAGGTAACATGTTGGTGCCAGACCATCTCCCCTACATGTTGGTGCCAGACCATCTCCCCTACATGTTGGTGCCAGACCATCTCCCCTACATGCTGGTGCCAGACCATCCCTACATGTTGATGCCAGACCATCTCCCCTACATGTTGGTGCCAGACCATCTCCCCTATATGCTGGTGCCAGACCATCTCCCCTACATGCTGGTGCCAGACCATCCCTACATGTTGGTGCCAGACCATCTCCCCTACATGTTGGTGCCAGACCATCTCCCCTACATGTTGGTGCCAAACCATCTCCCCTACATGCTGGTGCCAGACCATCCCTACATGTTGGTGCCAGACCATCTCCCCTACATGTTGGTGCCAGACCATCTCCCCTACATGTTGGTGCCAGACCATCTCCCCTATATGCTGGTGCCAGACCATCTCCCCTACATGCTGGTGCCAGACCATCCCTACATGTTGGTGCCAGACCATCTCCCCTACATGTTGGTGCCAGACCATCTCCCCTACATGTTGGTGCCAGACCATCTCCCCTACATGTTGGTGCCAGACCATCTCCCCTACATGCTGGTGCCAGACCATCCCTACATGTTGGTGCCAGACCATCTCCCCTACATGTTGGTGCCAGACCATCCCTACATGTTGGTGCCAGACCATCTCCCCTACATGTTGGTGCCAGACCATCTTCCCTACATGTTGGTGCCAGACCATCTTCCCTACATGCTGGTGCCAGACCATCTCCCCTACATGCTGGTGCCAGACCATCCCTACATGTTGGTGCCAGACCATCTTCCCTACATGTTGGTGCCAGACCATCTCCCCTACATGCTGGTGCCAGACCATCCCTACATGTTGGTGCCAGACCATCTCCCCTACATGCTGGTGCTAGACCATCTCCCCTACATTCTGGTGCCAGACCATCTCCCCTACATGTTGGTGCCAGACCATCTCCCCTACACTCATTCATGGTTTAGAATGGCTACGCAAACATGAGAGTTTAGCGCTTTGATCAACCTCCTTCAGCTTTCTCCTCATATTTTTTCGTTATATTTAGTGTATTACATCATCTCTCTTTATGTATACTAATATTCCAGTATTGCAACGTAATGCAAATAATCAACAAGACAAATGACAAAGAAAATTTATGTGTTTGTGTGTGAAGTGGTATGTATACTCTTGCAAGTATACATACACACAACTGAAGATCTTCCTGACAGTGTCATATTCACTCGTTCCCAGACATTAAACTGAAACATGTGAATAGTTTGTGGGGTGGTGACGAGGTATTTTTTATTTTACAAAATCAGAAATGAGGAGAAAGTGAGGAAACAGGATACATCTCCCCCTGCTCTCTCTGTTTTCATTGTTATTCCCTCGTCCTCCCTTGTAAGGAATACTATCATGCTAGTTAAGGTCTACTAATCCATGGAACTTGCGCTACCGTGCCCTTCCTCAAATCAAACCTATTTCCCCTCCCCCATCCGTCCCATTACTAATGCGCTGCATGACCTTCAACGGATTTAGCGCTCCCGTTGGAATATAATGTTATTCCCTCCTACCTCGTCTTTGTCTGTCTTTTTGTCTTAAGAGCCGCCAGTGTATTATTATTTAATTTGGCTGGGATATAGGAAATGAAAGTGAAGGAGAGGCACGTCTTGTATTTCAGGGGAGATGTTTCTGTTATTTTATGTGTTTTTTACCGCAAGTCTCAAATCGAAAGATGGAGTGTGAGAAATGAAGAGTGAAAGGCGGAGAGAGTAAGCGATTAAAGAGGGAGCAATACAAGAAAGGAATATCAATGAGAGAACAAGGAAGACGGGGGATGGGGGGTAGGAGGGAAGGGGGTGGCGAGGAAAGACAGAAACTAAACATGGGATGGGGTTAGAGGTCAAAGAGGGAGGTAAACAATAAGCCAGGGAGGAGCTGCAGTAATCAACAGTTAGCGTGGATGACAAGCACTCGCCCAGCACAATACAGCGCCACTAGATGGCTTCTCTCGCCTCTGTCCACACTTCATCGGCTGCCACTCTCACAGTGCCAGTTGCTTACTGCTAATTGGACTGTGTTCAACGTAACCCATTGCTGATTGGCCCACGTTATTATAGCTGGCTGGCCATTCAATTACTTCTGGGCTCTAGAGTCGTTTCATAGCCCTCAGTAATTGTTTCCATTGTTCTATATGGACTGACTGCAGTCTCTGATCGCTCTTGTTTGATGGACAAAAGACACTAGATTCAGTTCACCAATATTCAATAAAGCAAGCAGGATGGATTAGACTTTGGAAACTGTGTAAAATTACATTGCTAAGCTGATGTTTGTAAACGTTTAAAATTACAAAAAAAATCTGTTAAATATCATCTCATAAACTGTTTCGATGTACCAGCCTAATAAGTACTACAAAATACAAGCTTAACATCTACCAGCTTAACACGTACCATGGCTGCGCCGGTTATAACAGTTATAAGCACAGCAGGTACCAGCTAAAAAGAAACCTAAACAGGTACCGGCTAAACAGCCATCAGATTAATAGGTACCAACTTAACAAGTACCGTGAGTGCGCCAGCTTACCAGTCAATATAATCTCATTTGTCAATACAAGCTATCGTTTTCCGTGTTTCCGATGTGGATTATACTTAAGCTCTGCCCCCTTCCATATTTTATATTTTATTCTCCATTTCGCTTACCGGGCAATGCCTGTAGAATGCCTTGTTGTACTGAACTGAATTTCATCTTATATTAATAACGCATCTCCGTAACATGTATCTTTCAAATAAAAATGTGCAGTGTAGCCCCTGGAGCCTCTTTTGGGAACTAACTTTTATTTTACTCTGGAAGTCTTTGGCTCAAAAACTTCTCGAAACTTAAACCACATTCTTTTGTGCCAGATAAGCTGGATTCTTGAAGTGGAAATTGCATTCAACCCCCCCCCCCTTTTTTTTTTTTTTTGCTAAAAGTGAACTGGGACAAATTTTGTGGTTAGATCATATCAAAGTTACCTTGAGAACAATACCAATACACTGTGTCTCTTCTGAGTTATCATTAACGGAAACGAGTGTATATAAATGGTGATGTGACACGGGGATGGTATGGACGGTCATGCATTTCACATTGACGGTGATGTGACATGGGGACGGTAATATTTATTATCCGTGAAGTGTTGGAGTATATACTGTACAGTACAGTCCGGCTGCCAGCAAGCTTCTGGTGATACAGGAGCGTTGTGCCGCCATACAAATAGTTACGTAAATAGTTAAGGATGAGGAGAATAACAAAGGCATCACACGGAGACCACTACCTGTTATAAACAGAGAAGACAGCAATGTTAACACTGCAAAAATGAAAATATCAGATGCACTATTACATTACATTACATTATTACATTATTTTAGTATTTTTTCCAGTTACATTATTTTGGTAATTTTCAAGTACATTTTTTAAATAACTTCTCAATTACAGTTCTTAATATTTGCAACGTGTAGTGATAATCTTTCAATTATTTTGGCATTAATTTTTCAATAAAGAAAACTCTTATCAATTCAGCTATCAATTATCACGAATGATTTGCAAAAAAAATATTGACATTTTAAAAAACAGCGTCCTCTTCAGGGAAGGTGCCTTCGTGCCAGTGATGGGCTCTTGATCCAAGGAACTGAACTTATACTCCCCTTCCTTGGTCGAATCTGATTACCACCCACTTCCCAGGCGCTGTATAACCCTTACGAGTTCAGTAGTTCATAATAATAATAATAATAATAATAATAATAATAATAATAATAATAATAATAATAATAATAAAATATAAGAACTAATAACATATACGTCTATCATAATAATAATAACTCAGAAAAAATATATATTATTTTTATACTCTTCAAGCAAAACAGAAAAATGATAAGTCTTATCTCAAAATTTGTTCAAATTCCCTGTGGTTCCAGCGCTTCACTGTGATCATAAGAACAAACGACGATGCCGTAATTGTAACTGGAAGAGTGACAAAGGCATTTATAAATAATATACTTAATAATTTCATTTACTAGTCAGAGGAGGGCAGGGAACTTAGCTGGAGTAAGGCAGAATGCCTAGTCACTGCTCCAGCCACCTGACCATCAAGCTTTCTCAAATCAGCGTTTACATACACACTGGAATCGTTAGCAGAAACTTATATTTGTAGCTTACAAGGAACACCTCCCACCAACACGACCAGTGCCAGAGAGCAGCTCTGATCTCAAATGCATTATTTACGAGATGTAAATCCTAATTCACTAAGTTTGTGAGGTTGAAGAAAAGAAACACTGCAGAAGCTTCTTTTGGGACAACGTCTCGCTATGTGTAAAGATTTATTAAGCCATAATTATGATGGGATAAAGCTCTACAGTCTACACACAGCGTAACGTTATTCCAATCAAAGCTTGTTTAACAACGAGTCATTTCTTCATATCGTTGACAAAACGCCGTTTAGATCCAAGTTAGAGGAGTATTGGTGGCTTCGCGCGCACACACACACATAAACGTTGCAAACCTCCCTGAAAGAGCAGGACCTCGGGGTGAGGATAGTTCCGAGCATATCGCTTGAGGCACACAGCAACTGAACAGCAGCCGTAGGAAGCGCGAGACTGGCAAATCCAAAGACTCTCAACAAGGAATCTTTCACGAAATTATATACGGCATTTTTAATCCTATCTTGGAGTATGCAGCACAAGTATGAAACCCACATCTAATAACATATGCCAAAGTAGAAAATGTGCAAAGGTTTGCGATGAGAAAAGTCCCAGAGCTGAGAGGTATGAGCTAGGAGAGGCAAGGGAGTTAATAACAACATCAGAGGACAGAAGGACTAGGGGTGACCTGATTATGATGTGCAAAATAATGAGAGGGATTGAGAGTGGACTGTGCAAGTCCGAGAGGCGGGTCTTAGGTACACAGGGGCATAGTTCGAAGCTGAAAACATAGACGAGTCATTGGGATGTTATTATGAAATACCTATTTAGCCTTAGAGTGGTAAGGATGTGTAACAACCTAAAGAGAGATGTGGTAGAGGCATAATCCATACACAGTCTAAGAAAGAGGTATGATAGAACTCACCTAACCAGAAGGGAAAACCTAGTTACTCCTAGCGGGGCCAGGAGCTCAGACTCGATCCTTGCAATTACAAATACACACAAATACACACACACAGTAGCGACTAGTGAAGAGGCGGGGCTAGGAGCTATGACTCGGCCCCTGCAACCATAACTAGGTGAGCACAACTACGTGAGTACACACACACGAACAATGATCTTTATCCTCTCCTTTGATCTAGGATAAAATAATAATAAGATACAATATACAATGTGAAGAACCAGAGGTAACAACATGAAGAGAGACTCTAAAGAAAAAAGCAGCAGTAGCAGCAGCAAGCAGATTTTCAGCAACTGCCAGGTGTTTTTCCCCAGTCCCTCCAAGACTCACTTATGTGGTGCAGGAAGTCACAGTATTGTGCCTTTTTTTGTTCTTCCTGTACATAATCTGTATAGGTTAGGTTAACGTTGATAAACCCTAATTATAAAGACGGAGCGATTATGTTATGAGGAAAAAAAGAAACCAGGAACCACCAAGAAAACTGAGGAAGCGAATATACCACAAATTCAACGCTCATGTTACAGTATCACCCTTTACCACGTTCCTCAGTCATTGCACAGAAATTATATTTCTGTGCAATTAGTGACTGAGTGTTTATAAACAAACAAGAGACGTTAAGAACATTATTTAAGCAACATCGATACTGTGCTATTCGTTAGTTTTCCCCAGAACATAAAACGTCTTGTCCGTGTTGACCCGACTACTGTCACAGAGAACCTACTACCAGGCTACACATTTTTACATTTCTTAATTTTTTTTTATAATTTATAAACTAATATTATATAGTGAACTCAGCTAATATTTCAGCATCGAAAAACCAACGCGTTGAGGCAAAGTGCTGACGTTGCTTCTCAATGATCTTTATATCTTTCATCAAGAAAGGTTTGCCTTAGGAGGACATAATAAACATAAACAGTAACAAGTATACATGTTATCCTTCCCTTGTCACAGACGACGATTGTGAGCAGTAGAGATTACAGGAGGTAAGAGAATGGAGGTGAAGGGTGAACCCTGCCTTTCACAACGCATACATCCCCTCCCCACTCCACTCATCCACCTACACACTTTCAATAATGTCCTCCACTTACCTGTTTTATCACCCCATCCTGCACCTACTGCCCCTCTTGCACCGCTTTCCATCCCTCCTGCATCTTTCATGAACCCCTCTTACACCATCTACAATCCCTCCTCCACCTCCCTGCCACCACCTTGGTCCTACTGCACCCCCTCCCTCGACCTTCGCCTACCACTACCTACCTGACACAGGTGCTCAAGTGGTCCTTCAAAGATCCCTCCTCGAGTGGTTGGTGAGGTCTGAGCATTAGGGTCCAGCCTGCAGCCACTTAAGCGCTGATACGGAATTAAGGGCTGAACAAGCGTGAGCCGACTGGTTGGGAGATTAAGTGAAAAAGGCGATTACCGGTGATCAGCACCGCTTCATCACTCGCCCATTAATCATTTCGTTTTTATCAGAGATCACAAAAAAGTATGCAAGTGGAACGTGATATTTCTTGGGCGAACTTTGATAAATTAAACACAATATTTAAGCAATGGATTTGTTTATATATATAAAGGAAGGAGTCAGTTTTAACATTGATAGAAACTGATTAAGGTTGAGGAAAGAGATCGTATTACGATGAATATATTTCAGAGCCATCCTCTACCTCCCTTTATCTCTCTCTCTCTCTCTCTCTCTCTTTCTTTCTCTCTCTGAAGCGCGGACATACAAAAATCACCACCAGGCCAAGTGTTTATCGACAAGTCCCTTTGTAAACTGATAGCTAACACTCGCTCACGCTTCTCTGATCTTTCTCTCTCTCTCTCACGCACTCTCTTACCCTTGACCTTTAGAGGAGGAAGGAGGTTGACGCTGTTTAACCCCTAAATTGATTCATCCGGACGAATCTAATGAAGCCTGAATTCTTCATATCCTAAAGTTGTTTCACACAATGTTTTCACTCTTCACCTCTCTCTCTCTCTCTCTCATATACATATATTCAACAAACCAGCCGTATCCCACCGAGACAGGGTGACCTAAAATGAAAAAGGAAAGTTTTTCTTTTGAAATTTAGTAATTTATACAGGAGAAGGGGGTTATTAGTCTCTTGCTCCCGGCATTTTAGTTAACTCTTTACGACATGCATGGCTTACGGAAGAAGAATTCTTAGCTTCCCCATGGAAATAATGAAATAAAGAACAAGAACTATTAAGAAAATAGAAGAAAATCCAGATGGGTATATATATATATATATATATATATATATATATATATATATATATATTATATATATATATATATATATATATATATATATATATATATATACACTAGGGATCCCAGGGCAGCTAGTTTTCTGTTCCAGCGGCTCAGTGCGGCTGTTCAAAGGGGTAATGCCTGGTGTATTTTGGGCACACGCCCCAGCTCTGAGGAGCTGGATGAGATTTTCGCCTTATAATCGGTGATACACACGTAACAACATGTACCGTATGTGCCACCTTTATATCAATAGTGTATCTCTTGGATCTTCTATATATATATATATATATATATATATATATATATATATATATATATATATATATATATATATATATATATATATATATATATATATATATATATATATATATATTAATATATATTATATATATATATATATATATATATATATATATATATTATATATATATATATATATATATATAATATATATATATATATATATATATATATATATATATATATATATATATATATATTATATATATATTATAGTATACTATATAGATATAAATATATTATTATAATTACATAATACATATATATATGTCGTGCCGAATAAGGCAGAACTTGCGATCTTGGCTTAAATAGCAACGCTCATCTTGCCATATAGGACAAGTAAAATTTGTGTATGTAATAATTCGCCAAAATCATTCTGAAAGTAACGAAAAAAATATATTTGATTGTGTTTGTTTAGTACTAAATTATTGTAAACGTATTTAAAATATATTTAGGTGGGTTAGGCTAAAATAAATTGCTCTTGTTATAATAAGGTTAGGTAAGTTTTCTAAGTTCTTTGGTGCAAAATTAAAATTTCTACATTAACATTAATAAAAAAATATATCTTTAAACGTATAAGAGAAAATTTCAGAAAGGACTTAATTTTAAATGAGTTCTTGCTAACTGACCAGTTTTACATATTCGGCACGACATATATATATATATATATATATATATATATTATATATATAATATATAATATATATATATATATATATATATATATATATATATATGTCGTGCCGAATAGGCAGAACTTGCGATTTTGGCTTAAATAGCAATGCTCATCTTGCTATATAGGACAAGTGAAAATTTGTGTATGCAATAATTTCGGAAAAAATCATTCTGAACCTAACGAAAAAAATATGTGGACCCCCGCTTTACGATCAGCTCCCAACGCGACCAATTATGTAAATGTATTTATGTAAGTGCGTTTGTACGTGTATGTTTGGGGGTCTGAAATGGACTAATCTAATTCACAATATTCCTTATGGGAACAAATTCGTTCAGTAATGGCACCTGAACATACTTCTGGAATGAAATAATATCGTAAGCCGGGGGTCCACTGTATTTCATTGTGTTTGTTTAGTATTAAATTATTGTAAACGTATCTAAAATATATTTAGTTGGATTAGGCTAAAATAAATTGCTCTTGTTATAATAAGGTTAGGTAAGTTTTCTAAGATTCTTTTGGTGCAAGATTATAAATTTTTACATTATCATTAATGAAAAAAATGTCTTTAAACGTATAAGAGAAAATTTTAGAAAGGACTTAATTTTAAATGAGTTCTTGCTAATTGACCAGTTTTACATATTCGGCACGACATATATATATATATATATATATATATTATATATATATATATATATATATAATATATATATATTATATATATATATATTATATATATATATATATATATATAAAATGTAAAACAATCACAGGTTTCCGTTTTATACTCACCCGGCAGAGCGATAGTACGTCCCTGGGCGGTTGCTATCTACCAACCTACTACCTAGTATATATATATATATTTATATTTGTTGGCACCTATATTCAGTTTTGTTCTTTGATGCTGCTCTCTTCCTGTTTTTCTTATCTCCTGTGTATGCAGATAAGTAGTTCGCTTAATACTGTAATTCAAATGTAAGCATGAGAAAGGAAGCCAGTTAGAGCCAAGTGGGAGAACAACTTACCAAGAAAAGTAGATTAGATGCAGATTGTGCCGCTGGAGAGGACAGGAGTGCTGCTCACACGACAATAGCAGCTTCAGCGGTAAAACCGAAATGTAAAGCTAGCCAAAGAAAGTCCACCGCAACGAAGACGAGGAGCTCAAAGACACAAGAGTTTAAGATTGACTTCAAAATAGCAGTTTTCGCTAAGTTATTCGCCAGTCCTCGCAGACCTGACGTTCGTAGCCTCATTAGCCGTAAAAATTACTTTACTCCATGTTTTCTTCTATATTCCCCTCTTCATTCCTATGGTTCTTCTTTTCCTTCCTTCTTTCCTTCCCTCCCTCATTTTTTTTCTACCAAATCCCACCTCAAATTCTTCCTCTTTCTCTTTATAACTTCTTGCTCTCATTCTTCTTCCTGCCTCCTCTCTTCCTTTTTCTCTTTGGGCCATGCAGTCTTCCCTCCCTCCCTGTCTGCCTGCCTGCTTCCCCGCCTGCCTGCTTCCCCGCCTGCCTGCTTCCCCGTCTGCCTGCTTCCCCTGCCTGCCTGCTTCCCCCCCTGCCTGCTTCCCGTCTCCCTGCTTCCCTGCCTGCCTGCTTCCCTGCCTGCCTGCTTCCCGGCTTGCCTGCTTCCCCGCTTGCCTGCTTCCCCGCCTGCCTGCTTCCCTGCCTGCCTGCTTCCCCGTCTGCCTGCTTCCCCGCCTGCCTGCTTCCCTGCCTGCCTGCTTCCCCGCCTGCCTGCTTCCCTGCCTGCCTGCTTCCCTGCCTGCCTGCTTCCCCGCCTGCCTGCTTCCCTGCCTGCCTGCTTCCCCCGCCTGCCTGCTTCCCTGCCTGCCTGCTTCCCCGCCTGCCTGCTTCCCCGCCTGCCTGCTTCCCAGCCAGCCTGCTTCCCTGCCTGCCTGCTTCCCCTCCTGCCTGCTTCCCCGCCTGCCTGCTCCCCCGCCTGCCTGCTTCCCCGCCTGTCAGCTTCCCTGCCTGCCTGCTTCCCTGCCTGCCTGCTTCCCTGCCTGCCTGCTTCCCTGCCTGCCTGCTTCCCTGCCTGCCTGCTTCCCCGCCTGCCTGCTTCCCCGCCTGCCTGCTCCCCCGCCTGCCTGCTTCCTCGCCTGCCAGCTTCCCTGCCTGCCTGCTTCCCCGCCTGCCTGCTTCCCCGCCTGCCTGCTCCCCCGCCTGCCTGCTTCCCCGCCTGCCAGCTTCCCTGCCTGCCTGCTTCCCTGCCTGCCTGCTTCCCTGCCTGCCTGCTTCCCTGCCTGCCTGCTTCCCTGCCTGCCAGCTTCCCTGCCTGCCTGCTTCCCTGCCTGCCTGCTTCCCTGCCTGCCTGCTTCCCTGCCTGCCTGTTCCCCCGCCTGCCTGCTTTCCTCGCCTGCCAGCTTCCCTGCCTGCCTGCTTCCCCCCGCCTGCCTGCTTCCCCGCCTGCCTGCTCCCCGCCGCCTGCTTCCCCGCCTGCCAGCTTCCCTGCCTGCCTGCTTCCCTGCCTGCCTGCTTCCCTGCCTGCCTGCTTCCCTGCCTGCCTGCTTCCCTGCCTGCCTGCTTCCCTGCCTGCCAGCTTCCCTGCCTGCCTGCTTCCCTGCCTGCCTGCTTCCCTGCCTGCCTGCTTCCCTGCCTGCCTGCTTCCCTGCCTGCCTGCTTCCCTGCCTGCCTGCTTCCCTGCCTGCCTGCTTCCCCGCCTGCCTGCTTCCCCGCCTGCCTGCTCCCCGCCTGCCTGCTTCTCGCCTGCCAGCTTCCCTGCCTGCCTGCTTCCCTGCCTGCCTGCTTCCCCGCCTGCCTGCTTCCCCGCCTGCCTGCTCCCCCGCCTGCCTGCTTCCCCGCCTGCCAGCTTCCCCGCCTGCCTGCTTCCCCGCCTGCCTGCTTCCCTGCCTGCCTTCTTCCCTGCCTGCCTGCTTCCCTGCCTGCCTGCTTCCCTGCCTGCCAGCTTCCCTGCCTGCCTGCTTCCCTGCCTGCCTGCTTCCCTGCCTGCCTGCTTCCCTGCCTGCCTGCTTCCCTGCCTGCCTGCTTCCCTGCCTGCCTGCTTCCCTGCCTGCCTGCTTCCCTGCCTGCCTGCTTCCCTGCCTGCCTGCTTCCCTGCTCGCCTGAACCTCGCCCACAGCGCTCCCAAAACACAAGGCTTTTAGAAGGTAAACTGCAGGTGAGCTACTTAGGTGAAAGTGTCAAGGCATGTCATTGTAATACTGGTCTCCCTCCCTCCCTTCCTCTTACTCTCTTATTCTTTCTTCCCTCCCTTCCTCTGCTTCGTTTACTCTCTCTTCCCACACTCCCTCTGCATTTATCTTTGTTTACTGTGTCCAATCATCTCTCTAATTTTTCTTTCCTACCTCCCTCTACCTAGTTTACTTTTTTCTTCCCTCCCTCCTCCTGCCTTGTTTACTTTTTCTCCTCCCTCCTCCTCCCTCGTTTACTTCTTTTTTCCCTCTCCCACCCTCTGACTTTTACTCTTTCTTCCCTGCCTTTGCCTCTTTTACTCTTTCCTCCATTCTTCCCTCTCGCTGTCTTTCATCTCCACAAAATGTTGACATAAATAAAGGAAAAAAATTAATATCAAACTATCAGGCAACAAGTAACGAAATATTTACGTAATTTGTTAGCAAGAATTTAGATTGCAAGATGAATAAAGCTTCACCGAAGTTGGCTGAGTATGGGGCTCAGAACTTAAGATCAAACAACTCTTGTGTGGTGTGCTTTAAAAACCTCTCCTGCTTACAGCTCTCAAAAGTCGAGTATATAAATATGTAACATCATGGTCAAGTTAATGCAGGCAGGCTGTCCATTAATATTTTAAGATTTAATTAATCTATTTCTATTGATACACTGCTCTGTTATGTTAATGTTAGACTTGCCATTATCAGTGAATGTCATTATTATTTTTATTTTCACAGGGAGGAGCTAGACTTAAATGTTCATGCAGCGCCTGGGGAATGGGACGCAAGCGGCTTTGATTCTAGGAAAGGAAGAGCAGTTCCAATTCCTCAGATCAAGAGGTCTTCAGCATCATGGTACCTACCTACCTACTTTGACGGACCATTATCATTTGAGACTAATTCCAAACTATTAGAAGTATAACTGCAAGTTACTTCATAAATTTTATGGATCAGTGGCACAAGATCCAGGAATAATTTTGTAAACAAAAATGTTCCGCGATGAGCTAGTCACAAAGCTACATGTATCTTTACATGTAAATAAGTCCCATCCTGAGTACTATAATGAACCACAACGTTTCAATGTACACGTCAACGGTCTTCAGACAAGCAAACGCACCACCACCGTCTGTGATGTCCACGCACTTCTGCAGACACCTAGAAAATAAGTGGGCGATGGAGAATGTGTTTTCTTGTTTTAGGTTACCCAACTTTTGAGGCAAATGACCAATGAATTAAAACTAAAACATGCCTGGCCATGATTTAAATATTATAAGAATATAAAAATTTGGGGGAAGGCAAAGAAAATTTTTAAAACTAAGTAGAGGGCTGAAAAAAGTTAACGTGTCTAGGGGATTATGAAAAAAACAGGGGGGTGGAAGTTCAAAAAAAAAAGAAAAGCTGCGCTACTTTGTATTTTAGAGACCCATGCCTTTTGAGAAGTCCTGCGCTGACAGGAGGAAGGGGGAAATCTCCGATCCCTCAACATTTCCTTTCCTCTGTCTGCAGGAAAACAAGGATCTAAAAGTCTCGCTGTGAGGAGAACTCTCGAGGAGACAATGAAAAAACCTTATAAAGAAGATTTAAGAAAGTTCACGAAGGGGGGGGGGTACCTAAGAACACGAGAAAAGAGATATGTTTTAAAAAAAAAACTAAAAGAAATAAACCCGTCAAAAATGGGGGGGGGGGATAGCTGTAGAACGTAAAAAAACTAATACAGCAATGTCAAAAGCAGAAAATTTTCTAAGCATTTTTTATAAAGTCTAAAAGAGTTGTTTTTTTGAGCTGAGGAGGTCACAGAAGTATTGTGCCCTTCCTAATTTTTTGGTGTAGCTGTCGAAGTAACAATAAATCACTTTTTATTTCCACTCGGGGTTTTTATTAAAAGATGATGCGGGTGAAAAAGAATGTGGTCCGAGTAACCAAAGAGTTAAATGAATAAGACTTGCTCACTACGTCCCTGGTACAATATTATGAGGGGTGAGAACCTGGGGGGGATAGTAATATGTTTATCAAATCCCTGTAGCGCTTAATCGTGGTACTGAGAAAAAGGGTATGTTGGAGACTTTTACTCCTCCGAAAAACGCCCCTGGTTTTGGCTGCCGTTTTTGGGAAGATAACGTTTCGGCAAATGCATTTTGAGTTTTAAGATTATATTCGGTTTTTTTAAAATCAGCGAAACAAATAAGCTGCAATGCTTTGGTAAACCAGCTTTTTTTGTTTGTGCTAAAAAAACATTAAATTAGGCAGGTAAGGTCTCTCGGGAAAACAACAAATGTTCCTGACGCAGGTCTTAGTCATGTGATGATGGGGAGCTGGAGCTTTTCGTCATTTGACCGGGCTTTCCATGGTTTACCCATCTACTCTTTTACAACTATGGTTGTAAAAACAAGTAGTCCCGCTTATACAGTAGGCTAGTTCCGGGCTGTGCGTCAACTAAAATTTCTGCAAAGGAAATAGCTTTTTTTTTCACTTTTATGGCATATAAAAAACCCGATAATATGCTAACACTATCCATACGAAGTGAAAATAGAGTAGTTCTAAAAATGCATATACAGTACACACATACTTACCCTTAAATATTTTGCCCTTTGCTTAAGGGTTTTTAATATTTTATTTTAGGATTCTGAAAAATGAAGATGGTATAACTAAAAACCCCTGAATTAGCGAAACGTGTAAAGCGGGTCTACCTGTATAACATTAAGTTCCCGGGGAAAAAACGAGTGACACACAAGGTCGCTGATGATGGGCGTTGTCACTGACCATACCTTTAAGTGTCCCCCCCCTTTTTAAAATCTACTTTAAGAAATTGTTAACCTAAAATTTGCAAAAACGATACAATCACAACACATAGGGGAAGTTAATGATAGTTGGGCCCTTTCATGTTGCAATCGACACATCGTCAGGAGCTTGCAATTTGCAGAATGAGTAGGAAGTTCGAAAAATATTAATTCACACAAGAAATGAGAAACCCAACTAGTCAATGTAAGTAGTGGAACCCTGAGCATTCCCTGGAGCTTTGTTGAGGGAAAACGTCGTGAAGAACCAGAGAAATGGCAAGAACCCAAAAAGTCGTGAAGAAAACCCGAGAAGTTTTCCTGGGAAACCCCGAAAAAATTGTCAAAAACCCAGGGAATGGGCAAGAACCCAAAAGGGAAACTGCCAAGAACCCCGAGAAGTTGTTAAGAACCTGAGAAGTCCCAAGAACCCAGAAAAGTGAAGAACAGAAGCGGGAGCGAATTAGGGAGACAGAAGCAGTTTGGTGTCCAGGTCATTATCAGTTTAAGTGTTTGGACTGGGACTTTAAGAAGCCGACAACTGAGAAACCTTTCCTAAGAGGAAAGGTGAGAGTGGAGAGGGCAAGGACGGTAGAGGAGATGAGAAAGACAGAGAGAAAGAAAGAGAAAAGGGAGTAGTGTGCAATTATCTATTCAAAATTACAAGCCACTCGCATCCCATCTTGTCAAAAATTGATAATATAAATATTTCAACTTCTCAGTGGATTTGGCCCACGATGTGTTTTTTCGGATTTCACTCCAGCCGTCTGCTACTGCTTGCGAGGCCACAATATTTTCCAGTATCCCTTCTACATTGCTGCTTAAGATGAGGACAGTTATGACCTCTTTGTTTTCCCAGGTACTGGCATCAAGAAACCCTCATTTGTGCAGTATTCTCCTTCTTTTATATCGAAATATATCTTCTTTTCCTTCTAGTGAAAATATTTCCAGTGTCCTTTAATTTTTGCTCGTAACTCATTTTTCTCAAGTATGAAATTTATTTGGTTACAAGTGTTTGAACTTCTTATATTTTAACTACGTATTTTTCAAGGAACCCCAAGTGAAGTCACACTGATTGTATTGTGTTATCCTATCTTAAATACACACAATGTACCACTGTTGTGAGCCTCAGAACCACTGTACAAGTTTATACAATCGTGTGCAATCATTTTTAGATTTTCTTCAATAAAATTATAATAATTATTTAATAAATATTAATGGTTTACCAAACCGATTATTCCAATTATTATTATTAGTAATGAACATCGTACCGCTGGCGCATATTTTAATATTGGTCTGTCATGTGCTATTAAAATAAACACAGCGGCGTTAATTCCTAAGCGACAATTCGAAAGACAATAAGAAGGGAAGAACTTTTATCTCACGACGTTACTCTCACAGTAAGTCATTAATTACCAAGCATAACTGTGGGTGAAACATCGTAAAATAGAGGATTTTCTCTCATTTACATTGTCTTTGAATTACTATATATTACAAAAAAAAAAAACTGAGAAGTGCCAATCATATATCTGAACGCTATTTTATTAGTCTAAAAAATTCTCAATACTATAAGATTTTCTACTGGTAACTGATATTTATTTTCACATTAAATTGTTCTTTATTCATTGTTCTTCAACCACCTATTTGTGGTTGCAGGGGTCGAGTCACAGCTCCTGGCCCCGCCTCTTTACTGGTCGCTACTAGGTCACTCTTCCTGCTACATGAGTTTTATCATACCTCTTCTTAAAGTTATGTACGGAACCTGCTTCCACTACATCACTTCCCAGACTACTGCATTTCCTGACAACTCTGTGACTGATGAAATACTTCCTAACATCCCTGTGATTCATCTGAGTCTTCAGTTTCTGTGACCCCTTGTCGCTGTGCGTGTATGTGTGTGTGTGTGCTCACCTAGTTGTGGTGGCGCGGGTCGAGCCACAGTTCCTGGCCCCGCCTCTTCAATTGGCAGCTACCCGGTCACTCTTCCACTCCGTGAGCTTTATCATACCTCTTTTTAAAGCTATGTATTGATCCTGCCTCCACTACATCACTACCCAGGCTATTCCACTTCCTGACAACTCTGTGAGTGAAGAAATACTTCCTAACATCCCTGTGGTTCATCTGAGTCTTCAGCTTTCAACTGTGACCCCTCGTTGCTGTTTCCCATCTCTGGAGCATCCTGTTTCTGTCCACCTTGTAAGGTCTCAGTATTTTATATGTCGTTATCATATCCCCCCTAACTCTCCTGTCTTCCAGTGCCGTCAGGTCGATTTCCCTTAACCTCTCCTCGTAGGACATACCTCTTAGCTCCAGGACTAGTCTTGTTGCAAACCTTTGCACTTCCTCTAGTTTCCTTACATGCTTGACTAGGTGAGGGTTCCAAACTGGTGCTGCATATTCCAATATGGGCCTAACGTACACGGTGTACAGGGTCCTGAATGATCCCTTATTTAGAAGTCGGAATGCTGTTCTTAGGTTTGCCAGGCGCCCGTATACTGCAGCAGTTATTTGGCTGATGTGCGCCTCAGATGTTCACGGTGGTATACTCACACCAAGATCCTTTTCCTTGAGTGAGGTTTGTAAGCTCTGGCCCTCCTAGACTGTACTCCGTCTGTGGTCTTCTTTGCCGTCCCCCAATCTTCATGACTTTGCACTTGGTGGGGTTGAACTCCAGGAGCCAGTTTCTGGACCAGGCCTGCATTCTATCCAGATCCGTATGTAGTTCTGCCTGGTCTTCGTCCGATTGAAAATGCAATCTACCCACCCTTCTCTCTTGTCTTACTGCCGTCACCCTGTCATAGAACTCCAGCAGGTTTATGACGCAGGATTTCCCGTCCCTGAAACCGTGCTGGCTGTCGTTGATAAGCTCATTCCTTTCTAGGTGCTCCACCACTCTTCTCCTGATAATTTTCTCCATGACCTTGCATACTATACACGTCAGTGACACTGGTCTGTAGTTTACTGCTTCGTGTATGTCTCTTTTTTTTTTAAAAAAATGGGACTACATTTTCTGTCTTCTATACTTCCGGTAGTCGTCCTGTTTTGATAGATGTGTTGAAGATAGTTGTTAGTGGTACACAAAGTGCCTCTGCTCCCTCTCTCAGGACCCATGGAGAGATGTTATCTGGCCCTATCGCCTTTGAGGTGTCTAGCTCACTTAACAGCCTCTTCATTTCTTCCTCGGTTGTATGTATTGTGTCCAACACTTGATCGTGTACCCCACCTCTTTGCCCTTCTGGAGGCCCTTCTGTCTCCTCTATGAACACTTCTTTGAATCTCCGGTTGATCTCCTCACATACTTCGCGGTCGTTTTTTGAGACCTCCACTCTTTCCTTCCTCAGCCTGATTACCTGGATCTTGACTGTCGTTTTCCTCCTGATGTGGCTGTACAACAGTTTTGGGTCAGATTTGGCTTTTGCTGCTATGTCATTCTCATATAGCCTTTGGGTCTCCCGTCTTACCTGTGCATATTCATTTCTGGCTCTACGACTGGTCTCCTTATTCTCCTGGGTCCTTTGCCTTCTATACTTCTTCCATTCCCTAGCACACTTGGTTTTGGCCTCCCTGCACCTCTGGGTGAACCATGGGCTCATCCTGGCTTTTTCATTAGTCCTGTTACCCTTGGGTACAAACCTCTCCTCAGCTTCCTTACATATTGTTGTGTGAGTGTTGTGTGTGTGTGTGTGTGTGTGTGTGTGTGTGTGTGTGTGTGTGTGTGTGTGTGTGTGTGTGTGTGTGTGTGTGTGTGTGTGTGTGTGAGTGTGTGTGTGTGTACTCACTTATTTGTGGTTGCAGGGGTCGAGTCATAGCTCCTGGCCCCGCCTCTTCGCTTTATCATACCCCATGAGCTTTATCATGCCTCGCCTTAAAACTATGTATGGTTCCCGCCTCCACTACGTCACTTTCTAGGCTATTCCACGGCCTGACTACTCTATGATTGAAGAAATACTTCCTAACATCCCTTTGATTCATCTGAGTCTTCAACTTCCAATTGTGACCTCTTGTGTCTGTGTCCCATCTCTGGAACATCCCGTCTTTGTCCACCTTGTCTATTCCGCGCAGTATTTTATATGTCGTTATCATGTCTCCCCTGACCCTCCTGTCCTCCAGTGTCGTCAGGATGATTTCCCTCAACCTTTCTTCGTAGGACAATCCCCGTAGCTCTGGGACTAGCCTTGTTGCAAACCTTTGCACTTTCTCTAATTTCTTGACGTGCTTGACTAGGTGTGGATTCCAAACTGGTGCTGCATACTCCAGTATGGGCCTGACGTAAATGGTATACAGAGTCTTGAACGAATCCTTACTGAGGTATCGGAACGCTATCCGTAGGTTTGCCAGGCGCCCGTATGCTGCAGCAGTTATCTGATTGATGTGCGCCTCAGGAGATATGCTCGGTGTTATACTCACCCCCAGATCTTTTTCCTTGAGTGAGGTTTGCAGTCTTTGGCCATCTAAACTATATTGTGTCTGTGGTCTTCTTTGCCCTTCCCCAATCTTCATGACTTTGCATTTGGCAGGGTTAAACTCAAGGAGCCAGTTGCTGGACCAGGCTTGTAGCCTGTCCTGGTCTCTTTGTAGTCCTGCCTGATCTTCATCGATTTGATTCTTCTCATTAACTTCGCATCATCTGCAAACAAGGACACTTCTGAGTCTATCCCTTCCGTTATGTCGTTCACATATACCAAGAACAGCACAGGTCCTAGGACTGACCCCTGTGGAACCCCGCTTGTCACAAGCGCCCACTCTGACGCCTCGTCACGTACCATGACTCGTTGTTGCCTCTCTGTCAGGTATTCTCTGATCCATTGCAGTGCCTTTCCTGTTATGTGTGCCTGATCCTCTAGCTTTTGCAGTAACCTCTTGTGAGGAACTGTGTCGAAGGCCTTTTTGCAGTCCAAAAAAATGCAGTCGATCCACCCCTCTCTCTCTTGTCTTACTTCTGTCACCTTGTCATAAAACTCTAGTAGGTTTGTGACACAGGATTTTCCTTCCCTGAAACCGTGCTGGTTGTCAGTTATACACTTGTTTCTTTCCAGGTGCTCCACCACTCTCCTCTTGATGATCTTCTCCATGACCTTGCATACTATACACGTTAGTGATAACAGGTCTGTAGTTTAGTGCCTCATGTCTGTCTCCCTTTTAAAAATTGGGACTACATTTGCCATCTTCCATACCTCAGGGAGTTGCCCAGTTTCAAATGATGTGTTGAAGATCTTTGTTAATGGCACACACAATATCTCTGCTCCCTCTTTAAGGACCCACGGAGAGATGTTGTCTGGTCCCACCGCCTTTGAAGTGTCAAGTTCGCATAGCAGCTTTTCACTTCCTCCTTGGTTATATGCACCTCATCCAGCACTTGCTGGTGACCCCCCTGTTCTGATTTCCTGGAGTCCTACTGGTTTCCACTGTAAATACTTCTTTAAATCTCGTGTTGAGCTCCTGACATACTCCCGTCGTTTCTTGTGAATTCCCCATCACCCTTCCTCAGTCTGATTACCTTGTCCTTGACTGTTGTTTTCCTCCTGATGTGGCTGTACAACAGCTTCGGGTCAGTCTTGACTTTCGATGCTATGTCATTTTCATATTGTCGCTGAGCCTTCCTTCTTATCTGTGCATATTCGTTTCTGGCTCTTCGGCTAATCTCTTTATTTTCCTGAGTTCTCTGTCTTCTGTACCTTTTCCATTCTCTAGTACACCTAGTTTTTGCCTCCCTACACCTTTGGGTGAACCAAGGACTCGTTCTGTTCTTCCCATTATTTCTGTTTCCCTTGGGAACAAACCTCTCCTCTGCCTCCTTGCATTTTGTTGCCACATAGTCCATCATTTCTTGTACTGGTTTTCCTGTCAGTTCCCTCTCCCACTGAATGTTTTGAAAGTTCCTCATGCCTGAGTAGTTCCCCCTTTTGTAGTTTGGTTTTTCCCACCCTATTCCTGCTACTCTCTCTACTTGGAACTCAACTATGTAGTCGAAGCACAGAACCATATGATCACTAGCTCCCAGGGGCCTTTCATACAAGATATCCTCGATGTCAGAACTACTCAAGGTGAATACAAGGTCCAGTCTTGCTGGTTCATCTTCTCCTCTCTCTCTGGTAGTGTCTCTAACATGTTGATGCATGAGGTTTTCCAGTACTACATCCATCATCTTGGCTCTCCATGTTTCGGGACCCCCATGGGGCTCCAGGTTTTCCCAGTCAATCTCCTTGTGATTGAAATCACCCATAACTAGTAACTTTGCTCCCCCCATGTGTGCTCTCCTGGCCACCTCGGCTAGTGTGTCGACCATGGCTCTGTTGCTCTCATCGTATTCTTCTCTTGGTCTCCTGCAGTTCTGTGGTGGGTTGTACATTACTGCAATTATCACCTTATGTCCCTCAGACTGGATTGTTCCTACTAAGTAGTCCCTTTCACCCGTGCCATCCATTCCTTCCATTTTCTCAAAACCCCACTGATTTTTAATGAGCAGTGCAACTCCTCCTCCTCTCCTCCCTCTGTGTTTCCTGAGGATTTGATATCCGGGTGGAAAGATTGAATCTGTTATTATTCTGGTGAGTTTTGTTTCTGTGAGTGCTATTATGTCTGGGGATGTCTCCTTGATTCTTTCGTGCCACTCCTCATACTTATTTGTTATTCCATCTGCATTTGTATACCACACCTTCAACTTCTTTTCTAAGACTGTGGTCTGGGAGGTGTATTGGGGTTGGGGAAGTGGGAGACCTGATAAGGAACTATGGGTGGTTGCTGTGGGGGTGGAGTTTGTAATGTAGTGGGTGGGGGCATTAGATGTGGCATGGGTGTTTTGGTTTAGAGTGTTTGGCTGCACTGGGGTTGACCTGGTTGGGAGGCTTCTATAGGAAGCTGTGAGGGAGGTTGTATTTGATCTTCTTCCTGTGTCTGGGATCTCCTGTCTGTCTTCTCCATCCCCTCTCTTTCCTCCTGTGTGTGTGTGTGTGCGTGTGTGTGTGTATGTTGTGTGTGTGTGTGTGTGTGTGTGTGTGTGTGTGTGTGTGTGTGTGTGTGTGTGTGTTTGTTTGTGTGTGTGTGTGTGTGTGTGTGTGTGTGTGTGTGTGTTGTGTGTGTGTGTGTGTGTGTGTGTGTGTGTGTCTGCCTTAAAAGATACACGTAGCTGAATTATTAAAGAACAATGTTCAATACACACAAGCCCTATGGAGTTTGGGGGACGTGGAAAGTAATTATGTTTAATCCAAGGAAGGGAAGGATAGCTCCAATTCCTTGTGTCAGGAGCTCTTCATTAGCAACAGGTAAGAGAAAGGTAGCCACTTCAGCGGCAAAATTAAAAATCTATGGTTTACGCGGAGGTGAAGTGCGGAGGAAGTCTTAAAGTATTACCCGAGCCTCCGCTAATGCTCCCATCTGAACCAGGAGGAGGTCAGGATATTAAACATTAGACCACTATAAAGAATGCTCAGACCACCGAGTCTGACTACTGGTAGGACAGAGGCGGTTCTGCAGCAACCACTGTTAATGCATTTATAACAGCCTAGACATCCACACCCGTCCTGCAGCAGCGCAGGCCACCCATTGTAGACATCCACACCCGTCCTGCAGCAGCGCAGGCCACCCATTGTAGACATCCACACCCGTCTTGCAGAAGCGCAGGCCACCCGTTGTAGACATCCACACCCGTCCTGCAGCAGCGCAGGCCACCCGTTGTAGACATCCACACCCGTCCTGCAGCAGCGCAGGCCACCCGTTGTAGACATCCACACCCGTCTTGCAGCAGCGCAGGCCACCCGTTTCGCCACTCGTGGCGAAACGTTTCCTTAATGTCTTATCAGTGCACACATATCTTTTACCTACATCTTATCAGTACCACTATACTAGTTTCACTTTCTCTGAACTCCCCGCCATAGAGCCAACGGAACCACTGAACGGGATTTTATATGACAAGGACTCTTCGTCAGGTGATTTTTTCTCCCCTGAAGAATGCAGTAACGCCAAAAATATCACAATTAACAAATATTTTCTTTTTAGTAACGTTTTAGCCCGTCCTTTATTGTGATCCAAGATAGATCGATTGGTCGTTTAAAGACTGATCTCCAGATGGCTGGTTAAGAGTGAATTGTTTCTGCCAGGGTGTTGTGACTATTCCAAAGAAGAGAGAAAAACAGAATCTCACTTCTAAGCACCGCTCCTCACTCCCGGTAGAGGCCAGGAGCACGGCGGCAACACAACGCTGGCTTAATCAACGAGATGAAAACAAGCAGTACAAGGCCCTTCACTCACCTGTGTGGGTAGGGGAGAGTCTGGGTGGTGTGGGCCACACGCTAGAGATTCTGGGTAGTGTGGGCCACACTCTGGAGATTCTAGGTGATGTGGCCCACGCTCTGGAGAGTCTGGGTGGTGTGGACTACAATCTGGAGAGTCTGGGTGGTGTGGACCACACTATGGAGAGAGTGGGTGGTGTGGACCACACACTCGCCTTAAACACAGGCAACACAACCCACTGGTAACTCTAGTCGAACAAGATTTTTTTTCAGTCTTGTACTCGCGTTACATTATTACATTTCGTATATTTTTTTTTTTACCGTAGTTCAACTGTGTAAATCATATTAGGTTAGATCTAGTTTAAATAACAAAAATCAGTCATGATTCCTGCAATTATCAAGAACACAACAATTCAGGCACTTCCAAGAAAAAACCATAATAAAAAAAGTCTATGAAGAGAAAAAATAAATTTGGAATATTTACTTTTCCCTTTCAGTTAGTCATAATACTGTAAACTTTAAAACATGATAAATAAAATAAACAGTGAGTACATTGCAACAATCAAAACGCGACATTTCAACATGGCAACACCAGTCTTCAGTGTTATGTAGGAAAATTCGTCAACATAATGCTGGTCACACTGAAGGCAAGAGAGTACACAACACTACATTTGGAGACACACAAAGTCCTTAATGACGAGTCACAGATTCAGATTTTTCCCAGAAGGGCCAATACATCTGGCAGTGCCATTCACTGTGTGGGTGAAAACACTACGACATTTCAGTGCCACCAGTTCATCCACCATTAGTTCCAGTAACTAAAACCAAGGTTTCAGCGCCAGACCTCTGCAGAGTGCCACGGCACCCTCAAGACAGACTTCTCGTGGCACTGGGCAAGGAGTGTCACATCTGCCTGCCACAACCCCTCTGCCCACCACGAGAAAGGGGGCAGGGGGAGGGAGAGGAAGGAGAGCAAAGAGAGGGGAAGAAGTAATGCTCAGGGGGAGGGGATGGATATGGATGGAGGCGACGGATGAGGAGGGATGGTGGGAGGGGAAGGGCTGATGAGGGGAAGAAGGGGTAAGGCTGAGAGTACGAGGTGCCAAAGGTCGTACGTGCAGATCTGTTACATTTTGTGGTCACTTACTAAATTTCTCTTCAACACCGCCGTAACTGATGAAACTGATATATCTCGCACGAATTAAGGACGACCGGCTAACTACCAATAGACAACGAGGCGAGGGTATTTGAGGGGCTCCCCCCAGTTTAGGCAAGATCAGTGTGGAAGGGGAGGGGGAAGGGGGGGAATGAGGTCCGCCAGGGAGAAGTGTGCAGGCAGGCGGGCGAGTTAGTGGGGTGGGTGGTCGGGAGGCTCGGTGTGCGCGCTGTTTTGCGGGTGAGCTAAGTGGATTTAAGTATATTTAGGTACAGGTACCCATAATTGCAATTATTATACCTGGTAACATATGTATAAATTACCTAGGATAACCCAAAATTCAAAGTGACTTATTTCCACTGGGGTTCTTGATTACCACTGGGAAACATTTAATTTACACTAATGACTAATACATACACACATTAATACTACACCATCTATTACACATACACACATTAGAGACCAGAAGCTGAGACTCGACATCTGCAATCACATACAGGTGAGTATTTACGCTAACATTAACACTACCTACCTGGAGTCTACCTGAACTGAGTCAGATGCATCCCTGTTTGCTGATGATATAATATAAAACTAATGAGAATATAAACGAATGTGGACAAGGACAGGCTACAAGTGGATCTAGATAAACTACGTGATTGGTCAGGTAAGTAGTTGCTTGAATTCAACACCAGGTTGAATTCAAGGTTATGAAGATTATGGAAAGGGCAAGAAAACCGAAAACTGAGTATGGACTCAGAGGACAGAGATTGTAGATCTTACTCAAGGAGAAATTTCTCAAGGAGTAACCACAGCATGTCGTCAGAGGTGACAGATTTCAATAAAAACTTATGTATTTACTACTTTACTAATATTAATACTATTATTAAAGTATGCAACTCATTCACCTCTCCCCAACCAAAACTTACCCTTTATACAGTGTGTTAATTAAGCCCAGTATTCTGAGATAGCAAGTATCAAGTTGTTTTTGAAACCCTGAGTTTGTTTAATTAGTGTGAGTTGTGTGTCTTTTCTTGGAAAAACTCAACATATATTGGAAAAAGAACTGAAATTAATAGATGTTTTGTAAAACTACTGGAAACATTGTGAACAAAAAAAAAACACATTTTAAAATGAGTATATTTTATAAAGATGTACACTAAATGAAAATAAAAGGAAGGATTAGGTAACTGGGGGTATTAATATTAAGGTTATATGTATATCCTAGGTAGTAGGTTGGTAGACAGCAACCACCCAGGGAGGTACTACCGTCCTGTCAAGTGAGTGTAAAATGGAAACCAGGTAATTATTTTACATGATGGTAGGATTGCTGGTGTCTTTTTTCTGTCTCATAAACATGCAAGATTTCAGGTACGTTTTGCTACTCTACTTACACTTATGTAACACTAAACATGCATGTACAAGCATATACTATATACACGCCCCTCTGGGTTTTCTTCTACCTTCTTACTAGTTCTTGTTTTTATTTATTTCCTCTTATCTCCATCGGAAAGTGGAACAGAATTCTTCCTCTGTAAACCATGCGTGTTGTAAGAGTCGACTAAAATAGAGAGAGCAAGGGACTAGTAACCCCATCTCCTGTATATATTACTAAATTTAAAAGGAGGAACTTTCGTTTTTCCTTTTTGGCTACCCCTACTTCGGTGGGATACTGCCGGTTTGTTGAAAGATGTATATCTGGGAAGGAAGGATCGAATACTTAAACGTGTAGAAATGCTGAAAAAATAAACATATTTCAATGGGTTTTGTGCTGAAAATCGAGTAAAAAAATGATTTAACATTAATTTAACCTAAACAAAATTAGGTTAACATGTAAACCTACATACTTAACTACTCATTTACATTAAGGTACTTATACCCTATCCAGTTTTCGGAGAAGTCTGCAAGGCAATTACACCAGACAAATATTAATCACAATATTAATCACACATTAATCACAGTAGTGTTCTTCCCTTACAACATGTGTCCAATAACTATTTGAACTACGTTTTTTTTTTTTCATATTTCGTCAAAACAAATCCTTGAACAAACTTCAATCACTGATCAACAAAGGTTTTGTGTGTTTGGTTATTTTATGTAAGATGATTTATGGTTTTGTTTTATTTTTGTGGATTTGCCAGATTGTTTTATCACTAATGAATTGTAAGTGGTATTTTCAACTTTCAAGTTATAAACCTACAATGCTTCGTGGCTGCTTAAACGATAGTAATGTTTTTATATTATATATGTGGAAGCTTTTACTCCGACAAAGCAGAAACAAAACCTCACGACTCTTGTGAAAAAAAAAAACTCTTTTCACTACATTGGTGTAAAGGTCGAAGATACACGGCTATGAGGCGCCAAGCCTCATAGCCGTGTATCTTGTTCCTGCTCTATACGTGAGTGGTTTGCTGGAAGGGTGTCATGCGTGCCATTGCACTCCCAGTGATATAGGAGGAACCAAAGGATCACACCACGGGTTGTAATTTCTGTATCTCAAGCGTGTCGGTATTTTCATAAAAAAATAATTAAAAATAACACATCTAAATCTTTCTCACTGTTTCAGTACCACCATCTTATAAAGATTTATTTCCCTTCTATGATGAAGTAGCAGCCACTCAGATTCCAAGTTTGAACCAGCTGGAATAAACTACCTGGAACCACCTCCAGTGACTCAAAGTGATCTTACTTCATCCACGAAACAGTCTGCGATACTTGGTTCAACATTGCGCCAGTGGAATTTACCGCAACCAGACACAAGAATTAATTTGTTCAGAAAGCGATAGAATAGCCTAGAACCTTACAATAAATTGGAAGAATCACTGTTACTGTTGTGATGTTAATGAACTTAGGGTAAACATCACAAGTCCAAAGGCAGTCTTATTTCACAATGACAAGTCTGTCTTTAGCTCTCGGCAGAGACTTGAAGAAACATTCATGAAACAATGCAAAGATTTGTCATTCTGATCGAATATGAGAAGTTTGGGAGGAAAATCTCTGATTAACTAAAAGTAATAGGTTTGTTACTGGGACTGTAAGGTCGATTTCCCAAGTACTGCTGTTTACTGTACCTGTGGAACAGTCGAGGTACAGAGCAGCACTACATTCAACATGAGATAGACTTAAGAAATTTTCAACACATGCTATTAGTCGATCCAGAGGACATAAATCTTCCGTCTGACACATCAAGCTAGGCCTCCCTAAGTACTTCTTCAAAACTTTGGACAAAGAAGGCGGTGGATTTTCCTGTTTGAAGTAGAGGTTTCCCAAAGTCAGTGTTGCCAAACTGAAGGAAGATATCTCCATCGCAACCCAGATGTGGCAATTACTAAATGATCCTGACTTTGACGGAAGTTACCAAGATGTTGAGCTGAGAGCATAAGTAGCATTGAAGAACATTTACGCTGTTTTCTTGGTTAGCCATCACAGTGATGATTACATAAACATTATAGAACTGAGAGTTTATAATCTACTGCAATGTCGGATGTCCCTCAAGATTTATTTATTTAATCCTCATCTTGACTTTTTCCCGCCAAACCTCGATGATGTTAATGGTGAACACATTAAATGACTTCACCAAGACATATCCACCATGGAGAAGAGATATCAGGGAAACTTGACGGTCAGTTCGATGGACACTGGTGCCGGAGATCCATATAAACACAAGCGGGGGAAAAAAAAACTAAAAAGTGTGATGTAAATATATTTGTATGACTATGGAAATTTTTTTGTTATGAAAATACTACATACATATATAATATATATATATAATATATATTATATAATATATATATATATGATATATATATATATATATATATATATAGAAGTATAAATATATACATACCGCTATATAACACACAACGCAATCCAGACAGGCGATCCCAACGATCAAGACAAGCAAAGATTTGTGAAATTATCTAACAGAAGGATAAATTCCAATATGATTATAGCTTTCTAATTCATTTTTTTTAACGCGACCCACAATACTTGGCTAAACACACAGAAACCTATTTTTTTAGTGCTAGGTAGGCAGGGAAGAGGAAGGGTGGGAGAGGCAAAGATGGAGAAGCGAAAGGCAGGAGCGAGGAAGAAGGAAAGGTGTTGGAAGAAGGAGAGAAGGGGAATGGTAAAGAGCCTGAACAACAAGAAACATGACTGTTAGGAATGAAATATGTATGAGTGTTATGCAGGGATGGAATAATGAAGAGAGGGGTGGGGAGGAGATGCAGTGAGAAGGAACGAGAGACGAATGGAAGATGAGTAGAATGGGAACAGGGAAAAGAGGAAGACTGAATGAGGTTGAAAGAGGGAGAGTGAATGAGGGAGTGGAGTGAGGGTGAAGGAGGGTGAGAGGGAGTATTCCCGTATTTCTCCCCACTTATCCCATGATCCTCCAGCAGATATAAGTGTCCTCTCAGCGTGAAATATGTTGCCACGAGGTTTATAAGCCCAGGGCTCCAAGTGCCTCACTGTCTCTATTCCTTCCCACCCAAATACCTATTCACCCACCCTCACCTTTTCTCCCTCTCTCACTGTGGACTCGCCTAGTTACGTCTAAGGGGCTGAGCTCCAGCTCTTGGGTCCCGTCTTTGCTTATCAGTTATTTGGCGTGGGTACATCCGCTGCTGTTGGGCATGTATCTCAAGTGAGAAGTTCGGTGTGATGCACACCCCTAAATCCTTTTCCATTTTAAGATCTGTAAATTGTATCCCTTCCAATTAGTATGGTTCCTTTGCTCATCATCACCTTACATCTGTTGCGACTAAACTCCAGTAGCTACTTTTTGGGCCACTCCTGTAGTTTCTTAATTAAGTCTTCTTGAAGGATCACACAATCACCTTGTCATATCCTCCTTAGTAGTTGGCAATGAATTCTTCATTTCTCCCATTATTCTGTTTATAAACAAAGAAACATAACTAGTCTGCATTGTAGGCCTCGAGTTTTTTCTTCTCCATGTACTGACACCACTTCCATCACAAATTCTCTGTTGTATGACAGGAATTCACTCCAACCTGTTTTTGTTTTGTTTTATTAATTTGTAAGTTAAGTCTCTTCAAGGGATGGAGAAATATGAAAGAGCAGTTTGATAGTCTAGGTATAAGCGATCTGCATAATCTTTCTTTCCTGCCTAATATTAATCATATCATCAAATATACTGTTGCAGAATTTACGTTATCGTAATTCGTACCTGTTATTTATAAGGAAGGCTAACAAGCAGAACGTGCGTGTTAGCAGTACTACTCCTGACTGCCTCTTATCTGGTGTCGTTCTTGAAGACCAGCACAAAGTTTTCAATTTTTCATTCAGGGGACAGTTTTTCCTCTATCTAGTGATTAGGTAGAGCTCTTCGTAAATTTCCCCTGTCGTCCTTCATGGAATTTCCCAAGTGACCTGCAGTGGTTGGGGAAGCTCTACAGCCTTGGTTGCTAAATTATTTTCATATTGTTTCTTGGCTTCCCTCCTGATTTGTCGGCATTTTTGGCCCTTCGTCTCTGCTTACAGTTTATTAACGTATTCCCCCTTGTTTAAATTGCTCCCATTTTTCTTTTCCGTGCGTTTCGCTTACATGCGTTGCATTTTAAACCACGTTATTTATTCTCTTTCCTCTTTTTATTTGTACCGAGATGAGTGTTGTTTCTCTGCGTTCCTGAGAAGAGTGCTTCATATCTTATCTTTTTTCTGAAGAATAAAAAGTCACAATACCGTGGCTGGAACAATACACAAATACCTCGCACTTAAGAGATTGAAACTTATGACGACGTTTCGGTGCGGCTTGGAACATTAACAAGTGATTTGTTAATGGTCCAAGTAGGACCGAAACGTCGTAATAGGTTGCAATCTCCTAAGTGCGGGTAATCTGAGAATTGTATTCTTCCAGTTAAGAAACAGGAAATAAACGCATCTGACAGATTTTATATCGAAACTCAAACGAAAGCTACTCATCTCGAATGGACACCAGTTCTCACAAAATGTCATCTATTTATACAAATAGTTTTTAAATGTTAGTGAAAAATACGGTACCTATTTCCTCTGGAAGATGGATGCAATGACGGCAACTTTTACCTTGCTTTTCACCTCCATCTTCTGAGCTAGAAACATTTCCTTTGTACCGAGAAGAGACAATCTCTAGTTATTGCGCAGAATTCGACAAAATGTGCACCTACACAGACACTTGTGCTCAGTCCATAAGTCTCCAGATTGATGGATTGAACACATCGACTCCAGCTGAGGGACTGATTTCCTCAAACTCCTCTTCATGTTTCACCGTTCTTCTCTCCACTGGACTGAGGAAGCCACTGACTGGCGATATGTTTCCCCAGTAAAGATTCTCAAATGTTGCACAAGTGTTTTATTCTTCAACTTGTTGGTTTTATAAGTCATCACACTTTTTTTTGTCCATTTCATAAAATGAATCGGCTATTAAGGATTGATGCCGTTCTGAATTGTTGTATTTTAATATGATAAAAGCGCTAAACCAGTAGGGGTCATACAGCGCTTGTGGAATATGATGCATTCAGATTCGACTGAGACCAAGAGCTCCTCACCAGCATTAAGACAAAATAATGCAATAATGTAAAATAATCCTACACCATTTCGAGATTAAAAAAAAAGGCATCAACACACTCCATTAACAATACCAAACTTCTTCTAAGGAGCATACAACAGTGTTGAGATTCTGTAGCCGATCAGAGGACGTTTTCTCCACGTACCACATCAAAGGCACAAAATCTGTGATTGGCCTACGTAACATTGGCTATAGGGCATCAACGCACGAAAAAAAATGTGCTGTAAATCTTGCCCTAGATACAGTACAGTGCACCAGCGTTAAAAATTCGAAAATGGCGTTCTCCATATATAAACGAAAATTTTTGGAGAAAGTAACTAAAAACGTTCCCGAGAAACGTTCCGAAAATACGAAGTCTATATCCTCGTCAAACTTAAAAAACAAAACACCCTCAAATGTGATTTTTTTCAGCCTTTTTTTCTCAGAATTTTTCAAATTTTCAAGAATAAGAAAAAATATTAATTTTTTTTTATCATTTTAAGAAAATCCCACTTCATAAAAATGGTAAATTGGCACCCACACAGATAAAAAACTAATTAAGATATATCAGCGTTTAAAGTTTGAAGTCGATCGGATGAAACAAGCTATCTTCGAAGCCAGACGCACAATATACCTGAAAGGTTGTCGAGTGAGGTTGATGGAGAAGAATTCTTCCAGGTGGAATGTTAAGCTGATGAAAGACAAACTAAGTTATCCCTGGCTGACAATGCTGAACCTCAGCTGCCAGTAACTGCTACAACAGATACAGTAACTGCTACAGTAGATAATTAACAGTAATTGCTACAATAGAAATCGTAACTGCTCCAACTGGTAGTTACCAGTAACTGTTGAAACAGTTGATAAAACTCTACTTAGAATGAAAAGTCGTCTGTACATAAAGCTTTGCTCTACATGTAAAACATTTTTACCATCAAACAAACTGAATCCTCAATGGTAACTTTAGACGAGGGACAGACATGATGATATCACTCTTCATGAAGAACTTGTGCTTAGCCTTAAATAAGCTTGGAAACCTGATCCAATGATGGGACTAAACTTATATGAAAGATATGAGCCCAAAGAGCAAAAGACGAAGCAAAGGACCTCATCAGCTGATTGAAAGTGTTAACACAGGCTTTGAAATATTCAAAAGAAAAATAAGGATGATTGAGGCGGCCGGCTCTCGCATAGGTGGAGTCTGTGGCGAGATGATAAGACCTGAGGAAGGAGGAGGAGGAGGAGGAGGAGGAGGAGAGGAAGAAGAGGAGGAGGAGGAGGAGGAGGAGGAGGAGGAGGAGGAGGAGGAGGAGGAGGAGGAGGGAGGAGGAGGAGGGAAAGGGGGAGGAGGAGGAGGAAGAGGAGGAGAGGAGGAGGAGAGGAGGAGGAGGAGGAGGAGGAGGAGGAGGAGGAGGAGGAGGGAGGAGGAGGAGGAGGAGGAGGAGGAGAAGGAGGAGGAGGAGGAGGAGGAGGAGGAGGAGGAGGAGGAGGAGGAGGAGGAGGAGGAGGAGGAGGAGGAGGAGGAGGAGGAGGAGGACGACGACGACGACGACGACGACGACGACGAGGGGGAGGAGCGGAAAAAAAAGAAGAAAAACAGATGGTGTCGACGTCAGTAGCAGGTAGGTTATGATAGTCGTAGTATCAGGAAAACTCTTATCTTGTAGAAAAAAGACTGGAATTCGGATTCAAATCACCGTAGCACTTTTAAGTGGGAAGGAAAACTATTGGTGATAAGGAGATAAACAAAGAGGGATGGAGAAAAGGATGGGGAAGATGGGAAAAGATAGAGTAAGGCAAGAGATTGTCTGTTTATTATTAAATTATTGTAAACTTATCTAATATATATTTAGTTGGATTAGGCTAAATTAAATTGCGCTTGCTATAATAAGGTTAGGTAAGTTTTCTAAGGCTCGTTTGGTACAAAATTATTAATTTTTATATTAACATAAATGAAAAAAATCTTTTAATGAATAAAAGAAAATTTTAGAAAGTACTTAACTTTAAATGAGTTGAACATTAAAATGGTATAAAATGAGTTCATGCTAACTGACCAATTTTACCTATTCGGCACGATATATATAAGGAAACATGCCAAAACGTTTCACCCATGCCGGGGATCGATCCCACAAAGTTGGTTCACACAACAGCTACACCATAATGGGTGATTTAGCTAAGCACTGAATATTAATACTGATAGAATCAATGTTATTATAACTTCCCAGGTGGCACCAAGTCTTGAAGCTACGGGTCAGGTAAACTCAAAAACATTTATCTTCTTTAATAAAATAATGATGCAGTTTATTATAGCATCAAAGGTACAAAGAAAAGAGAGTAAATAATAATTGTGCCTGGGTGTTTATTATATATATATATTTTATATATAATTTTATATATATATATATTTTTTATATATATATATATTATTATATATATATTTTAAATATAAATTATATATATGTGTGTGTGTGTGTGTGTGTGTGTGTGTGTGTGTGTAGTTACCATTTGTCCTGGGCACATTCGATTAGACACTAGGCTGTTGTTGTGTGTTGTGTGTGTGTGTGTGTGTGTGGTGTGTGTGTGGTGTTGTGTGTGTGTGTGGTGTGTGTGTGTTGTGTGTGTTTTGTGTATGTGTGTGTGTTGTGTAGTGTGTATGTGTGTGTGTGTGTGTGTGTGTGTGTGTGTGTGTGTGTGGTGGGTGTGTGTGTGTGTGGTGTGTGTGTGTGTGTGTGTGTGTGTTGTAGGGTGTGTGTGTGTGTTTGTGGTGTGTGTGTGTGTATGTGTGTGTGTGTGTGTGTGTGTGTGGTGTGTGTGTGGTGTGTGTGTGTGTGTGAAACTCACCTAGTTGAGGTTGCGGGGTCGAGTCCGAGTCCTGGCCCCGCCTCTTCACTGATCGCTACTAGGTCACTCTCCCTGAGCCGTGAGCTTTATCATACCTTGCTTAAAGCTATGTATGGATCCTGCCTCCACTACATCGCTTCCCAAACTATTCCACTTACTGACTACTCTGTGGCTGAAGAATACTTCCCAAACATCCCTGTGATTCATCTGTGTCTTCAGCTTCCAACTGTGTCCCTTGTTACTGTGTCCAATCTCTGGAACATCCTGTCTTTGTCCACCTTGTCAATTCCTTCGTATTTGATGTCGTTATCATGCCCCCCCTTTACCCTTCCTGTCCTCCAGTGTCGTCAGGTTTGATTTCCCTTAACCTCTCCTCGTAGGACATACTCTTAGCTCTGGGACTAGTCTTGTTGCAAACCTTTGCACTTTCTCTGTTTCTTCACGTGCTTGGCTAGGTGGGGGGTTCCCAAAAACTGGTGCCGCATACTCCAATATGGGCCTAACTTTACCGGTGTACAGGGTCCTGAATTATTCCTTATTAAGATGTCGGAATGCTGTTCTGGGGTTTTGCTAGGCGCCCATATGCTGCAGCAGTTATTTGGTTGATGTGCGCTTCAGGAGATGTGCCTGGTGTTAATACTCACCCCAAAATCTTTTTCCCTTTAGTGAGGTTTGTAGTCTCTGACCCCCTAGACTGTACTCCGTCTGCGGCCTTCTTTGCCCTTTCCCCAATCTTCATGACTTTGCACTTGGTGGGATTGAACTCCAGGAGGGCCAATTGCTGGACCAGGTCTGCAGCCTGTCTAGATCCCTTTGTAGTTCTGCCTGGTCTTCGATCGAGTGAATTCTTCTCATCAACTTCACGTCATCTGCAAACAGGGGCACCTCAGAGTCTATTCCTTCCGTCATGTCGTTCACAAATACCAGAAACAGCACTGTCCTAGGACTGACCCCTGCGGACCCCATGGTCACAGGTGCCCACTCTGACACCTCGCCACGTACCATGACTCGCTGCTGTTTCCTGACAAGTATTCCCTGATCCATTGTAGTGCCTTCCCTGTTATCCCCGCTTGGTCCCCCAGTTTTTGCACCAATCTCTTGTGTGGAAAATGTGTCAAAACGCCTTCTTGCAGTCCAAGAAAATGCATCCACCCGCCCCTCTCTCTTGTCTTACTGCTGTCACCAAAGTCATAGAACTCCCGTAGGGTTGTGACACAGGATTTCCCGTCCCTGGGAAAACCCTGTTGGCTGCTGTTGATGAGATCATTCCTTTCTAGGTGTTCCACCACCTTCTCCTGATAATCTTCTCCATGATTTGCATACTATACATGTCAGTGACACTGGTCTGTAGTTTAATTGTTCATGTCTGTCTCCTTTTTTAAAGATTGGGACTACATTTGCTGTCTTCCATGCCTCAGGCAATCTCCCTGTTTCGATAGATGTATTGAATATTGTTGTTAGGGGTACACATAGCGCCTCTGCTCCCTCTCTCAATACCCATGGGGAGATGTTATCTGGCCCCATTGCCTTTGAGGTATCTAACTCACTCAGAAGCCTCTTCACTTCTTCCTCGGTTGTGTGCACTGTGTCCAGCACTTGGTGGTGTGCCCCACCTCTCCGTCTTTCTGGAGTCCCTTCTGTCTCCTCTGTGAACACTTCTTTGAATCTCTTGTTGAGTTCTTCACATACTTCACGGTGTGTGTGTGTGTGTGTGTGTGTGTGTGTGTGTTCGAGTCAATCTGTGATTTTTTTTTTATCTCTATCTATATGAATGGTCTCTGGGTCTTCGGATCAGCCTGGGAAATCAATTTCTCAAAAAGCTTGCGGTGCTCTCCCCCCAGAGACCATTCCTACAGATTAGATATTAAAAATAAAAGTCACAATATGTAGTTCGATACAAACGCACACACACACATACATCCAACACACAGACACACACAACACACCACAGACACACACACAGACACACACACCCCACACACACACACACAAATACACACACACACACACACACACACACACACACACACACACAAAACACACATCTTAATAAGGAATCATTCAGGAACCCGTACACCGTGTACGTTAGGCCCATATTGGAGTATGCGGCACCAGTTTGGAACCCACACCTAGCCAAGCACGTAAAGAAACTAGAGAAAGTGCAAAGGTTTTTCAACAAGACTAGTCCCAGAGTTAAGAGGTATGTCCTACGAAGGAGAGGTTAAGGGAAATCAACCTGACGACACTGGAGGGCAGGAGAGATAGGGGGACATGATAACGACATACAAAAAAACTGAGAGGAATTGACAAGGGGGGACAAAGACAGGATGTTTTCCAGAGATTGGACACAGTAACAAGGGGGCACAGTTGGAGCTGAAGACACAGATGAATCACAGGGATGTTAGGAAATATTTCTTCAGCCACAGAGTAGTCAGTAAGGGAATAGTTTGGGAAGTGATGTAGTGGAGGAGGATCCATACATAGCTTTAAGCAGAGGTATGATACAGCTCACGGCTCAGGAGAGTTACCTAGTAGCGATCAGTGAAGAGGCGGGGCCAGGAGCTCGGAAATCGACCCCGCAAACCTCAAAATAGGTGAGTACACACACAAACATACACACCAAATACACACACACACACACACACACACACACACACACACACACACACACAAATACACACAAACACACACACACACAACAACACACACACATACAACACACACACACACAACACACACACACACACACACACACACACACACCACACACACACAAAGACAGGATGTTCCAGAGATTGGACACAGTAACAAGGGACACAGTTGGAAGCTGAAGACACAGATGAATCACAGGATGTTGGAATTTCTTCAGCCACAGATAGTCAGTAAGTGGAATAGTTGGAAGCGATGTAGTCGAGCAGAGATCATACATAGCTAATAAGTTGGATGAAAAGCTCACGGCTCAGGGAGAGTGACCTAATAGCTCGTGAAGAGGGGGGCAGGAGCTCGGACTCGACCCCTCGCAACCTCACTAGGTGAGTCGAACTAGGGGAGACAGACCACTCACACACACACCACACAACCCTACACACACACACAGCACACACAGTATACACACACACACACACACACACACACACACACACACACACACACACACATCACACACACACACACACACTACACACACAACATATATATATATATATATATATATATATATATTATATATATATATATATATAATATATATATATATATACATATATAATAAACACCCAAGCACACATTTATTATTTACTCTCTTATCTTGTACCTTAGATGCTATAATAAACTGCATCATTATTTTATTAAAGAAGATAAATGTTTTTGAGTTTACCTGACCCGTAGCTTCAAGACTTGGTGCCACCTGGGAAGTTATAATAACATTGATTCTATCAGTATTAATATTCAGTGCTTAGCTAAATCACCCATTATGGTGTAGCTGTTGTGTGAACCAACTTTGTGGGATCGATCTCCGGCATGGGTGAAACGTTCGGGCATGTTTCCTTACACCTGCTGTAGGTACCTGGGTGTTAGTCGACTGTTGTGGGTCGCATCCTGTGAGATAAAATTAACCCAAGTTACCCGAAATGCTCTGCAATAACCAGGGGCTTTTTATATACTATGCAGTGATGTCTGCAAAGTCTGTATTAGCTGTATCACGTCTTGTAGAAATAAAGATTATTATTATTATTATTATTATTATTATTATTATTATTATTATTATTATTATTATAGTCAATCTAATTACTTTGAAAATTATTGAAGATAGGAAGTATAATAGTACCGACGATTTGGAGGAAATGACATTAATATGCACACAGATTTTATACAGGAGTGACCGAGGTACCCCGATCGAGACGAGGAGTGACCAAGGTACCACGACCGAAACGTGGAGTGACCAAGGTACCACGACTGAGACGAGGAGTGACCAAGATCCCACGACCGAGACGTATCAGATAAACTGACTGTACAACCCTGTATCCTTTCATCCATTTCAAACTATTGTTTTATTCCGTGTTGGAATGCTCCTCTTCTGCATTTGAATTGAAGTTAACAGGCCTGTAAGAGTACTAGTGCGCTATTGCAGTAATTATTGCATAAATGTAAAATGACTGAATTACAGCCAGTGGAAGTGAACTTGAATAAAACTTAACCGTATGCGAATTAACTGATAAAATTAAAATGTTAACCTCACAAGGACGACATCTATTAAAGAAAACGTGTTCTGCATCTGTTAGAAGGGGTAACTTGGGAAACAGACTATGCTGAATGTAATAATAATAATAATATCTTTATTTACTACAAGTACATGTACAAGGTATACAGGCCTAGCTGACAACAATGTCATACTACTATACAGAAAGCCACTTGTTATGCTCCGCATGTCGGGCAAATTAGGTCAGTGTCCCAGGATGCGACCCACACCAGTCGACTAACACCCAGGTACCCATTTTACTGATGGGGAACATAGACAACAGGTGGAAAGAAACACGCCCAATGTTTCTACTCTGGCTGGGAATCGAACCCAGGCTCTCGCCGTGTGAAGCGAGAGTGTTAGCCACCAGGCCACCAAGTACATGTGCAAGGTATGCAGGCCTAGCTGACATCAGTGACATTTCGGGCAAATAACGTCAGTTTTGTCCCAGGATGCGACCCACACCAGTCGAATAACTCCCAGGTACCCATTTTACTGATGGGTGAACATAGACAACCGGTGTAAAGAAACACGCCCAATGTTTCTACCGTCGCTGGGAATCGAACCCAGACACTCGCCCAGTGAAGTGAGCTTTAGCCACTAGGCCACGGGGCACCTTAGGCGGCTCTTATCCACGTGAACCATGCCACAGGTTCAAATGTAGAAGATCTTACTGCCACATCTTCAATGTTCAAGATCTTACTGCCACATCTTCAATGTTTAAGATCTTACTGTACAAGTTCAAATGTAGATCTAACTGCTACAGTTCAAATGTACAAGATCTTACTATTTCATTTAAAAATATATATGAATTTATATTTAGGCATGGTAAAATAGAAATGAATGCGGGTTTCTGACAGCCTCATACATAAAAATTCCTCAGAATTATTTTTAAAATTTTGAGAGAAGGCTTTTTAAGGATTCTGGTGGAGAGGTTGCAATAGTGTACACAATGTCTCTGGAGACATTGTGCAATTTGTTTATACAAATATTCTCACTTTCTCCTCTCTTTTAGAAGATTGAATTGTGTATCTCCATGCCCCTGGAAAGGGAATCTATAGACTTACTTAATGGGTGCTGTAAGACATTTCAATTAGACAATAACTTTCGAAAGAGGGCAGAGAAAATATAAAAGAATTTTTAAACACTGCTAAGAATAATATGTTAGGTGAGGATATAAGAGAGGAAGAAATTAAGTCTTATTTCCAGAGTTAGCGAGACTATACCTGGAGGGTGCTCCGGGGGTCAACGCCCCCGCGGCCCGGTCCATGACCAAGCCTCGCGATACCAACCTGTCAAATGATTTCTCAAGGAAACGAGCACAGTACAGTTAGTAACCAGGCTGAATTAAATGAAACTGGGAGTCATATACATTTCTAAAATATTTATATACTAATGTAGATGAAGTAACTAAAGAGGTAGTAAATATTTAATGCTGACAAAATAAGAAGACAACAGGACTACAAAAGACACCATGCGTTTTGAAAGAATGTGAGAAAAACTTAAGCTATCCATTTTGGATAGATTTTAGGACAAGTGATGACAATTGTGATTAAAAATAATGGAAAGAGCTATTAGAGAACAAATGATAAAATATTTAAAGTGGAATCACCTACTGACTACTAAACAATTCAGCTGCGGTCTGGAAATTCTTACATATTTCTACATATTCAAGAAAAAAATTGATTGGTAGATTGTATTTATTGAGATTTTAAGACAGCTTTTGACAGTTTCCCATGAGAGACTAATTTTGAAACTGGAAAATATAGGAGGAATAAAAGGCAACATATTACAGTGGACGAGAAACTTCAAGGAATATGTGAATAGCAATAAAAGAGAAAATGTCTTCTTAGGATGTTACCAACCGGGTTTTTAATTAATATAAATAACTTACCAACTTATGAACAATGGAGTAACAAAAGGATGATGGAATTTAATGATAATAAATGACATGTCATGAAAATGGGAGAAAACGAAATTAGATCCGATGTTATTTCAGTAACTGCGCGACCCAAGAAAGGTAGCCCCATATTCCCTAACCCCAGTTTGCTGTGTCTCGATGCACGCGACTGAAATAGTGCAGAATGAAGCTTAGGATGACAAGCTGCTGAATATTAGCATTGGATTTGAAAAGAATAAACAAATCCTCACAAGTCATCATATGGAAACATCCTAATTTCTTCAATAAAAATGGTAAATTAAGGCATTCACAGCACAAATTTAATTCAAACCTTTCAAAGAAACCAAAGAGACCAATATACTATAATATACAACCACATTAAGCTTTGAAGTCGCTCACAAGTTGCATTATCAAGTTATCAGCCTGGATTGAAGTTAATGACATCCGGCGCTCAGAAAGTATCGCATGAAAAGGAGTCATTCAATTTTTCCAATTTCTTCCCCCCCCCCCAACAAAAAAAATTAAACTGGGACCAACAAAGGCCAAAGTCAACCCAAAATATTCTCTAAGTAAGATAGACCAGCTTTTAGGAAAGCAAGTGCAGTAAACAAGTAAGCAAGCAAGCAAGAAAGTTTTATGTAAACCAAGTGTAGATAATATGACCAATGGTCATATTATCTACATCGCAGTAATTTTGTGGTCGTACTGAATCTACCTCATGTACAACCGAGTGTTATTTGATATTTCGCTTGAAATTAATGTTGTACAGTTTCAGGTGTCTTTCAGTAAGCTGTTTCACAATTTTGAAATGGCTTGATACAGCTCCTGGAGAGCGAAACGTTGCCACAATAAAATGTCACATTAGTTGCGCTTGTGTCCTTTTACTTTACATACAATTTTGAAATTTTATTTGCTTGGAATTTCTAGTTGAACATATCTGTACATTACATTCAGAATATCATTGAGTTGGGCAAATATTTTTGTTAGTGGGTTTGACTTTGAGAAGGACCTGCCTAGTATGGGCCAGTATGCCTGCTGCAGCATTCCTCCATTATGATTTTTTATGCCTGTGTCTTATTACTGTTGTGTAAGAAGAGTTTTAAGTCTGAGTTAATGTGTGCATTGAGAGTTCTATACATGTAGAGTGCACTGTAGTATTCATGGAGGATCTACATTTTCCATAGGTCTACTTGTTTGTATTGTCTGGAACGTGTATGAGAGAAATGATTGTTAAGGGAGTCTTTTCTTGTGTTAGGACCGGTGTTAGTTCGCTGTGGTTGATCCCCCAAGCACGTACACCGGAAGTGAGATACGGACAGTTTAGTGCGTGGCACTAATCTGTCTTGTGGGTTACGGTAATGAAACTTTGAAGAAATATTCAGTGGTTCGGTTAGAAAAATTCTACTGAAGTGTGATTTTGGGTGACAAATTTCACTTTATCTAGATATTGGGCTAAATATTCACCTTTGTAGTGTGTCGTTAGATGTTCTGTTCCCAAATATTATGTAGTAGGTTTTTTATTCTGTGAAGTGTGAACTTATTTCCTGACTCTAAATCCACATTGTTCCAAGTTCCTCACTCCCATACTTATTTACGATAACTAGGTCTGAGGTCGAAATGAAAAATGTTGTGTCAAATGCATTTAGCTCTGATATAAGTTTCCGGAAGGCGGCGTTGAATGGCAAGACTTCCTGACAAATACTATCGACACACACCATGTGCCCCAATAAAACCCCTGCGTGGGCGAAGTGTGTGTAAATCAAGATTCACTCCGCACAGTATTGTAACTCTGTACCATATCGCTGGTATGTATTTACCATGTCACTTATATAAAGAAACTGTAGAGAGACCTGGACGCTGTCTTATATCACACCTGTGTTTTAGGACCGAAATGTAGAGGAAACATCTTGCACTGTCATATTTTGGTATCTATCGCTAAGGAAAGATTTAATTAATAACAACGGATGATCTATGAGCCCAAATGTTTTCCGCAGGTGCAGGTGACTAAATACTCTTAGGGATATTTATAATTTTCAAGATTATTATTATAATCAAAAGAAGCGCTAAACTTACAAGGGTCATAGAATTTTCAAGAGATGTAAAGACTCTGAAGAATTTGTATTATAGGGTCACTCGTAGTGTGTGTAATGACTGGCAAGATTCAGATTCGTTCAAATTCCTGACAAATACAGTTTACCCCATTGCAAAACAAGTCAAAATATTATGATCATAGGTGAACACAACCAGTATTATATGCAGAGTAGCTATGATGAATTAACAAATCCATTTAAAATCTAGTACTTAATCGAACCATTCGTGACTGGCCACGTTGGCTCATCAGAGCTTAAGGCTGTCCTCACCTCACTCAATATTATAAAATTTCGGGGATGAGGGAAAGAAGCATCAACTAGCACAATTTGGGAGTTCGAGAGACGAAACTTGCCAACACATCGCTGAGAGTTGGTAGACATAGAAATGGACACTGCCACAGGGTGATATTGACAGACAAAAACTTTCGCCGTTTGCATCATAAATCTCAAGCACAACTGACCGAGCCTTCATTTTAGCCGTTCAAAGATCGCCATTAATGCTCGCTAAAAGGGAATTCTATCTCAACATTAATAGAATGGAACTATCACAACTAGCTATAAAGAAAAAGCTGGTTTGCTTGCAGACCACTCTGCTATTAAGAAAGAAATACAGATCCAGATGGACACTATCCAGTGTATCTACAAAATTTGTGTTGCAGTTGTCAGTTGCAGCCCACCTTAAAGTCCTCGACACATAAAAGTACTGTAGGGCCGGAAAAGAGGAGCCTGAAATTACAGTGGTTACAAATTAGCACTTTGCATCACCAGTTGTGTGGCCCGGTGGCCTGGTGGCTAAAGCTCCCGCTTTACACACGGAGGGCCCGGGTTCGATTCCCGGCGGGTGGAAACATTCGACACGTTTCCTTACACCTGTTGTCCTGTTCACCTAGCAGCAAATAGGTACCTGGGTGTTAGTCGACTGGTGTGGGTCGCATCCTGGGGGACAAGATTAAGGACCCCAATGGAAATAAGTTAGACAGTCCTCTATGACGCGCACTGACTTTCTTGGGTTATCCTGGGTGGCTAACCCTCCGGGGTTAAAAATCCGAACGAAATCTTATCTTTGTCATTGGATGAATCAAAGATCAGCTGTACTGTCCAGTGCTGTATAGTCCTTGTGGCTTAGCGCTTCTTTTTGATTATAATAATAATAATGTACCGTCCAGTGAACATGGCTAGTGCGTTAGGTAGGAATCTCTAGCCAGATGCTGCACCACCTAAGCGACTATCTTCTTTTAAGGCAGTTCTTTAGGGAGCACTCAAGATCCAACTTAATTGGGCCAGCCTACCATAATGAACCATGCTAGTCCCCAGTTTAGGAATGTCTGTTTCATCGACCTACTTTTCCTCATCCCAGGATCCCTTACGTAATCAGATAACTACGCTCCTAACGTTTCTTCATGCCAGAGAGATGCCTACTTCCTTGAGGTATATCAAGCCACGGTGTAGCTATATCTGCCTATGGTAAGCGATGCCAGGATACATTTGGTACTGATAAAACACAATTGATGGTGGTCTCTGGAAAATATAATCTTAGTACGAGAGCTATAATAAAGTATTTCACGGGTCAGGCATTAAAACTAGCTTTGATAGAATAATTTTAATCATCCTTAATCTTGTATAATAGAGTGGGAAATAAAGATGGAAGTAAAGAGAGATATATAAGGAGAGGGAGGGAAAGACCGAGAATTGAATGGTATCTTGGGGGAGTAGGGAAAACGAAGATAGGAATGATCAAAGAGGGTGAGGATGGGGGGAGAGCAGGTGTGTGTGACAGATGGAGGCAAACAGAAGCCTCAGGGGACAGGAGTAGGAGAGCTGGAAAAGAGGGGTGACAGAGGAGGGAGGACAGCAAGGCCTATTCGGCTGGGTTGTTAGTCATACCAGATATCGACCCTGCTGGAGAAGACAGTGACGGCCCCTTGCTGGTCAACCCCCTCCTCTGAACACTATGACTACTCAAGTTTAACGTTCTTTCTTGTAGTAGTCTAGCATCCGTAATGGCAAGGGTAGGCGCTAGCGTTAATGATGTGATGTGCTGAAGAGAGGGACACACCCTCATAAACCCATCACTGACAAGCAGATTATAACAGGTAGTACTTACTCAAAGGATCATTTCAAAACGTTCTCTGCAATGCACAGGAAGTATATAATTATCCTTACATGAAAAATACTTGGCGTTCAAGTCCTTAATTAATACATGGAAATTAATAACTTACAAAGAAACAGAAGAAGCTGTATGATAAATCCAGTTAAAAATAGCTGCTTCAGTATAAGATGTCAATAACTACTTAAACCTTTTCGCAATATTCGGCACGACACATACACACACCACACACCACACACACACACACACACACAACACACACACACACACACGCATGCACATACAACAGGCTAGTGTCTAATCGACATGTGCCTAGGAAAAAATGGTAACTAACACACACACACATACATACCACACACACACAACACACACACACACACACAACACACTTATACACACACACACACACACTCACAACACACACACACACACTACAACACTACAAAATAGTAACTAACACACTCGCAAATACAACAGCCTAGTGTCTAATCGACATGTGCCTGGGACAAAATGGTAACTAACACACACATACATATAAAATATATATATATATATAAAATATATATATATATATATATATATATATATATATATATATATATATATATATATATATATATGTACACACACACACACACATATATATATATATATATATATATATATATATATATATATATATATATATATATATATATATATATATATATATATATATGTATACACTCACTTATGTGCGTGTGTGTGTGTACTCACCTAATTGTGGTTGCAGGGGTCGAGACTCAGCTCCTGGCCCCACCTCTTCGCTGATCGCTACTAGGTCCTCTCCCTCTCTGCTTCCTGAGTTTTGTCATACCTCTTCTTAAAACTATGTATGGTTCCTGCCTCCACTACTTCACTTGCTAGGCTATTCCACTTCCTGACGACTCTATGACTGAAGAAATACTTCCTAACGTCCCTGTGACTCGTCTGAGTCTTCAGCTTCCAATTGTGACCCCTTGTTTCTGTGTCTCCTCTCTGGAACATCCTGTCTCTGTCCACCTTGTCTATTCCCCGCAGTATCTTGTATGTCGTTATCATGTCTCCCCTGACCCTTCTGTCCTCCAGTGTCGTCAGTCCGATTTCCCTCAACCTTTCCTCCTACGACATTCCCCTGAGCTCTGGAACTAGCCTTGTTGCAAACCTTTGTACTTTCTCTAACTTCTTGACGTGCTTGACCAGTTGTGGGTTCCAGACTGGTGCTGCATACTCCAGTATGGGCCTAACATATACAGTGTACAGTGTCTTGAACGATTCCTTATTAAGGTATCGGAACGCTATTCTCAGGTTTGCCAGGCGCCCGTATGATGCAGCAGTTATTTGGTTGATGTGTGCCTCCGGTGACGTGCTCGGTGTTATGGTCACCCCAAGATCTGTGTGTGTGTGTGTGTGTGTGTGTGTGGTGTGTGTGTGTGTGTGTGTGTGTGTGTGTGTGTCTGTGCGCCAATTATCATCACTTTTCATTGTCTATTATACTAATTTTCACTGTCAATTTCAACTCAATTGTCAACTTTTAACTGGGAAAATGATATATACGTGAGACAAACGATCGTGACCTCAGGGGAACCGAGGGGAAGAAAAAATCAATAACTCCAAGAAGTCTCCCCTTCCTTTTTTTTCCTGGAATTCCCCTCCCAACCCAGTCCCTCTTTACCCCTCCTAAAGCAGCCCCCTCTCACCCCCCTTAGCCCTCTTCCACAGTTAACTAAGCCACTCTTCCCAATCCGCCCAACCCACACTCCTCGAGATGGCTTTATCGACAGTCCTCTGCTTTATGCTGCCACACCCACACCGCGCCCACGTCACTCTTATATTAAGTCCAGGTCCCACCCACACGGTTCTCCCCAGGCCCCTCAATCACTCTGTTTTTTTTTTTTTCACATACCTGGATAGGTCACACGAGCGATGGTAATCCCCAAGTTGCAGTTAGTCTGAGATATAAAGAGTACCTTGACCCGTGTCATCACATTGTACTCTGACCTGTGTTATCACTCAGCACTGACGTGTGTGTGATCACTCAACACTGACCTGTGTGATCACTCAGTACTCTGATCTGTGTGATCACTCAGCACTGACATGTGTGATTACTCAGCACTCTGACCTGTGTGATCACTCAGCACTGACATGTGTGATTACTCAGTACTTTGATCTGTGTGATCACTCAGTACTCTGACCTGTGTGATCACTCAGCAATGACATGTGTGATCACTCAGTGTTCTTACCAATAACAATAAACTGGAAACACATAGGAACAAAAATATCAAAAACAAAAACTATTGCACAAAAAAAAAACATAAACATTATCACACCAACTTAAAACAATCAGCATAAATTAAAAATCCCACTAAAATGTCGAAGTTGAAAGACTCTCCTAAGAGTTCCCAGAGTTCCCTGCAGACACCTAGGTAATAATAAAAAGCACGATGTTTGAAAAGAGGCCAAACCACGACAGAGTTAAAATGTTCACAGCCAGCTGCACAGGACAAGTCTTACACAAAGGGACAGAAGCACTTGCAAGCTGGTGGCTAGAGGTGAAGTGTGCGTGTTCCCGAATCTCAGCTTAGGGAGAATCATCTCAAAATGACAAATATTCTTGAAACTGGACTAAACTCCGAATTTCTATCGAGTTCTGTGTAACTTGTTGCTTGTCTGTGGGGCACACCGGGCGCACCACTGGACCCATGAAGTCACAGAGACAGAAGACTGATTTAGAGAAACCATCATAATAGTAGCTCCAGCTCTGTTAGAATGAAAGTTACGAAACTGCTTAAACTCATCATCGCCTTACCGAAGTCTCCCAGTTCAGGATGATAGATATTATTGTTTCATGTATGCATCTTATTCTCTGTGAAAAATACAACAGTTAACATACCTAGTATTTCTTCCCACGGTGCAATTATGATACTGGAAAGGGTAGCTGTACACTGCGGGCCAAATTTGTGTAATGAAAATAGAAGCTTTATATGTAATATACAGTTTTTTCTCCCGGCTGGGTAAAAACTGAGTTCCTACCTAGCCTGGGTATATCTTATTTCAAGCTCGGAATTTATATTCAATTCCCAAGGCTGGCGTATCTCTAGTTCCTTCCCTGGCTGTGTACGTTCGTAATTCTTCCTGGGTTCAACAGTCTTCTTCCATCCAGCAAGTTTCTTAGTTTCTTTTACAAAAACGTTCAACTTCAATTTCTTCCCCGATTAATTCCAGTTTTATTTTCCCCAGAATTAATCCGTCTTTAGTTTCTTGCCTTAACATCCCCATCAATAATTTATTCCTCATCTTTAGTATTTTCTTATGTTCTTAGGCTGGATATGCTGAATATTGTCCTGTTGAGTATGATCTTGCTTCTTTGGATACAAACTTAAAAGCTTCCTTAAACCACCCATAGTTCACTTCAGAAAACACACACACACCACACACACACACACACACACACACACACACACACACACACACACACACACACACACACACACACACACACACACACATACACACACACACACACACACACACACACACACACACACACACACACACACACACACACACACACACACCACACACACACACACACACACACACACATATATATATATATATATATAAATATATATATATATATATATATATATATATATATATATATATACATACATGTGTGTAAACAGAAAGATGGACGGGAGGCTCGAACCATGATTACACACTTCAAAAATTACCTAATATCATCCAAGAGGTTTCACTCACTCTTACCTTGATCCACATTCGTTCGTTCTCAACGCCTCGCTCCAGTAGAAGCTAGAGCATCGATTGCTGAATCTTACCTGAAAATTAACAAAAATAAACGAGTTATATACTGCTTTCTTTTTAGTGTGTGTAACGAGCAAGTAAATTACATTATTTTGGAATGGAGATGTATAAATTTCTAAACCCACACCTAACTTCTACACCCCATCACAACTTGTTCCATCACACCACCCTCAAGTTTCCATTTAAGTGACTAACCGATGACAAACCTATCAACCAAACCACTTTTCCTCTCTCTCTCTCTCTCTCTCTCTCTCTCTTCTCTTCTCTTCTCTCTCCTCTCTCTCTCTCTCTCTCTCTCTCTCTCTCTCTCTCTCTCTCTCTCTCTCTCTCTCTATCTATCTATCTATCTATCTATCTCTCCATCTTCAACCTAGGAGATGGAAATTCCCAAGTAACAGTAAATACTGTACATTACTGTTATAATAAACCCTTTGTATTTCCTGCAGCTGCTGAACCCTTAAATGGAATACTTGACGATATTCTCATTATTGTACTGAAGTCTCCCAGTTCAGGCTAGCAGATTTCAACATTGTATAAAACCCATCCAGTGTGATGGAATATGATAGGGAAACCTAGCTTTTGTTCATGTTATGTAATTATCACACAGAACAAGGTAGCAGCACACTGTTACAATAATCCATTTTTTTCCAGAAACAAAAAAGCAGCAAAAAATCCCTTCACTTTAGTTTGACAACAGTACCAGATTTCGTTCCCAATATATATTAACACAGAAGAGGAAGGCTCACTCGGCAGGTGTTCCCACCACGTAACATTCACACATAATAAAGTAGCTGCACACTGTAGGTGTTCCCACAATGTAACTACAATACAGAATACAATAGCCTCGCACAGCCATATGTCCATTTTTTTTAAATAATCCCGTCTCTCCCTTCCTCTCCACTTGCCGTCCTTCCCTCCTTCGCTCCCTCGTTCCTACTCACCTGCGGTGCTGTCATGAATCAGCGTCGGGCAGAAGCAGAGATATGGACCTCTTGTTCGCATTTCAATTACCGCCTCCCAAAGATAAATGACTCGCCCAGGAAATATTTCACTTTATATGCAAGAATTAGTGCACTGCATAGGATGTGAGGATATGAAGAAGGGGGGAATGTCGAGACAGAGAGAACGATGGAGAAAGAGAGAGAGAGGAACGGAGGGAGAGAGAATATATGGAAACGGAAAATAGAAAGATTTTTTCAATCTCGAGGAAGCTTTAAATCCGCAGGAGCCATATATCACAGTTGGAATGGGGACATTCAAGTTCGACTGAAGAGGATAATTTAAATTTCTCAGATCAAGAGCTTCTTACCTGCATAAACGCCTTCCCTAGAGAGAGAGAGAAATGAGGCACTAGAGCAGGAGGGTGTAAGTATTTAAAAATACTTAAAAAAGAAAACAGAGGAACATCATATACAAACAGCAATAACAAAACCCACAGCAGCAACACGAGGCCCATGGTGGTACAGGTTCCACCTGACTAAGTGAAACGACGCTGCAGATGACACTGGAGTTGATAAGGAACGAGACTAAATGTGCCGAGTCGTGCCCCTGGATGTGGCAAGCCACGTAGAAAGATTCGGGAAGGATGACGGAGTTCTGTTGTAGAGAGTGCTCAAGCAACAAGCTCCGGCACTGCTTGACGAAGGTAATGGACCACCTGCACTAATGCATCACAACTATAGCATGTGATATTTTTTCACACACACACACACACACACACACACACACACACACACACACACACACACACACACACACACACACACACACACATACACACACACACACACATCACATCACACACATCACATCACATCACATCACATCACATCACATATGAGAGACCCCTTGGAGCTAGTGATCACGTGGTTCTGCTCTTTGAATACATAGTAGCGCTACAAGTGGAGAGGGTAACAGGAGTTGAATGGGAAAAGCCAAACTATAAAAGGGGAGACTACACAGGTATGAAGAACTTCCTGCAGGAGGTTCAGTGGGACACAGAATTGGTAAGAAAGTCAGTAAACGAAATGATGGAATACGTAACACCAAAATGCAAGAAGGCAGGGAAAAGGGTTGTTCCCAAGAGCAACAGAAATAATGGGAAGACCAGAACAAGCCTCTGGTTTACCCAAAGTTGTAGGGAGGCAAAAACTAAGTGCACTAGAGAATGGAAAAAGTACAGAAGGCAAAGAACCCAGGAAAATAAGGAGATTAGTCGAAGAGCCAGAAACGAGTATGCACAGATTAGGAGGGAGGTCCAGCGACATTACGAAAACAACATAGCATCGAAAGTCAAGTCTGACCCGAAAATGCTGTATACCACATTAGGAGGAAGACATCAGTCAAAGACCGGGTGATCAGGCGGAGGAAAGAAGGTGGGGAACTCACAAGAAACGATCAAGAGGTATGTGAGGAGCTCAACACGAGATTCAAGGAAGTATTTACAGTAGAGATAGGAAGGGCTCTGGAAAGACAGCACAGAGGGTAACACCATCAGGGAATATACCAACAAGTGTTGGATGACATACACACAACTGAGGAGGAGGTGCAGAAGCTGCTAAGTGACCTTGATACCTCAAAGGCGATGGGACCGTACAAAATCTCCCCGTGGGAGCAGAGATGCTGTGTGTGCCACTAACTACAATCTTCAACATAACCCTTGAAACTGGGTAACTACCTGAGGTATGGAAGAAGGCAAATGTAGCCCCCATTTTTAAGAAATGAGACAGAAACGAGGCCCTAAACTACAGACCAGTGTCACTAACGTGTATGGTATGCAAAGTCATGGAGAAGATTATCAGGAGGAGAGTGGTGGAGTACCTGGAACGGAGCAAGATTATAAATGACAACCAGCACGGACTTATGGAAGGCAAATCCTGTGTCACAAACCTTCTGGAGTTTAATGACAAAGTAACAGGAGTAAGACACGAGAGAGAGGGGTGGGTTGATTGCATTTTCCTGGACTGCAGGAAGGCCTTCGACACAGTTCCTCACAAGAGATTAGTGCAGAAGCTGGAGGATCAGGCGCGTATAGTAGGAAGGGCACTGCAATGGATCAGAGAATACCTGATAGAGAGGCAACAACGAGTCATGGTACGTGATGAGATATCACTGTGGGCTCATGTGACGAGCGGGGTCCCACAGGGGTCAGACCTAGGACCAGTGCTAATTTTGGTATAGATGAATGACATGATGGAAGGAATAGACTCAGAAGTGTACCTGTTCGCAGATGATGTGAAGTTAATGAGAAGAATTAAATCAGATCAGGATCAGGCAGGGCTACAAAGAGACCTGGCCCAGCAACTGGCTTATCGAATTCAACCCCGCCAAATGCAAGGTCATGAAGATTGGGGAAGGGCAAAGAAGACCACAGACAGAGTATAGGCTAGGTGGCCAAAGACTGCAAACCTTACTCAAAGAAAAAGATCTTGGAGGAGCATAACACCGAGCACGTCTTCTGAAGCACACAACCAGATAACTGCTGCAGCATATGGGCGCCTGGCAAACCTGAGAATAGCGTTCCGATACCTTAGCAAGGAATCGTTCAAGACACTGTACAATGTGTATGTCAGACCCATACTGGAGTATGCAGCACCAGTTTGGAACCCACACCTGGTCAAGGGCGTCAAGAAATTAGAGAAAGTGCAAAGGATTGCAACAAGGTTAGTTCCGGAGCTCAGGAGAATATCCTACGAAGAACGGTTGAGGGAAATCGGCCTGACGACACTGGAGGACAGGAGGGTCAGGGAAGACATGATAACGACATACAAAATACTGCGTGGAATAGATAAGGTGGACAGAGACAGGATGTTCCAGAGAGGGGACACAGCAACAAGGGGTAGCAATTGGAAACTGAAGACCCAGACGAGTCACAGGGATGTTAGGAAGTATTTCTTCAGTCATAGAGTTGTCAGGAAGTGGAAAAGTCCAGCAAGTGATTTAGTGGAGGCAGAAACCATACACACACACACACATACAACAGGCCTAGTGCCTAATCGACATGTGCCTAGGACAAAATGGTAACTAACTAACACAATCGACATGTGCCTAGGACAAAATGATAACTAACTAACACCTTCAACAAAACAGTTATAAACTTAACAGTATCTCACAACTTTAACGAAGGCAACAAAGCTCAAAATTTATATATCCTTAAGTGGATAAATAAATCCGCTAAAAAGTGTACTAGAAAATATTTATGAGTGGCTTTTCTCTTTCCCAGATCTTCAAAGGTTTTCCTTTTCGCCCTCCTCTCCCTCCCTTCTCCCCCCCTCCCCCCTTCCATACTCCCAGCATCTGCATTAGATACCCAGGCGATGCTCAGGAGCAAAATTAAAGAAAAATGAGAGGGAAAACATTACGAAAATATTCGGGTAAGAAGATAAAGAAGGATTGCGGAATATAAAAGGGGAATAAGAATGTAGTGGAAAAACATTAAAGAAATAAAGAAGGAAAGAGGATGGTTGGAAAGAAATCTTACAACCAGGAAGAAGGTAAAGAGTGTAAAGAAAGATTAAGGTAGTAAAGATGGAAAGGAGGTAAGAAAGGATTAAAGAGTATATGGTAGGATGAAGAAAGTAAGTATTAAGAATATAGGGAAGAAGTATTAAGGAAATGAGAAGGTAGGGAAGAAGAATTAAGAACTAAAAAGGTAAAAAAAAAAAAAGATTAAGAGAGTAATGAAATAAGCAAGAAGGATTAATGTAATATAAGTAAAAGGATTAAGAAGTAATAGTATAAGAGATAATGTTAATAAGGTTAAGGAGTACAAGTAAGGATTAAGGGTGTAATAAAATAAGGATTAAGGGAGTAACAAAGTAAGGATTAAGGGAGTAATAATGATTATGGGAGTAATAATGTAAGACTTAAGAGAGTAATAATGTAAGAATTAAGGGAGTAATAAGGTAAGAGTTAAGGGAGTAATAATGTAAGAACTAAGGGGGTAATAAGGTAAGAATTAAGGGAGTAATAATGCAAAAAAAATAAAGAAGTAATAAGGTAACAATTATGGAGTAATAAGGTAAGAATTAAGGGAGTAATAAGGTAAGAATTAAGGGAGTAATAAGGTAAAAATTAAGGGAGTAATAAGGTAAAAATTAAGGGAGTAATAAGGTAAGAATTAAGGGAGTAATAAGGTAAGAATTAAGGGAGTACGAGAGTTCTCCTGACATTCAGATCTGCCTTAACCGCGTTTTCTGACCCATTAATTTCGGATGAATTCGCGGAGTGACTGATGAAGCGATTCCGCCAGTTTTACCTGACTTGCGCTCGCTGACGGCGGTGCTGACGGCGGTGCTGACGGCGGTGCTGACGGTGGTGCTGACAGTGGTGCTGGGTTTCATTGTGCTGACGGTGGTGCTGGGTTTCATGGTGCTGACGGTGGTGCTGGGTTTCATGGTGCTGACGGTGGTGATGGGTTTCATGGTGATAACGGTGGTGCTGGGTTTCATGGTGTTGACAGTGGTACTGGGTGTGTGGAGAAATTTTCTCCAGGAGGGGGTATCAGCCCCCTTCAGCCCCTTTCAGCCCTGAGGGGCCCAGCCCTCTCAGAAGGGGCAAATATCTTGTTTACTGCTACAGCGAGTAATTGACCCCAGATGCAGTACCAGTATGTGACGTGGCTCGACGCTCTGTGCGGTCCTGTGTTGCAAAGTGTAGCTTAATAAAAGACAGTTCATCTCTTGCCTTAGCAAGACAATTAAGGAAAATCCTGCTCCCACTTTATTACCATAGTAAAGATAGTGGACATTGTTGTCTATGCTTAAGACAGCAAGAATCAAACATTCTAAAGACAAATCTTGTGGAACATAGTGTACCAGTGTGTGTATTCCTAGACTATGGAAGACGTGGACATCCAAGGACACTTCAGCTTCTATCAAGTCATCAATACCTGTCGAAGGTGTGAAGAACACCATAGCTCACGCTACAAGAGCAAGGTAGGTTACGAATTTCTTGTAGTACGGGGGACTGCGCAGTTCTTGAGTCGCAAGGAGTTTGTAATCAACCTATAGTCGGCAGTAAGGGGCGGACCTTTGAGTCCACACAAGTAAGTTTGTCAGCCATCAGTGAATGAAATATGCTGACATAACACCCCCTAGGGGTAATTTATAATCTTACAAATTATAACTCATTTACAGCCCATTGAGAGATGACTTCGACCGCTTCTCAAGACCTCGTCTGCAGGGGCGGCTGTGCAGGCGATGAGCTGTCTTTCTAAGTTAAGTACAAACTCTTTAAACTTAGCTGGTAATGCCATTTCTCAACAGGATGAATGCATAATGCTGACGGTGGTTCTGGTGGCTTCAGTGCTGACAGTGGTGCTGGGTGTCTTCACAGTGCTGACGGTGGTGCTGGTGGTTTCACATTGCTGAGAGTAGTGCTGAGTGTCTTCATAGTCCTGACAGTGGTGCTGGTGGCTTCACAGTGATGACGGTAGTGCTGGTGGCATCAGTGCTGATAGTGGTGCTGGGTAGGATTAATAACAGAGTATAGTGGTTGTTGAGGCAGACTGAGGTAGATGCTGGGACTCCTCCAGTCAACCAGAAAACGTACAGAGTGAATTAAACTGCATTACGACTAAAATTACTAAACATGATAGCAGAGGACAGACGATCCAGGGAAAACACGATTGCGATATACAAGATACTAAAATGACTTGACAGGGTGAAAAGGAAGACAGAGAGGTAGGAAACGGGAACAAGGGCAAAATACTAACAACCCGTAGGGATGTGAAGGAATATTTGTTGAGGTTCAGGGAGTCCAAAGTGGAATGACCTGGATAAAGAAGCGAGAGGCACACTCCATACACAGCTTGAGTCCACGAGGCTAGAATAACGTTAGTGAATCTGGTCATGGCTGTTAAGAGCCGAAGGCCAGGAGGTATGTCTCGATCCCCGCAGCCATAAATAGGCGAGTACACACACACACACACACACACACACACACTACTACTACTACTACTACTACTATCAAATATCAGTGGAGGAAGCAGTAATAATTTATCAATGAAAATGGCTGGATGTGAACCTGCTGCTAATAAAAAATTTTAACTATGGCAAAAATGACAAGCAGGAGACCTCGATATTGTCAAGAACATATTAAGAGCAAAGACTGTGGATGTCATAAGGCATAACTTCCTCAGCTATCATGTGAAGGAACCAACAAGAGCTGGGGAAGGAGACGAACTAGATAGCTTAGATCTAGCATTCATCTAGGAAGCATCAGACATGGAGGATTTAGAAGTATTTACTGCCATAGCAACCATTTCATGCTTACATTCAAGTAGATAGCTGAGATAAAGACAATTGTTGAGGGAAAAAAGGCAAAGGTTAATACATGGATGATATACAAAATATGTAAATTTGAATGCATAAGAACCATTAAACCTGAACACAGTAGAATACCAAGCTTGTTGAAAAAATGATCCTTCAGCATGATGGAATACCTCGTTCGAATGAGTGAGAAATTCTTTCTTCAAACCCAAGTAATTCTGTTGTCTAAAATGTAGAGGAAAGAAGAAAAGTTAGATTTTGGATCAACAGAGAAGATAAATCTTGTATATACCTAAACTGTCTGAAGGCTTATGAAATTGTGCTTCACACACGGGGAGGGAGAGTGAGAGAGACGTCTTATTACAAACAAAATTCGCAAGGATCACTTTTCTGCCTCGTGTCGTTCTTGTTTTACGTGAAAGACCTGCCTATGGAAACAGATATCCACATTACACAAAGATCATAAGAACAGATACAGCAGCTCATTCTTGATAAATACGAAGCAATGAAGATGGAGGAAAAAAAGAGAGACCTGATGTACATGCTGAATCAACTTAGAAAGTGGCAACTGTCTGTCGGAAGGGAAGAATTACCTTGTGAGTGGACAAACAAATGAACCTATCACAAGAATCCCACAAGAACAGGATAAAGTCAGTGGCACATGCAGTTAAGGAGATTGTGGAAATAGGCTTCAAGAACTTCAGCGAGAACTGCTTCAGCACAATATACATTACTACACTACTTGGAGCCAATGTTAAAAGTGTGAATACATGGTTGGAAAACACCACGAACACAAAGTTCGTTGAGAAGATCCAGGTACGATTGAGCAAAGGGGAATGTGGCAACAACGATAAATATACCCAGATTCATCGATAAGCTGGACGTAGACAGACTTGAAATGGGTGAGACTAGAAGTCGAGTACAGACGGACGTAAAAACAGGAAAATGAGAAGAAGAAAACAGCAGGTAGTTTCGCATTGTAGATGTAAGATGAATGTTCGTGAGGGAGGAGGCAGTGAAGACTAACTCCTTAAGTTCAAACGTAAATATGACGAAGGAGGAATGACACGTGAATTAGATTAAAAGGTGAGACCCAGGAGCTGGAAGTCGATTTCCCGAGAATACAACTGAATATATACTTCCAACCAAGAACAACTATGCAACCTGCCAAGAACAACCACTGCGACCCACCACCACCACCATGTTACAACCTTTCTTGTTGCAGGTTGCAAGAACCTCTGTGATAACTTGTGTAATACTTCGTAATTCTCTCGGGAGAGCAGCCGAATTATCACCTCTCGCTCTTTCGTGAAGCCTCAATATTACGGGAAATGATAAAGCATCTTGTTTAGTGTTTTCCAACCTAGGAGGCACCGCCTCTTAGTGAGAGTTTTTAAACTTAAGTTTTTTTTTTTTTTCTAATGGTGATTTCCTGGGTCATTAATAATAATAGTAAACCTATATAAAGGATAATTACAGAATTCATGTTTTAAATAAATTTATTCGAGAATGGCATCAGCCCTCATCGTTCGTTTAAGCTGGAAAAATGGCCACTAGCCACAACAAAAAAGTTGGGAAACACTGTTTGTCGCTTTGTCAGAAATGGTCAATCCGTGATTTAATAACAGTTTTTGCCTTATCACTTTAGTATACTACTCCCTTCTCTTTCATTCCGTTAGGTATTTACTCACTTTCTCCTCCGACACATATTTCTCTCTCTCCTGTGTTTCCGCCTCCAGCCTACCTCATGCTTCTTTAATTCGCTTCACATCACAAAGTCCCACAAGATATTATTATTGTTATCAGAGCAAGGTTCTACCTCCCCAAACACACTCCAGGTTTCTCATTGAGGTATCCAGATTCCAAGTGTTTCTTCTCTCCTCGTCTCATTACTTGATCTCCGTCCTAGCTCACTGGCAAATAGACACATTATTTCTTTCCCTCAATATTCCCTTTCTGCACAGGAAGTTTTCCTCTGCAACTCTGAGCATTTTCTCTGCACCATTTGCTCCTCCCTCCTCCCTCCTCTTTCATTTCTATTTCTCACTTCCCATTCTCTCCCTTTTCCCCCCATTCCTTCCAAGGACACCAAACACCTCATTACGCGTTCCAGGTAAGGTAAGGAAGTAAGGTACATCGGGAATACGAACCTTATTATAGCCTCAGTAAAGGAACATCCCTTACTACCCTTACACCCCTAATATATAAAGTAAACTACATGTATTTCTGTCGCTATGCGTACATAGAAAGGTAGCCCCGAACTGCATAACCACCGCCCCGTGTATCTCAGTGCACGAGACTGGAACAGTGCAGAGTGCGGCAAAAACTTCTAGCGAAGTTAAATATTTGTGTTGAAGATTTGAAGCAAATCAAAAGGGTTATTAATAAGTTATGACATGGACAAATAACTCAATTTCAATAAAAATGGTAAATTAGAACTTACACAGTTCGAAATTAATTTAAACCGTCCACTATGAAACACCAGCTTGGAAACCAAACTGAAGGAGCATACTTACTGTTATCTCAGAGAAATCAATATCCTAAAATACACCAGCACATTAAGTTTGAATGCGCTAAGAATTTGCATTATCAAGTTATCAGCACTGAAGGGTTGAAGCCAGTCGAATGAAGCATTCAGAAATTATGTAATGAAAACCAACATTGCAATTTTCCTACTTTCTTAAATAAAAAAGGCAAACTGAGACCTACGCAAGTCCAAAATTAATCCATTTTTTTTTTCAAATTAAGGTTGACCAGCTTTAAAGGATTAAGTAAACAAATAAGCAAGTAATTTTTAATTAGCGCTTGAGTACCAAACATTCATAGTTTTTTAAATTGGTCTTGAGGGCATACAGATGTTACAGGCATATGAAAATTACATTATGCAGCTCTGACCTAACATAACTCAATGAAGTCAATCATTGAGTTATTTCTGATCAGAAGAGAGATTCTCCAGCTATGTAACCCAACCAATTTGTTTAATAAAACTTACACACACTAACGTCAAAGAGAAGCTTTCTTTGAGGAAAACACTTAGGTCAGAAGCTAGTCTCAGAAGTATGATTTACAATGGTTGAAAAAAAAGTGCATTTTGTAAGCTGGTCAAAAGGATAAAATTCTGAAGACAACTTCTGTCTTAAAACAGAGCCAAGAATTCTACCATAAATACTACAGCTTAAATATACATTATAGTCATTAGGGTACATAATGAAGAACGAAGTCTTGAAGTATCCCAACTATAACCATGGATCACTAACAAGTGATAATTATCCCATGCATACCCAAGGAGCCGAAACGCACAATATTATATATGTGTAATAATGATGGTAGAATTATCGACAATATGTAAGGTTAAAGGATACAACTACAACTAATGCGACACTTTATTGTGGCATAGTTTCGCTCTCCTGGAGCTTCGTAAAGCCGTCACCTGTAGAGTGAAACGTTGCCACTTGGGTCCTTAAAATATTATATATCCCACATATATTTAAATACTTAACTAAGGGGCATAAACTCACCATAATTTACATTCAAAATATACCAAAGTAACAAGCATACGATTTTGAATACCCCATATATACCCAAGGAGCACTAGCACACTTGTGAAGCGCAAGAAAAATATGAACATAATAAAAATAAAAGGCAACCCAGAAAATAAAATGAATATTGAAATGCGATAACGTCCAATAGAAGACGAGGTCAGGCAGTCGTACTGGTGGTTACACACAGATGTTGAGGCTCCTGCCACGACGACGATACTCTTATATTTTGACCACAATATTTAAAACATGCATTACTGAAACCAGCAGATGTTGAAGAGAGAGAGAGAGAGAGAGAGAGAGAGAGAGAGAGAGAGAGAGAGAGAGAGAGAGAGAGAGAGAGAGAGAGAGAGAGAGAGAGAAAGAGAGAGATTGATGAGAGAGGATAGGAGAGAGAGAGAGCATAATCGAGAGGCGATGAGACAGAGAGATGTAAAGAGGAGAGAGAGAGAGAGAAAGAGAGAGAAAGAGAAAGAGAGAGAGAGAGAGAGAGAGAGAGACGAGAGAGAGGTAGATGAGAGAGAGAGAGAGAGAGAGAGAGATGAGAGAGAGAATGCTGAGAAGATTTTGCAGACCACTAGCATACTCTAACTCCATCTTTCAGCATGCCTAGTACGTTAAATGGCCCTCTCTATGGAAAGAGGCAATTACCCTGTTCACAAAAAGAAGAGCAGAGCAGAAATCACTCTCAGACAAGTGTCACTCCTGTCAATCACTGGTAAGATCCTTGAGACATAAACTCAAGACAAATGCAGAGTTTTGATACACTCACTACTTTGTGATCGTCAATATGGCTTCAGGAAAGGTTACTCTGCTGCTGATCTCTTGTTAACCTCTCACTAAGTGGCACAGTGACGGATGAATCCAAAGTCACTGTTGGTAGCACTGGACATTGCTGGCGCTTTCGACCGGGGGCACCAGGGCCTCTTAGCAAACTTCAAGCACTGGAATTGCAGGCTCTACGCTATGTCTCCTCAGTGATTACCTTCATGGTAGATCTCTAAGTGTAGTTCTCAATGGAACGGAATCAGCAAGACATCCTACTGGGGCAAGTGTTCCACAAGGAAGCGTGCTGGGTCCATTGTTATGGAATGTCTACTTCAACGACCTTCTTCATCTCATCCCAGAATCACATGCATATGCAGACGACTGTACACTGACATTCACTTATCCAAGAGAAGAAATGCCAGCTGCTCTAGGCTACATCAATCACCAGCTGAGAGCTATATCAGCTTGGGGAAATAGATGGCAAGTAACATTTGCACCTGAGAAAACGCAAATGATGATCGTCTCTAGCACCATGATGGTAATGCTGGTGCAGTAGTAAGGATGAATGGGAGGGTGTTGGCACCTGGAGAAGAAGTTGATATCCTTGGGGTGAAATTTGACTCCAAACTAACCATGAAGAACCATGTTGTAAATCTTGCAAACAAGGAGCCAGGAAGCTTACAGCACTTCGCCGTATCTGGCATCTGCTTGACAGTAGGGGTTGCAAGATCCTGTACGAGGCGCAAGTACGCTCACACCTTGAGTATGCTCCACTTTCTTGGTTTGCCTGCCCCCCCTCTCATCTGCGACTGCTTGACAGAGTAGAGAACAGAGCAAGACGTCTCATCTCTCGCCTGGACCCATCCTGGATAGATCTGTCATTTCAGCAGAGCCTTCAACATAGGAGGGATGTGAGTGGCCTTACTGTTATGTACAAGGCCAATATTGTCAAAATACCACACTTGGATCCACTTCGAGGACAGCGTGAAACAAGCTTTTATGCCACAAGAAGGGCAGAAAGCAGCAACTTCACTCTGGCTGTGCCTTCTCCAGAACATCACTCCATCTGAGATCATACATACCCAGGATGACTCGAGTATGGAACACATTCGTACAGCATAATGATGTCAACGAGATAAAGTCAGTTGATCAAATGAAAATGCTGGCCCACAGATGGCTCCAACTTCATCCTGTTCCCTACTTGTATGTCTCATAACAATAAAAATGCTTTCAAATGAGCTGATGTAGGTAACAGCTCTTAGCTTGTCAATAAAGTTAGGAATCCTTAACCTGTAAATAGCTTGTCAATAAAGCTAGGATCCTTAACCTTGTCAAACCATGTGTAAAAAAAAAAAAAAAAAAAAAAAAAAAAAAGAGAGAGAGAGAGAGAGAGAGAGAGAGAGAGAGAGAGAGAGAGAGAGAGAGAGAGAGAGAGAGAGAGAGAGAGAGAGAGAGAGAGAGAGAGAGAGAGAGAGAGAGAGAGAGAGAGAGAGAGAGACTCAAAGAAATAAAGTCTGATGACCAAATGAAATCGCTGGCCCACAGATGGCTCCAACTTCATCCTGTTCGCTTTCAAATGGCCTGATGTAGGTAACAGCTGTTAGCTTGAAAATAAAGTTATGAACCTTAACCTAGCCTTGTAAAACCCTGCCTACGTAACATGTCTTTGATTTTACATATCAACTGAATATTCAGCATGATGAAGAAGTCCCACCGGTTCATGTACAATTCCTGCTATTTCATAAAAAAATCCAGCCATTTAGCACAAAATTCCAGCCATTTAATACAATTTCTAGGCAGTTAATAAAAAATTCCAGCCATTTAACACAAAATTCAAAATACTTAAAACAAAACTCCAGCCATTTTATACAAACGTTCAACCCATTCTAAACAAAATTCTTGTCGATTTATCCAAGTTTGCAATAAACTAATGAAAACAAAGAATCCCAGCCACCGCCTCTGGAGTTTCAGTTCTCTTGCAAACAATTCCAGTCCACTCATTCTCAATTCGGACCAATTCATCTGCATTACCAACAACTCTCATAACTCCAAGATTCCAATCTGCAATTCTGACCATGTAATCAGCACTTTATGACACTCTGTAATTCACTCAGATCTATTACATTTAATTTAACCTTCCCAACCTCCCCCCCTTCTCTGTCACCCTTGTCTCGTCTCCCACTCTTCCCTGTCACCCTTGTCTCCTACTTTCCCTGTCAACCTTGTCTCGCCTCCCACTCTCCCTGTCAACATTGTCTCGTCTCTCACTCTCCTTGTCAACCTTGTCTCGTCTCCAACTCTCCCTGTCAACCTTGTCTTGTCTCCCATTGTTCCTGTTAACCTTATCTCGTCTCCCACTCTCCCAGTCAACCTTGTCTCGTCTCCCACTCTCCCTGTCAACCTTGTCTCTTCCTCCGAACAGCACAGTGATGATATATCCAATTTTGGTACAAGTATATAAAAGAAAACTCCTCCCCGTCAACTCCGTCCTCCTTTCCCCGTCAAGTTTGTCAATCCCCCCCCCGCCCTGTAACCTGTCATGCCACAGTCACTGTAACCTATCCCAGCGCCACAGAAATCACAGCCCATCAAACCAGCTCCTGCAGCACGACGCGGATAACTGCACGACGTCATTTACATCAATGCGACGCCTGATACATCCCCCTGTGATACCGCAGTTCCCGTTCGATCGACCGAGCTGACCTATTCTGACCCCGCGTTATGGAAGATTTAATACGGTCATTCCGGATCGACGATAGCCACACAGGGACTACAGGTGACATGGTATACGGAGGTGCTAAAAAAAACTGACGAGTCATGTAGACGTGAGACGGTTTGACTTTCAATAACAGTCCCTGATGGACCTACACTTATATATTATAATATATATATATATATATATATATATATATATATATATATATATATATATATATATAATATATATATAATATATATATATATATAATATATATATATATATATATATATATATATATATATATATATATATATATATATATTATATATATATATATAATATATATATATATATATATATGTATGTATGTATATTTCATCATATTATCATCACACTGGCCGATTCCCACCAAGGCAGGGTGGCCCGAAAAAGAAAAAATTTCACCATCATTCACTCCATCACTGTCTTGCCAGAAGGGTGCTTTACACTACAGTTTTTAAACTGCAACATTAACACCCCTCCTTCAGAGTGCAGGCACTGTACTTCCCATCTCCAGGACTCAAGTCCGGCCTGCCGGTTTCCCTGAATCCCTTCATAAATGTTACTTTGCTCACACTCCAACAGCACGTCAAGTATTAAAAACCATTTATCTCCATTCACTCCTATCAAACACGCTCACGCATGCCTGCTGGAAGTCCAAGCCCCTCGCACACAAAACCTCCTTTACCCCCTCCCTCCAACCTTTCCTAGGCCGACCCCTACCCCGCCTTCCTTCCACTACAGACTGATACACTCTTGAAGTCATTCTGTTTCGCTCCATTCTCTCTACATGTCCGAACCACCTCAACAACCCTTCCTCAGCCCTCTGGACAACATTTTTGGTAATCCCGCACCTCCTCCTAACTTCCAGACTACGAATTCTCTGCATTATATTCACACCACACATTGCCCTCAGACATGACATCTCCACTGCCTCCAGCCTTCTCCTCGCTGCAACATTCATCACCCACGCTTCACACCCATATAAGAGCGTTGGTAAAACTATACTCTCATACATTCCCCTCTTTGCCTCCAAGGACAAAGTTCTTTGTCTCCACAGACTCCTAAGTGCACCACTCACTCTTTTTTCCCTCATCAATTCTATGATTCACCTCATCTTTCATAGACCCATCCGCTGACACGTCCACTCCCAAATATCTGAATACGTTCACCTCCTCCATACTCTCTCCCTCCAATCTGATATCCAATCTTTCATCACCTAATCTTTTTGTTATCCTCATAACCTTACTCTTTCCTGTATTCACCTTTAATTTTCTTCTTTTGCACACCCTACCAAATTCATCCACCAATCTCTGCAACTTCTCTTCAGAATCTCCCAAGAGCACAGTGTCATCAGCAAAGAGCAGCTGGGACAACTCCCACTTTGTGTGTGATTCTTTATCTTTTAACTCCACGCCTCTTGCCAAGACCCTCGCATTTACTTCTCTTACAACCCCATCTATAAATATATTAAACAACCACGGTGACATCACACATCCTTGTCTAAGGCCTACTTTTACTGGGAAAAAATTTCCCTCTTTCCTACATACTCTAACTTGAGCCTCACTATCCTCGTAAAAACTCTTCACTGCTTTCAGTAACCTACCTCCTACACCATACACTTGCAACATCTGCCACATTGCCCCCCTATCCACCCTGTCATACGCCTTTTCCAAATCCATAAATGCCACAAAGACCTCTTTAGCCTTATCTAAATACTGTTCACTTACATGTTTCACTGTAAACACCTGGTCCACACACCCCCTACCTTTCCTAAAGCCTCCTTGTTCATCTGCTATCCTATTCTCCGTCTTACTCTTAATTCTTTCAATTATAACTCTACCATACACTTTACCAGGTATACTCAACAGAACTTATCCCCCTATAATTTTTGCACTCTCTTTTATCCCCTTTGCCTTTATACAAAGGAACTATGCATGCTCTCTGCCAATCCCTAGGTACTTTACCCTCTTCTATACATTCTATACTATATATATATATATATATATATATTATATATATATATATATATATATATATATATATTATATATATATATATATATATATATATATATATATATATATATTATATAATATATATATATATATATATATATATATATATATATATATATTATATATATATATATATATTCTGTTTATATTCTGTATTCTGTTTATTAATAAATGTTCACATAGACTATAAAATATATACGGGGTGGTAGGAGAAGAAAATATTCAAACAGCTCCAGGGAGAACCTTGAGTTTTCCCTGAGGTACGTTTATTGTCTTCTCTGAGGATGAGGGTCCCCAGTCCAGCTATAGAGGTGGTACTTCCCTATATTTTTTTTTTGAAAAAAAAAAAAAAAACAAATAAATATATATATATATATATATATATATATAATATATATAATATATATAATATATATTATATATATATATATATATATATATATATATATATATATATATATACCAGGCCAAGTGTCTATCAACAAGTGTCTTTTGCACACGGTAACTAAGACAGGGCACTAGCCACCACAGGGAACTAGCCACCCACAGGGCACATTTCAAGGTTAAATTTAATCGAGACCATAAAAGCGATAGCTCACTGAAGACGAAGCAGGTACCTTATACCTGGTTCCTCTCCCTCTCCAATTCCCTCCCTCCCTATCAGTCCCTAGGCCCCGCCTTTCTTCCCCAACACTTCCCTGCCCCCAGTTCTCTCTACATCTCACCTCCCCCTCCTACCAGCAACGCCTGCACTGACAACACGAGGCTATGGAAGTCAGGTGGCTGTGTATGTGGTTGACATCTGCGCTCTATTATACGCTACTGGTCCACACCTGCACACCTTGTTCACACACCTGCACCACACACTTTGTTCACACACTAGCACTACACACTTTCTTGTTCACACACGTGCACCACATACCTAGTTCACATACCTGCACCATACACCTTGATCACACTCCTGCGCACAGTGTTCACACACCTATCCAACACACCTTAACATACCTGCACCACAGATATTGTTAACACACCTGCACCACACACATTGTTAACACACCTGCACCACACCTTGTTAACACACCTGCACCACACACATTGTTAAAACAACTGCACCACACACCTTGTTAACACATCTGCACCATACACCTTGTTCAGACACCTGCACACCGTGTTCACACACCCGCACAATACACCTTGTTCACACACCTGCACGACACATCTTGTTAACACACCTGCACAGCTTAACACAACTGCACCACACACCTTGTTAACACACCTACACTACACACCTTGTTAACACACCTTATTCACACAACTGCACCATACACCTTGTTCACACACCTTTGTTAACACACCTGCACTACACACCTTAACACACATTGTTCATGCACCTGCACCACATACCTTGTTCACACACCTGCACTACACACATTGTCCAGGCACCTGAACCACACACCTTGTTAAAATACGTGCATCACACACCTTAACACACCTGCACCACACACCTTGTTAACACACCTGCACCATACACCTTGTTAACACACCTGCACCATACACCTTGTTAACACATCTGCAGCACAAACCTTGTTAACACGTCTGCACCACACACCTTGGTAACCTTATTAACACACCTGCACCACACATCTTAACACACCTGCAGAACCATGTTAACACACCTGCATCACAAACCTTGTTAACACGCCTGCACCACACACCTTGTTAAGACACCTGCACCATACACCTTGTTTAACATACCTGCACCACACACCTTGTTAACCTTATTAACACACCTGCACCACACCTTGTTAAGACACCTGCACCACACACCTTGTTAAGACACCTGCATCACACACCTTGTTAACACACCAGCACCACAAACCTTGTTAACACACCTGCACTACACACCTTGCTAACACAGCAGCACCGCAAACCTTGTTAACACACCAGCACCACGCACCTTGTCAACACACCTGCACCACACTCCATGTTAACATGCCTGCACCACACACCTTGTTAACACACAAGCACCACACACCTTGTCAACACACCTGCACCACACATCATGTTAACTCGCCTGCATCACACGCCTTGTTAACACACCTGCACCACACGCCTTGTTAACACACCTGCACCACACACTTTGTCAACACACCTGCACCACACATCTTGTTAACACCTGCACCACACACCTTTTTAACACGCCTGCACCACACCTTATTAACACACCAGCACCAGACACCATGTCAACACACCTTGTTAACACGCCTGCACCACACACCTTGTTAACACACCTGCACCACACACCTTGTCAACACACCTGCACCACACACCTTGTTAACACACCTACACCACACACCTTTTTAACACACCTTGTTAACACACCTGCACCACACACCTTGTCAACACGTCTGCACCACACACCTTGTTAACACGCCTGCACAACACACCTTGTTAACAAACCAGCTCCACACACCTTGTCAACACACCTGCACCACACACCTTTTTAACACACTTGTACCACACACCTTGCTAACACACACCTGTACCACACACCTTGTTAACACACCAGCACCACACACCTTGTCAACACACCTGCACCACACACCTTGTTAACACACCTGCACCACACACCTTATCAACACACCTGCACCACACACTTGTTAACACACCTGCACCACACACCTTCCTAACACACCTTGTTAACACATCTGCACCACACACCTTGTTAACACACCTGCACTACACACTTTGTTAACACACCTGCACCACACACTTTGTTAACACACCTGCACCACACACCTTGTTAACACGCCTGCACCACACCTTATTAATACACCAGCACCACACACCTTGTCAACACACCTTGTTAACACGCCTGCACCACACACCTTAACACACCTGCACCACACACCTTGTCAACACACCTGCACCACACACCTTGTTAACACACCTACACCACACACCTTTTTAACACACCTGCACCACACACCTTGTTAACACACCTGCACAACACACCTTGTCAACACACCTACACCACACACCTTTTTAACACGCCTGCACAACACAACTTGTTAACACACCAGCACCACACACCTTGTCAACACACCTGCACCACACACCTTTTTAACACACCTGTACCACACACCTTGCTAACACACACCTTGTTAACACACCTGTACCACACACCTTGTTAACACACCAGCACCACACACCTTGTCAACACACCTGCACCACACACCTTGTTAACACACCTGCACCACACACCTTATCAACACACCTGCACCACACACTTGTTAACACACCTGCACCACACACCTTTCTAACACCTGCACCACACACCTTCCTAACACACACCTTGTTAACACATCTGCACCACACACCTTGTTAACACACCTGCACCACACACTTTGTTAACACACCTGCACCATACACCTTTCTAACACACCTGCAACACACACCTTGTTAACACACCAGCGTTGAAGGGTTCAAGGTGATTGGATAAGTCGTTCAGAAATTAGAAACAAAAATCTTTGGAAGTTAGTGGAAGGCAAGAAAACTATACTTACACCCTTGTGAGTTTAGCGCTTAGTTTTTATTATATTATAATCATTATAGTAAAAAAGAAGCGCTAAACCCACTAGGGTTTTTATTATAATAATTTAACTCGACAAGAAGGAAATCTGTCAGTGAGACGTTAATTCTTTACCAGAGTTAAGGTCAAAGAAACAATAAAAAATTTTAAACTGTTCTTGCTGAACCTAAATGTCCGTCACCCAGTACAAACAAAACCAAGTTATTGTAACTTTGTCATGGTCAATGTATTCTTGTTAATGATACTTTTTTAACGGACAGATCTACTGTAGTGCAGTGGGAAATCCACTGGCCAAGCCTGGATAATCTTTTTTTTTATAGAATACTTTGAAACTGAATTAACTCGTACTTAACTTGCTAATGGAATATGTCTGAGATAAGTAGAAGATAACTTCCGTTTCTCCAAAATCAAGGTAATCGTTCTTACCTTGATGTGTGTGTTAGTTACCATTTTGTCCTAGGCACATGTCGATTAGACACTAAGCCTGTGTGTGTGTGTGTGTGTGTGTGTGTGTGTGTGTGTGTGTCTGTTCACCTAATTGTGGTTGCAGGGTCGAGACTCATCTCCTGGCCCCGCCTCTTCACTGATCGCTACTAGGTGCTCTCGCTGCTCCATGAGCTTTGTCATACCTCGTCTTAATGCTATGTATGGTTCCTGCCTCCACTAAATCACCTACTAGGCTATTCCACTTCCTGACTACTCTATGACTGAAGAAATACTTCCTAACATCCCTGTGATTCGTCTGAGTCTTTAGCTTCCAATTGTGGTGTGTGTGTGTGTGTGTGTGTGTGTGTGTGTGTGTGTGTGTGTGTGTGTTGTGTGTGTGTGTGTGTGTGTGTGTGTGTGTGTGTGTGTGTGTGTGTGTGTGTGTGTGTGTGTGTGTGTGTGTGTGTGTGTGTGTGTGTGTGTACTCACCTAACTGAGGTTGCAGTGGTCGAAACTCAGCTCCTGGCAACGCCAGGTGTGTGTGTGTACGTGTGTGTGCGGGCGCACACACGCCATCCAAGTTTTATAGATAATATGCATAATTTTCAGAGATACTTATTACCAATGGCAAATTATTTCAGTATCTTATTTTACTAGTTTAAACGCCATTGCGAGTAATTTAGTCAGTGTTTCATGTTAGCGAAAGCTATAATAAATAAAATATTTAAGTCAACGATCTGGCATTGATCTAGCTTACTTATATAACACAAACAGATTAATAGTCACACTAATCCCAAAGATAATGTTAAGAAAGTTGTGTACTATCCCTCCTCCCTGCAAGAAGGGTTTGGAAAAAGTGCGTGAAAACAAAAACGAAATATTTCGAATAACATCGACTATGAACACTAAAGATGTTAAAACAGAAAATGAACCTGTTCTATTTACAGTTCTTTGAATTTTACAGTTATCTACAATCCTATAAGAAAAAAATATTTTGTGTTGTTTTAAGTTAGTGCAATTTGATCAAAATGCCAATGAGTCAAAATTTAAAAAATAATATATATATTTATAGCACTGACAAATACATCCGCACTAGCACTAAACTGAATGGTTATTTTCCTGGCTATAAGATGCATCGGCTATTAAATACTGAAGCCATTCAGAAGAAGACTCCTATATTTTGATCATGATCACTGATCTAGAATCAAAATTCCATACAATTTTACTCACAAAATAGTCAAATCATCACCTATATTCTTGGTAAATTAGACACATGTGCAACATTTGGGTATCTTTAATGAGGAAACGTTTCGACTCACAGTGGCTTCATCAGTCCATACAAAGGAGAATGGTGAAGAACAGGAGGAGTTTGAGGTAATCAGTCCCTCAGCCTTGAGTCGATATGATCAGTCCGTCAATCTTGAAAAGAATACAGCATATGTGCGAAGAAGTGGCTTATATACTGTAGGCAGGAGAGGTACATCAGTCGTAGGTGGTATCACATTTGTCCAATGTGAAAGTAGGTCATGCCCAAGGGTTATGCAAGTTGAAGAATTCCCTGAGGTAATCAGTCCCCCAAGGCTGAGGGACTAATCACCTCAAACTCCTGTTCTTCACCATTCTCCTTTGTATGGACTGATGAAGCCACTGTGAGTCGAAACGTTTCCTCATTAAAGATACCCAAATGTTGCACATGTGTCTAATTTACCAACTTATCGGTTCTCTGAACCATTCATCTACATACTTATATTCTTAAATTTCACCATCCACCGTCATCGAGTCAGGAAGCACATCACTTGAACGTTAAAAACAACACTGAAGAGTTCTAGAAGTTATCCGAGAAATTGCAGGATGATGGGAATGGGCACAGTAAGTCTGGTCACAGGGCGCCTGAACATACCAACAGTTCTCAGAATCCGCTCCGAGTGAATGTGCACAACAGTTCAAAATTTGAACATGATGGGAAGAAAATTTGCATGAAGAAAAAATCAGGCAACCACTTAAAAGATTTCCCTTCTGGGATTACTACACATACAATATAACATACTACAAACTACTACTACTACTAATAATAAAATAATAATAATAATAATAATAATAATAATGATAACAATAATAATAATAATAATAATAATAATAATAATAATAATAATAATCCATAAAATACACACACAAAAAAACTTTCAATGTACCTACACAGACGTATATACCTCTTAGTGTATATACCACTTGGTGTATGTATCTCGTGGCGGTCATTACCCAGGCTCTGAACGACCAATTAGCGCTGAACTGATGACTGCTCACCCATCACCATGGTTACCAGGACAGGGATGTGTAAAAAGTGTACGAGGACTGGGCGATGAGGGCCGGGAGAGTGAGGGAAGGGTTGGTGTGGAGCGTTAGAATGAGGAGAGGGTTGGTGAGGGGTTAATAGGGTGAGGGGAGAGGTCGTAGGGCGAGGGGAAGGTTGAAGGGTGGCAGGGTGAGGCGGAAGTTGGTCAACGGTGGTAGGGTGAAGAGGGTTGGTGGTAAGCGGTAAGGTAATGGAAGGGTTAGTAGGGTAAGGGGAGGATTGGTTAAGGAAGGATTGGTGTGGGGAGGGTTGATTAAGGAAGAGTTGGTGAAGGGAGAGTTGGCGAGGTATGGTAAAGTGAAGGGGGAGTTGGTAAGGTGAAGGGAGGGTTGGTAAAGGAGTAAGGGGTGGAGGGATTATAAGAAGAGAGAGGGAAAAGGAGAGAGAGGTCGAAGAGATGGTGAGAGAATCAGGGTGAGGGAAGGGAGTGTGTGGGAAGTGACGGCTGAAGATGTGATGTTCCATACCAATACATCCGTCCACGTTTTTATCACATCAGTAAACCTCAGCGGTGTGCTGCTATCCTATTCTGTATGATAGTTAAAAAGAGGGAGCAAAGCCTGTTTTCCTATCACAGGCCATTACTCAAGATAGATTTCATGCAGTGTTAAAATCTGTTAGCCTGAGTTAGGAGACCAGTAGCGTAACGAGGATATCGTCTAGTATATACTTCAATTAAGAGTTCACAAGCTACAGAAACATTTAAAAGTTTCGTTTTATATTATTTGGGATTTACCATCTGTTAAGATGGCCTACTCCATACACAGAAAGAAATGTAATTTTAATGAAGATACTTGTATCCTCGTCATTACAAAGCAGAACAAAATAATATATGAGAGACAAAAAGAAAAGGAGTGGGAGAAAAATCCGCACTATACTGTATATCTAAGAATATTTCGAGTCTGGAATATTTCGAGTCTAGAGGTTAGGTTTGTCAGGAAACAGGACTAGTGTTTCTTGACGCGGGTCTTAGTCATATGATGACCCGCAGCTGGAGCTTCTGGTCATCTGACCGAGGCTTTTCGCTGGCTTACCGGTCCACCCTTTAAAAAATTATGGTCATAATTATAACGTCTCACTCTACCCCTGCCTTGAGCATCACTGATGACTTTCCTTTGTCGTCTTCTCGGGACGCTAGTCCTCATCACACAAGCCGGCTGGGCAATGGGTCGGTGCGCCTTACACCAGCTCTTACAGGACTGGGGGAAGTCTATCGTCGTTGATTCAGGTCGAGGGAAGGTGTGGGCGTCTGGCTCTGTCGAGGTTCAGGGGGCCCACCGTACCTAACTGAGAACATTGTTACTTTCTTTATTGGGGAGGAAACTCGTTTCCTTTCCATTTCCTTCCCAGATTTAGGCAATATGTGCACCAGACTTCTGGTAGTAGAGTTCATACACCACAGGTCGTTGCAGTATCAGTAGCGACCGCAGCAGCAGCAGCAGCAGCCGCACCAGCAGCCGCAGCCACCAGCATCAACAAAAAGAACAGTAGTTCGGAAATCAATCGGGGCGATTAAGTGGAGATTAAATGTTATTTAGCACCTGTTTGGAGGTGCGCAGGGATCTTGCAACCTCTCCCCCTCGCCGGTATAACTAAGGTGAGGGAAGAGGGGTAAGGGGAATAGGGAGAGGAGTGAGAGGGAGCGAAAGTGATGGAAATGATAGGGGGGGGAGAGGGAGAGGGGGAGGGAGGAGACGTTCAGAGGAAATTAAGGCCTCGTTACAAACTTTTCTTTTAAATTTGCTGCTTGATGAACAGATTATTTAATACTGCGGCGCCTGTGTTAGGATAGAGTGGCAAGAGTGTAGCAGGATAACGAGGAGAGAGAGAAGTGGATCGCAGGGAGGCTGGGAGGGAGGGTCAGAGTTAAATGTGAAGGTGAGAGGAATGGTGGGAATGTAAGCGTATGTAAGTAAGTAAATGTATTCAGGTATACACAAATACAGTTGATGCAAAACAACCACTGTGAAAGAATAGTGAAATTCCAAGCGATTTCGTGACTTCTCACATTATCAAGGAACTATAAAAACAATACATAAAAGGAAGGCATATAAAGGGTCAAGACTACACCTTACCATCACATCCCACAACAAAGCAACACCTCACACACGCGTGACGACACTCGACTCTGTGAAACACACCTAATACTCTACCCAAGAATTAAGAATTAAGCAGTTATGAAAATAATATGAATATTTCCTTTGGTTTATATAAATTGGATTCATTTATAATAAAATTTGGGAAGAATTTACTAATACATTAAACATGTAATAAATCTTAATTCTTGGGTAGAGTATTAGGTGTGTTTCACAGAGTCAGGTGTCATAACGCGTGTGTGAGGTGTTGCTTTGTTGTGGGATGTGATGGTGAGGTGTAATTTTGACCCTTTACATGCCTTCCTTTGATTTTTTATTATTTTTATTATTATCACACTGGCCGATTCCCACCAAGGCAGGGTGGCCCGAAAAAAAAAAAACTTTCACCATCATTCACTCCATCACTGTCTTGCCAGAAGGGTGCTTTACACTACAGTTTTTAAACTGCAACATTAACACCCCTCCTTCAGAGTGCAGGCACTGTACTTCCCATCTCCAGGACTCAAGTCCGGCCTGGCGGTTTCCCTGAACCCCTTCATAAATGTTACTTTGCTAACACTCCAACAGCACGTCAAGTATTAAAAACCATTTGTCTCCATTCACTCCTATCAAACACGCTCACGCATGCCTGCTGGAAGTCCAAGTCCCTCGCACACAAAACCTCCTTTATCCCCTCCCTCCAACCTTTCTTAGGCCGACCCCTACCCCGCCTTCCTTCCACTACAGACTGATACACTCTTGAAGTCACTCTGTTTCGCTCCATTCTCTCTACATGTCCGAACCACCTCAACAACCCTTCCTCAGCCCTATGGACAACAGTTTTGGTAATCCCGCACCTCCTCCTAACTTCCAAACTACGAATTCTCTGCATTATATTCACACCACACACTGCCCTCAGACATGACATCTCCACTGCCTCCAGCCTTCTCCTCGCTGCAACATTCATCACCCATGCTTCACACCCACATAAGAGCGTTGGTAAACCTATACTCTCATACATTCCCCTCTTTGCCTCCAAGGACAAAGTTCTTTGTCTCCACAGACTCCTAAGTGCACCACTCAACCTTTTCCCCTCATCAATTCTATGATTCACCTCATCTTTCATAGACCCATCAGCTGACACGTCCACTCCCAAATATCTGAATACATTCACCTCCTCCATACTCTCTCCCTCCAATCTGATATCCAATCTTTCATCACCTAATCTTTTTGTTATCCTCATAACCTTACTCTTTCCTGTATTCACTTTTAATTTTCTTCTTTTGCACACCCTACCAAATTCATCCACCAATCTCTGCAACTTCTCTTCAGAATCTCCCAAGAGCACAGTGTCATCAGCAAAGAGCAACTGTGACAACTCCCACTTTATGTGTGATTCTTTATCTTTTAACTCCACGCCTCTTGCCAAGACCCTCGCATTTACTTCTCTTACAACACCATCTATAAATATATTAACCACGGTGACATCACACATCCTTGTCTAAGGCCTACTTTTACTGGGAAACAATTTCCCTCTTTCCTACATACTCTAACTTGAGTTTCACTATCCTCGTAAAAACTCTTCACTGCTTTCAGTAACCTACCTCCTACACCAAACACATGCAACATCTGCCACATTGACCCCCTATCCACCCTGTCATACGCCTTTTCCAAATCCATAAATGCCACAAAGACCTCTTTAGCCTTATCTAAATACTGTTCACTTATATGTTTCACTGTAAACACCTGGTCCACACACCCTCTACCTTTCCTAAAGCCTCCTTGTTCATCTGCTATCTTATTCTCCGTCTTACTCTTAATTCTTTCAATAATAACTCTACCATACACTTTACCAGGTATACTCAACAGACTTATCCCCCTATAATTTTTGCACTCTCTTTTGTCCCATTTGCCTTTATACAAAGGAACTATGCATGCTCTCTGCCAATCCCTAGGTACCTTACTCTCTTCCATACCTTTATTAAATAATTGCACCAACCACTCCAAAAACTATATCCCCACCTGCTTTAACATTTCTATCTTTATCCCATCAATCCCGGCTGCCTTACCCCCTTTCATTTTACCTACGCCTCACGAACTTCCCCCACACTCACAACTGGCTCTTCCTCACTCCTACAAGATGTTATTCCTCCTTGCCCTATACACGAAATCACAGCTTCCCTATCTTCATCAACATTTAACAATTTCCTCAAAATATTCCCTCCATCTTCCCAAAAACCTCTAACTCTCCATTTAATAAACTCTCCTCCCCTATTTTTAACTGACAAATCCATTTTTTCTCTAGGCTTCCTTAACTTGTTAATCTCACTCCAAAACTTTTCTTATTTCAACAAAATTTGTTGATAACATCTCACCCACTCCTCATTTGCTCTCTTTTTACATTGCTTCACCATTCTCTTAAACCTCTTTTTCTCCATATACTCTTCCCTCCTTGCATAACTTCTACTTTGTAAAAACTTCTCATATGCTAAACTTTTTTTTCCCTTACTACTCTCTTTACATTATCATTCCACCAATCCGCTTCCCTCCCTCCGCACCCACTTTCCTGTAACCACAAACTTCTGCTGAACACTCTAACACTACATTTTTAAACCTACCCCATACCTCTTCGACCCCATTTCCTATGGTCTCATTAGCCCATCTAACTCCAATAGCTGTTTATATCTTACCCTGCCTCCTCTTTTAGTTTATAAACCTTCACCTCTCTCTTCCCTGATGCTTCTATTCTCCTTGTATCCCATCTACCTTTTACTCTCAGTGTAGCTACAACTAGAAAGTGATCTGATATGTCTGTGGCCCCTCTATAAACATGTACATCCTGAAGTGTACTCAACTGTCTTTTATCCACCAATACATAATCCAACAAACTACTGTCATTACGCCCTATATCATATCTTGTATACTTATTTATCCTCTTTTTCTTAAAAAATGTATTACCTATAACTAAACCCCTTTCTATACAAAGTTCAATCAAAGGGCTCCCATTATCATTTACACCTGGCACCCCAAACTTACCTACCTAAAAGTTTCTCCTACTTTAGCATTCAGATCCCCTACCACAATTACTCTCTCACTTGGTTCAAAGGCTCCTATACATTCACTTAACATCTCCCAAAATCTCTCTCTCTCCTCTACATTCCTCTCTTCTCCAGGCGCATACACGCTTATTATGATCCACTTTTCGCATCCAACCTTTACTTTAATCCACATAATTCTTGAATTTACACATTCATATTCTCTTTTCTCCTTCCATAACTGATCCTTCAACATTACTGCTACCCCTTCCTTTGCTCTAACTCTCTCAGATACTCCAGATTTAATCCCATTTATTTCCCCCCACCGAAACTCCCCTACCCCCTTCAGCTTTGTTTCGCTTAGGGCCAGGGCATCCAAAATTCTTTTCATTCATAACATCAGCAATCATCTGTTTCTTGTCATCCGCACTACATCCACGCACATTCAAGCATTCCAGTTTTATAAAGTTTTTCTTCTTCTCTTTTTTAGTAAATGTCTACAGGAGAAGGGGTTACTAGCCCATTGCTCCCGGCATTTTAGTCGCCTCATACGACACGCATGGCTTACGGAGGAAAGATTCTTTTCCACTTCCCCATGGACAATAGAAGAAATAAAGAAGAACAAGAGCTATTTAGAAAAAGGAGAAAAACCTAGATGTATGTATATATATATGCATGTGCGTGTCTGTGAAATGTGACCAAAGTGTAAGTAGGAGTAGCAAGATATCTCTGTTATCTAGCGTGTTTATGAGACAGAAAAAGAAACCAGCAATCCTACCATTATGCAAAACAGTTACAGGTTTCTGTTTCACAGTCGTCTGGCAGGACGGTAGTACTTCCCTGGGTGGTTGCTGTCTACCAACCTACTACCTTCCTTTGATGTATTGTTTTTATAGTTCCTTGATAATGTGAGAAGTCACGAAAGATCTTGGAATTTCACTATTCTTTCACAGTGGTTGTTTTGCATAACAACATAAGAATGGAGGAACACTGCAGAAGGCCTACTGGCCCATACAAGGCAGGTCCTTATCAAAATGACCTCTACCCAAAGCTACCCAAGAATTTACTCCCGTACCCAATGATACAAATCAAACCCAGCCCCTCCTACTCATATATTTGTCCAATCTCTTTTTAAAGCTGCCCAAAATCCTAGCCTCGATCACGATACTGGGAAGATTGTTCCACGCATCCACAACTCTGTTAGAAAACCAGTACTTACCAATGTCCTTTCTAAATCTAAATTTATCCAATTTAAATCCATTATTTCTGGTTCTTACCTGGTTCGACACCCTGAGTACATTATTAATATCTCCTTTGTTTATGCCCGTCATCCACTTATACACTTCAATGATATCTCCCCTCATTCTACGCCTCCCCAGAGAGTGGAGATTTAAGGCTTGAAGTCTATCTTCATATGGGAGATTCCTTACACAGTAAATCATTTAGTCATTCTTCTCTGTATGTTCTCCAATGAGACTATATCCATCCTGTAGTAAGGAGACCAAAACTGAGCGGCATAATCTAAATGAGGCCTCACTAGTGATGTATAGAGCCGTAAAACAACTTTTGGACTTCTGTTACTTATACTTTTAGAGATAAATCCTAGTAATCTGTTAGCCTTGTTGCGCACACTAAGGCACTGCTGTCCTGGCTTTAGATTTCTGCTTACCATGACTCCTAAGTCTTTTTCACATTCTGTATGATCAAGCTTTACTTCACCTTCTTTATACCTTACACTTATCCACACTGAACTTCATCTGCCATTTTTCAGACCAAGACATTAATTTGTCCAAATCCTCCTGGAGTTCATTGCTATCCTCCTCAGAATGTATTATACGGCCTATCTTTGTATCATCAGCAAATTTACTGTCACTCGTAATCCCTTCAGCAAGGTCATTAATGTAAATTATGAACAAGAGAGGGCCTAAAACTGATCCTTGTGGAACGCCACTAGTGACTAATCCCCATTCAGATTTGACCCCATTAATGGAAACTCTGCTTTCTATTGGTAAGCCATGCCACTATCCATGCTAGAACTTTACCTCCTATATCATGAGCTGCCACTTTTCTTAAGAGTCTCTTGTGAGGTACTCTATCGAAGGCTTTATTAAAATCCAAATAAACAATATCATATTCTTTATCACCGTCTACTGCCTCAAATGTTTTATTGAAGAACGTCAGTGAATTTGTCAGGCAAGAAAGACATCTCGTCAACCCATGCTGAGATTCATTAATCAATAAATAACCAAAAAAGGCACAATACCGTGACTGGGACGATACACAAATAACCCGCACATAGAAGAGAGGAGCTTACGACGACGTTTCGGTCCGACTTGAACCATTTACAAAGTCACACTAACGAGAAGTAGAGCAGGATGGGTATTTATAAGCAGGAAGTAGTAGTATTCATTAATCAAATTATGTTCTTCAAGGTGACTTCTAATAATGTCAGCTATAATTGATTCTAATAACTTGCCTACTATAGATGTCAGGCTTATTGGACGGTAATTTGAAGGAGTGGACTTATTCCCCGATTTGAATATAGGACCACCTGATATCACCTGTTTACTGTGATCTTATTGCACAAATAGTTACATAGATTATTATACATAGCAGCAAATGTGTAGAGAACCTGGGATAACTCAAAAAAGTTAGAGTGACTTATTTTCATTGGGGTCCTTTTAATACCTTATTATTATACTAAAAAGGACATAATATCTTATTATTATACTATAGAGGATATATACTAGGAATAAGGTAAAAAGAGTTATTTACACTTACATGTCTGTTAGCTAAAAAAAAAAAAAAATAATTCTCCTCCCTTTCTGTCGCTACATTCATTAGGCCCTTTTTGGCTCTGTTCTTGAACTGGCTCATGTTATAACTGCCTTTGGCACGTGCAGGCAATCTGTTCCATTTCTTTATTGCTGTACAATAAAAGGTGTTTGAAGCCTGGCCACTGACTGTAGGTACTACAAAGTTGTGCTCTCTCTCCCCCTAGTACAATGATTGCTTCGGTTCCCAGCCTTGATAAAATTAGCAGCAAGATAATCTGGACACTGTGAGCAATTTTATAAACCTGATTTAACTTCAATTGTTTTACTCTGTCTTCAAAATTCGGCATATCCAATTGTTGTAATTCATCCTGGCCTACATGTTCTCTTGGACCCACGTCCAGGATGAAGGAAGCGAACAGTGGGAGGAAATGAAAGGTGAGAAAAGAGAGCATTGGAGAGGTGAGAGGATGGTGAGAGTTAAGAAAGTTAGGGAAGAAGACGTCGAAGACGACGAATAAAAGAAGAAAAAAAGACGGAGGAAGAAGAAAACTAGGAAAAAGAAGAAAACGAATAAGAAAAAAAGAAGAACAGTAGCAGAAGACGACGATGAGAAGCAGCAGCAAAAACGAAAATCAACAATAATAACATCAACATCACAAGAAAATAAATTTAAGAATGACCAGAGTTTCATCATTTTTAAAATGTAAAAAAAAAAATAAAAAAAACAGTCAAGGTGTCGAGTACTGTCCTGTCTGGTCAAGTACTGTCCTGTCTGGTCAAGTACTGTCCTGTCTGGTCAAGTACTGTCCTGTCTGGTCAAGTACTGTACTGTCTGGTCAAGTACTGTACTGTCTGGTCAAGTACTGTCCTGTCTGGTCAAGTACTGTCCTGTCTGGTCAAGTACTGTACTGTCTGGTCAAGTACTGTACTGTCTGGTCAAGTACTGTACTGTCTGGTCTAGTACTGTACTGTCTGGTCTAGTACTGTACTGTCTGGTCTAGTACTGTACTGTCTGGTCAAGTACTGTACTGTCTGGTCAAGTACTGTACTGTCTGGTCTAGTACTGTACTGTCTGGTCAAGTACTGTACTGTCTGGTCAAGTACTGTACTGTCTGGTCAAGTACTGTACTGTCTGGTCTAGTACTGTACTGTCTGGTCAAGTACTGTACTGTCTGGTCAAGTACTGTACTGTCTGGTCTAGTACTGTACTGTCTGGTCAAGTACTGTACTGTCTGGTCAAGTACTGTACTGTCTGGTCAAGTACTGTCCTGTCTGGTCAAGTACTGTACTGTCTGGTCAAGTACTGTCCTGTCTGGTCAAGTACTGTACTGTCTGGTCTAGTACTGTACTGTCTGGTCTAGTACTGTACTGTCTGGTCAAGTACTGTACTGTCTGGTCAAGTACTGTACTGTCTGGTCAAGTACTGTCCTGTCTGGTCAAGTACTGTCCTGTCTGGTCAGGTATTGTACTGTCTGGGCTAGTACTGTACTGTCTGGTCAGGTACTGTCCTGTCTGGTCTAGTACTGTCCTGTCTGGTCTAGTACTGTACTGTCTGGTCAAGTACTGTACTGTCTGGTCAAGTACTGTACTGTCTGGTCAAGTACTGTACTGTTTGGTCTAGTACTGTACTGTCTGGTCAAGTACTGTACTGTCTGGTCAAGTACTGTCCTGTCTGGTCAAGTACTGTCCTGTCTGGTCAAGTACTGTACTGTCTGGTCTAGTACTGTACTGTCTGGTCTAGTACTGTACTGTCTGGTCAGGTACTGTCTTGTCTGGTCTAGTACTGTCCTGTCTGGTCTAGTACTGTACTGTCTGGTCAAGTACTGTACTGTCTGGTCAAGTACTGTACAGTCTGGTCAAATACTGTACTGTTTGGTCTAGTACTGTACTGTCTGGTCAAGTACTGTCCTGTCTGGTCAAGTACTGTACTGTCTGGTCTAGTACTGTACTGTCTGGTCAAGTACTGTCCTGTCTGGTCAAGTACTGTCCTGTCTGGTCAAGTACTGTACTGTCTGGTCTAGTACTGTACTGTCTGGTCTAGTACTGTACTGTCTGGTCAAGTACTGTACTGTCTGGTCAAGTACTGTCCTGTCTGGTCAAGTACTGTACTGTCTGGTCAAGTACTGTACGGTCTGGTTAAGTTCTGTACTGTCTGGTCAAATACTGTACTGTCTGGTCAAGTACTGTACTGTCTGGTCAAGTACTGTACTGTCTGGTCTAGTACTGTACTGTCTGGTCAAGTACTGTCCTGTCTGGTCAAGTACTGTCCTGTCTGGTCAAGTACTGTCTGTCTGGTCAAGTACTGTACTGTCTGGTCAAGTACTGTACTGTCTGGTCAAGTACTGTACTGTCTGGTCAAGTACTGTACGTCTGGTAAGTCTGTACTGTCTGGTCAATACTGTACTGTCTGGTCAATACTGTACTGTCTGGTCAAGACTGTACTGTCTGGTCAAGCACTGTACTGTCTGGTCTAGTACTGTACTGTCTGGTCAGTACTGTCTGTCTGGTCAAGTACTGTCCTGTCTGGTCAAGTACTGTCTGTCTGGTCAAGTACTGTACTGTCTGGTCAAGTACTGTACTGTCTGGTCAAGTACTGTACTGTCTGGTCAAGTACTGTACTGTCTGGTCAAGTACTGTACTGTCTGGTCAAGTACTGTACTGTCTAGTCAAGTACTGTATGTCTCGCTGTACTGTCTGGTCAAGTACTGTACTGTCTGGTCTAGTACTGTACTGTCAGGTCTAGTACTGTACTGTCTGGTCAAGTACTGTCCTGTCTGGTCAGGTACTGTCCTGTCTGGTCAAGTACTGTCCTGTCTGGTCAAGTACTGTCCTGTCTGGTCAAGTACTGTACTGTCTGGTCTAGTACTGTACTGTCTGGTCTAGTACTGTACTGTCTGGTCAGGTACTGTCCTGTCTGGTCTAGTACTGTCCTGTCTGGTCTAGTACTTTACTGTCTGGTCAAGTACTGTACTGTCTGGTCAAGTACTGTATTGTCTGGTCAAGTACTGTACTGTTTGGTCTAGTACTGTACTGTCTGGTCAAGTACTGTACTGTCTGGTCAAGTACTGTCCTGTCTGGTCAAGTACTGTACTGTCTGGTCTAGTACTGTACTGTCTGGTCTAGTACTGTACTGTCTGGTCAGGTACTGTCCTGTCTGGTCTAGTACTGTCCTGTCTGGTCTAGTACTGTACTGTCTGGTCAAGTACTGTACTGTCTGGTCAAGTACTGTATTGTCTGGTCAAGTACTGTACTGTTTGGTCTAGTACTGTACTGTCTGGTCAAGTACTGTACTGTCTGGTCAAGTACTGTCCTGTCTGGTCAAGTACTGTCCTGTCTGGTCAAGTACTGTACTGTCTGGTCTAGTACTGTACTGTCTGGTCTAGTACTGTACTGTCTGGTCAAGTACTGTACTGTCTGGTCAAGTACTGTCCTGTCTGGTCAAGTACTGTACTGTCTGGTCAAGTACTGTACGGTCTGGTTAAGTTCTGTACTGTCTGGTCAAATACTGTACTGTCTGGTCAAGTACTGTACTGTCTGGTCAAGTACTGTACTGTCTGGTCAAGTACTGTACTGTCTGGTCTAGTACTGTACTGTCTGGTCAAGTACTGTCCTGTCTGGTCAAGTACTGTCCTGTCTGGTCAAGTACTGTACTGTCTGGTCAAGTACTGTACTGTCTGGTCAAGTACTGTACTGTCTGGTCAAGTACTGTACTGTCTGGTCAAGTACTGTACTGTCTGGTCAACTACTGTACTGTCTGGTCTAGTACTGTACTGTCTGGTCTAGTACTGTACTGTCTGGTCAAGTACTGTACTGTCTGGTCAGGTACTGTCCTGTCTGGTCAAGTACTGTACTGTCTGGTCAACTACTGTACTGTCTGGTCTAGTACTGTACTGTCTGGTCTAGTACTGTACTGTCTGGTCAAGTACTGTCCTGTCTGGTCAGGTACTGTCCTGTCTGGTCAAGTACTGTCCTGTCTGGTCAAGTACTGTACTGTCTGGTCAAGTACTGTACTGTCTGGTCAAGTACTGTCCTGTATGGTCAAGTACTGTACTGTCTGATCAAGTACTGTACTGTCTGGTCAAGTACTGTACTGTCTGGTCAAGTACTGTCCTGTCTGGTCAAGTACTGTCCTGTCTGGTCAGGTACTGCCCTGTCTGGTCAAGTACTGTCCTGTCTGGTCAAGTACTGTACTGTCTGGTCAAGTACTGTACTGTCTGGTCAAGTACTGTACTGACTGGTCTAGTACTGTACTGTCTGGTCAAGTACTGTACTGACTGGTCAAGTACTGTACTGACTGGTCTAGTACTGTACTGTCTGGTCTAGTACTGTACTGTCTGGTCTAGTACTGTACTGTCTCGTCAAGTTCTGTACTGTCTGGTCAAGTACTGTACTGTCTGGTCAAGTACTGTCATGTCTGGTCAAGTACTGTACGGTCTGGTCTAGTACTGTCCTGTCTGGTCAAGTACTGTACTGTCTGGTCTAGTAATGTACTGTATGGTCAAGTACTGTACTGTCTGGTCTAGTACTGTACTGTCTGGTCTAGTAATGTACTGTCTGGTCTAGTAATGTACTGTATGGTCAAGTACTGTACTGTCTGGTCTAGTACTGTACTGTCTGGTCAAGTACTGTACTGTCTGGTCTAGTACTGTACTGTCTGGTCTAGTAATGTACTGTCTGGTCAAGTACTGTACTGTATGGTCAAGTACTGTACCGTCTGGTCTAGTACTGTACTGTGTGATCTAGTACTGTACTGTCTGGTCAAGTACTGTACTGTCTGGTCTAGTACTGTACTGTCTGGTCTAGTAATGCACTGTCTGGTCTAGTACTGTACTGTGTGATCTAGTACTGTACTGTCTGGTCAAGTACTGTACTGTCTGGTCTAGTACTGTACTGTGTGATCTAGTACTGTACTGTCTGGTCAAGTACTGTACTGTCTGGTCTAGTACTGTACTGTCTGGTCAAGTACTGTACTGTATGTTCAAGTACTGTACTGTCTGGGCTAGTAATGTACTGTCTGGTCAAGTACTGTACTGTATGGTCAAGTACTGTACCGTCTGGTCTAGTACTGTACTGTGTGATCTAGTACTGTACTGTCTGGTCAAGTACTGTACTGTCTGGTCTAGTACTGTACTGTGTGGTCTAGTAATGTACTGTCTGGTCAAGTACTGTACTGTCTGGTCTAGTAATGCACTGTCTGGTCTAGTACTGTACTGTGTGATCTAGTACTGTACTGTCTGGTCAAGTACTGTACTGTCTGGTCTAGTACTGTACTGTGTGATCTAGTACTGTACTGTCTGGTCAAGTACTGTACTGTCTGGTCTAGTACTGTACTGTGTGATCTAGTACTGTACTGTCTGGTCAAGTACTGTACTGTCTGGTCTAGTACTGTACTGTCTGGTCAAGTACTGTACTGTCTGGTCTAGTACTGTACTGTCTGGTCTAGTACTGTACTGTCTGGTCAAGTACTGTACTGTCTGGTCAAGTACTGTACTGTCTGGTCTAGTACTGTACTGTCTGGTCTAGTACTGTACTGTCTGGTCAAGTTCTGTACTGTCTAGACAAACCATACCACGGGTGAGGTTTGAACCCGCGATCAGAGAGTCTCAAAACTCCAGACCGTCGCGTTAGCCACTGCGCCAGCTAGCCACAATAAGCTTCATCCAACTAGGTATATTTCTACACCATAGGAAGGTTAGCAAAGGCACCACTGTGACCACAAATGCAAGATTTTACAAACGAATCTCCCGCTAGCATGGCCGTGACGAACTCTAGTCACGGTGGTATGGTTTGTTTGCAATTGTGTCATTAAGATTTCGTGAGTCACTCTATCTGGCCAAGTGCTGTACTGTCCTGTCTGGTCTAGTACTGTGCTATCCTGTCTGGTCTAGTACTGTACTGTCTGGTCTAGTACTGTCCTGTCTGGTCTAGAACTGTATTGTTCTGTGTGGTCTAGAACTGGCCTGTATGGTCTAGTACTGTTCTATCTGGTCGAGTACTGTACAGTCCTGTCTGGTCGAGTACTGTACTGTCCTGTCCGGTTGAGTATTGTACTGTCCTGTCTTGTCTAGTACTGTACTGTCCTTCCTGGTCGAGTACTGTACTGTCTGGTCTAATAGTGTCTAGTCTAGTACCGTACTGTCTGGACTAGTACTATCTAGTCTAGTAATGTCTGGTCTAGTACTGTAGTCTAGTACTGCCTAGTCTAGTACTGTCTGGGCTAGTACTGTATGGTCTAATACTGTCTGGTCTGGTACTGTCTACTCTAGTACTGTCTGGTATAATACTGTCTGGTCTGGTACTGTCTAGTCTAGTACTGTCTAGTCTAGTACTGTCTGGTCTAGTACTGTCTGGTCTAATACTGTCTGGTCTGGTACTGTCTACTCTAGTACTGTCTGGTCTAATACTGTCTGGTCTGGTACTGTCTAGTCTAGTACTGTATTGTCTCTTCTAGTACTGTCTGGTCTAGTACTGTCTGGTCGAGTATTCAAACAAAAATATCTAAATGTTAATTTACATAATGTTTTTTGAGAAAGAATTCCATTTGTGGAGAGCGTTTAACCCGTGGGGGTGATTTAACAATGCTGCCAGTGGAGGAAAAGTGCTAAGAGAGAGAGAGAGAGAGAGAGAGAGAGAGAGAGAGAGAGAGAGAGAGAGAGAGAGAGAGAGAGAGAGAGAGAGAGAGAGAGCTAAGAGAGAGAGAGAGAGAGAGAGAGAGAGAGAGAGAGAGAGAATACAGTGCTGCTCTATCTCTTGACCTGATGCAGACAGAAACGAAAGCTGTCATCTGCAGGAAAGCTTGGGAACTTCATGGTCCTTCCTCACTCCACAGTGAAAGACTGATAGCCGATGGCACAATTACACCTCAGTATTGACAGGCTACGACTGCCACTCAACCTGACAGACTGACAGACAGACAGACAGACAGACAGCCTGAAGACAGCAATTATATCACACAAACTGCCATCGGCAGTTTCTCCCCTGGCTGGACCTCATTTTCAAATGGCTATCATTCATCACATCACTCCATCGACTATCATTCATTCCAATACAAAACTTGGTAATGGATAAAGACAGGCAGTTAAAGGTTATACATGAGCCAACAGTGATATATATTTATTTAGAAAAACCTTTCAATCTAGGAACCTTTTGATAGCTTCTAACATAATCAAGGTCCCAGGACCGAAAGGCTTTCTTAGTATGATGTAATGTTAGCTCGTGTGTCTTTTTCAAGCTATCGTTTATGCCCCTAATGACCCGCGACTGGAACAGGTTGTTACAACGTATGGATCTTGTGTCAGGACATTAAATTATCCAGAAGGAAGTTTTAGGCCCACACCTGCCTCCAACTTCATCCCGTTCCCCATATGCACGCTGCTTATTAAATAAATTACAAATTTGTAAATTACTCAGATTAAGTATAATGTTAGGATAAGGTGTTTAAATAATCTTGGGATGATGGCTAATTACTTACAAAATAAAAGCAAGAGCTCTAAACTTAACTCCTGTAAAACCCTTAAGTGTTTGAGAGAGAGAGAGAGAGAGAGAGAGAGAGAGAGAGAGAGAGAGAGAGAGATAGGAGAGAGAGAGGAGAGAGAGAGAGAGAGAGAGAGAGAGAGAGAGAGAGAGAGAGAGAGAGAGAGATCCTAAGATACAACTACCTGGGATACCACCAGAGCTCCATACATCAGATCCTCTGATTGGTGCCTCGATGAAGCAGACGGTGTGTGTATGTAATCCAATCACGGGATAAATTGCCTGAGGTGGAAGATCCCTTATAGCTCAGTAAATGGATCCAATCCCTGCTTAAGGGGCAAATCAATTTCGTCTAGCCATTATATGACCTGCTCGGGGGCGCCTGTGCCGGGTACAGTCATAATTGAATTCCTGATGTGGGGATGTTGCACAAGGAACTAATCAAAACTTCCAGCTCTAGACTCTTGAAAACGCTAATGAACCACTCACAATCTTGAGAGTTTCTGACATGGAAGGAAGTAAACCAGCAATTTAAATAAGAACATAAAAATAAAGGTACCTGCTCTACTGGTCCATGTTAGGCAGCTTCTAATATGACCCAACCATTTTCACTAATGCATCGTATAAACTTATGGTCCAGAAGCTGTGTCCCAACTCTATTATATCAGGTTCCTCACTGCCCAACTTCTCTGAAGATAATGTCAATTTAGCAATCTTAGGTGAGTTTTCATAATTATGTTTTAAAATTTACTATTGTGGACCCAAAAGGTTAGTCATCGCTCCTAGATCATATATATACAAATGGAGTTATCATTTTAGAGAATATGTGGTGTATCTTATTTCATATATATTCCCCACTTTCAGAACCATATACATATACTTGTTTACAATGGGCAGAATTTACAAAATTTCATACCATACCAGAAATATACTTAGAGCTTCAAAGCCATATTCATATATTCAGATTCAGAGCTGTACACACAGCTTCAAAGGAATATACTAAGCTTTAAAAGTATATACTCAGTTACGAAGCCATATGTTGACCTTTAAAACTATAAACTCACCTTCAGAGCTGTGAACCAAGCTTCAAGGCCAAGAACTAGCCTTCAAAGAAAATATCTAAGCTTCAAAGTAATATACTCAATCAAAAACTATGCACCTGTCCTCAAAGGAATGCATTCATATTCAACAAAATGTACTCAGCTTCAAAGCAGAATATTCAAACTGAAAGCAATATATATTCATGTTTCAGAGCAGAATACAAAGCTTAAAGCAATACGCTAAGACATCAGCGACAGTCTAGGCTCGTCGCACTGAGGCAATACCTCGTCTACAACAAAGATGTAACAAAAAGGCGGCCTGGTCGTATCATTCGCCCTAGCATACCCGATGTTATATCAAAGTAAAACTGGCCCCACCAGCATATTTCAGCATATTATTTCCTACTCTCATATATTCCATCTCAACCACTCAGTAATCGTTCCTTGACTAGCAATAACAGCGCTTCCAGACACAGCAGTGTGGTGTCTACTGTCCGGTAGCTCACGGTCTCTCTCTCTCTCTCTCTCTCTCTCTCTCTCTCTCTCTCTCTCACTCTCTGCATTTAAGTCCTCTGCACGATTACATATGAAAGTTCTTTCATTGTTTTACACTCTAAAAGCTGTTGTCTTACCTCAATTAACGGTCATTTTAAAGCTTAGCTGTGTGTGTGTGTGTGTGTGTGTGTGTGTGTGTGTGTGTGTGTGTGTGTGTGTGTGTGTGTGTGTGTGTGTGTGTGTGTGTGTGTGTGTGTGTGTGCGTGTAATACAAGTTATTAAACATTTCAGGCCCTCAACTTAAAAAAAAACATAAGAAAGGAAGAGCACTGCAGTATGTTCACTGGCCCACTCCATGAACGTGACTCCAAAATACAACCTCCCACACACATACATATGTCCAACATATGTATAAAGTTTAAGACAAATTGTTCTTTTAACAAAGAACATAATCTGTATTTTTGTGAAAAAATATTTTTACCTTAAAAAATTATGAACAATATTCTGGACTATGAAACTGTCAGGTTTATCGATATCAGAACACAAATTTGAAATATATTGTCCATCACGCTTAATGAGTGATGTTTCCACAATATTTCACTGAACTGTAGAATTACATAAAAGTAATTCTTTGGCATTAGTCAAGTGTAAACAGTGACCTATATCTCTCACATGAATGAACAGAGCACTGAATTCTTGTCCAGTAATTACTGCATATTTATGCTGTTTAAGTCTGGTCAAGTCACTTACCAGTTTATCCTACATAAAAGCTAACACAGCTTTTACCAAGAATGGAGTATACTCAACCCAAATATACTTTGGATTTTTTTAATTATTTGTTTTTATTTTACAATACTGTCATATTTCAACGTAACTTTAACATGGAAGTATTCAAAGCTTGTGGAAGGTGTGAGAGACTGTCATTATGTGGTAAAACCAACAAGTTCTCAAGCTTATAATTAATGTTGGGGTCTGTCTTGAAATTGTTTTGAAATAAACATCAATAAACGCTCGTGGATCTTGTAAGTTACATACACTTTCATAGATTTTTCTAACTTCTCCATCATAAAACTCAGGGCTACAAATCCTAAGAGCTCTTAAAAACACGAAGTATGGATTCGAGTAATAATGTATATTTGAACATATGTTAGTTGCGACGCACTGTCAACACAAATGTTGTACTATATTACTATATATAATATATATATATATATATATATATATATATATATATATATATATATATATATATATATATATATATATATATATATTATATAATATATAATATATAGCCGGCCTCATGGCGAGCGAAAACTTACGACGCTCTTAACCACTGGATCATACAATAATATGTGTACTGCTTGTAGAGGCTAGTAGAGAGAGAAAGAGAGAGAGATATTCTATTTGTTTCATTCCATAGTGACTTAAGGAAAGGAATCAGCGGGTTTAATCTTGGAAAAAAATGCTCAAGACTCTTAATATAGGGCCACAGACAGAATATATCCACATATTTCAGCCATTTAGTATGAAAGGATGGATGCTTTTGAGTATTTTGGTTTGAAAAGTAGTCCATGTACAAATTGCTCATTAGAGAAGATTAAGAATTACTCACAGACATGCCAAATATATTTACGTACAATATATCATTGAACACAAATTTACAGTCTAAACTGTACAATTTAATCACATCAATAATCTGATTAGCGCTCAAGACAAGCTCATATTTTAGACTTCCTTACAGAAGACCTTCCAAAATATGATCATATATTTAACGCTGATCATTGACCTCGCCCCTAATAAGACTCAATCATAAAAACAGACACTAAGTTAATGTATCACACAAGCGTTAAAAATCCCTCTTCCCAATGCCCTTGCAGGCATCAGATGTTTATAAAAATCCCAATACCGATGAAGGCCAAAAGGCCTTAACCACGGGCATCCCACTGAAATATATTAGAAGTTAACGGCACATTACAAGCTACACAGAGAGGAGCAGGATCATTTACAAATGTGTGACCGTGGGTGAAGTTTGTGTTAGTTACCATTTTGTCCTAGGCACATGTCGATTAGACACTAGGCCTGTGTGTGTGTGTGGTGTGTGTGTGTGTGTGTGTGTGTGTGTGTGTGTGTGTGTGTGTGTGTGTGTGTGTCCACTACTCAATAAACCAAGAATTAGTTTAGTGGCGACTTCCATGGAATGGGAAAAAAACAAATAAATAACAAAAAGGCACAATACCGTGACTGGAACGATACACAAAAACAAACATTTATGATGTGGTGCCAAGAGCTGAACATGTCCAGGGCATCAAGAGAATTCCACATTCTTGTGCCACGCATGGATATGGCTGAGCCACCCCTGCATCTTTTGATCCTAGGGTGTGCCTGGTGGTGGAGCAGCTAGGCACGACGTGATGTCCATAAGAGATGAGAGGACAACAAGGGGAAGAACACCGTGAGACACTCACTCAATGACAAAATGTAAATTGTATTACTGTAATAAGGTTAGCTGGAGTGAGGAGGCTCGTTTGAGTGCGTGCGCACGTTTGTGTGTGTGTGTGTTAGTTACCATTTTGTCCTAGGCACATGTCGATTAGACACCAGGCCTGTTGTATTTGCGAGTGTGTGTGTGTGTGTGTGTCACTGAGGGGTGCAGAGCTCCAGGTCCCGCCTCTTAAACAATAATAAATTGGCAGTCTAGTTTCTAAAACTGCTTTGTAACGTTCCCGTGGTTGATAATAATAATAATAATAATAATAATAATAATAATAATAATAATAATAATAATAATAATAATAATAATTTTTATTTGGACATGATACATAGTTGTGCAAGGAATTATAATAGTTGGGTGTACATGCCAAAAGTCCCTTGTATGCAGAGCATTATGGGCAGGCTTAAAATTAACTTAAAGATTAATTAAGCAATGATAGATTCAGTGGTAAAAATTACAGTAAACAATTTACAGTATGAAGTACAATTGAGTATTTTAAACAATGAAATTTGAACATTTCAATTATGAAGCATTATGGTTGTACAAATTTATAGCATTACAATTAAATACATAGTTTCATAGGGTCACGGGTTATACATCTATGAAATACAGTTATTCAATATTTATTTAGTTTTGGGTGAGTAAGTGTTTTTTAAGAAGTCCTGAATTGATAAACAGTGTTTCTTTCGTATTCACAGGTAATGAATTCCAAATTTTTGGGCCTTTTATGTGCATTGAGTTTTTACATAGTGTGAGATGGACACGAGGAACATCAAAGAGTGATCTGTGCTTTGTGTTATGGTCGTGTGTTCTGTTGAGGTTGTTAAAGAGAAGTTTGAGGGGAGGGTTTATATCTGAGTTTAGTGTTCTACGTAGTAGGCACAATAATAAGTATGGATGTTTTGTACAGTGAGTAAGTTTAGAGTTTTGAATATTGGTGGAGTATGCTGCCTGGAGGGGGAATTTGTTATCATTCTGACTGCAGCCTTTTGTTGGGTAATTAATGTTCTGAGATGATTTATTGTTGTTGAGCCCCATGCACAGATTCCATAGGTGAGATAAGAATAAATGAGTGAGTGATATAGGGCAAGGAGAGCTGATTGTGGAACATAGTACCGTATCTTCGATAGTATGCCTACGGTCTTGGAGATTTTCTTGGAAATTTGTTGTACATGTGTTTGGAATTTGAGTCTATTATCAAGGTGAATTCCTAAGAATTTACCCTCTGTGAGCTTTGTGATAAGTTATCCGTTTATCATTATGTTAAGAGGAACATCTGTAGTTCTGCTCCCAAACCGAATGAAGTAGGTTTTGTCAATACTGAGAGTAAGCTTGTTAATCATCATCCAGGTAGACATTTTCTGTAATTCAGTATTTACAGTATTGGCTAGTATGACTGGGCTTGGATGAGAGAAAACGTATGTAGTGTCATCTGTAAATAGTATGGGTTTGAGTAGTTGAGATACATTTGGTAGGTAGTTTAAGTAAATGAGAAAGAGAAGAGGGCCAAGGACACTTCCCTGTGTGACACCAACTGTAATTGGTTTCGTGGAAGAGTTTGCTCCATTTGTGTACACATATTGGCTTCTGTTGCTAAGGTATGACTTTAAGTAGCTGAGGGAGTGCCCTCTTATACCATAGTGTGATAATTTTATGTGCAACAAATCATGGTCAACTGTATCAAAAGCTTTACGTAAATCAATGAAGATTCCCAATGGGACTTCTTTTTTCTTGAGTGCAGTGTATATTAGTTCAAACATGTGTATAATAGCATCATTCGTATTTTTATTAAGCCTGAACCCAAACTGACAGGGGTTGAGTATGTTGTGGGAAATGAGGTAGGAATAGATTCGCTTATGAATGAATTTTTCAAAGATTTTAGGGAGAACGGGAAAGTTGGATATTGGCTTATAGTTATTCAGGTCTGCTTGATCTCCTCCTTTATGTATTGTGGTGACCCCTCGCTATTTTGAGAACTGTAGGGAAGGTAGAGGATTCGAAGGATTTGTTAAAGAGTTTTGCAATAATTGGTGACAGTACTTGTGAAGCTTTTTTGAATATAAAGAATGGTAAGGTATTTACATCTCCTGTCTTGTTCTTTAGTGTGTTGATAATAAGTGAGACTTCTGTTGGGTTGGTCGGAGCTAGGAACAGTGTGTTCGGGTAGGTCTCAGTGAGGTAGTCATTAGGTAGGGTATTTGAGTTTGGGATTTTACTCGCCAGTTTTTTTTCCTATGGTGGAGAAGAAAACATTGAGTCTGTTTGCTGTTTCAGTCGGTGGGAGTGGGGGTTCATCTGGTTTTGTTAATGTGACTGATCCGTTTCCTGATATCTTTTTTGTTCCTAGAATTTCAGACAGGGTTTTCCAGGTCTTTTTATATCAACTTTTAAGTCGGATAATCTGTTCTCATAATACAATTTTTTTGCCCTTCTTATCAGGCTGGTTAGGACTGACGAGTAACGTTTTGTTTGGTCCTTGGTTATTTGACCCATTCTGTACTGTTTTTCATATAAGCGCTTTATATTTATGGATTTGAGGATGCTGGGTGTCAGCCAGGGACTGTTCAATCACTTAGCTGTGATCTATTTAGTTTTTTAAAGGCAGTGCTTGTTATAGAGGTATTGGGTCTTCTTTAGAAAATTATTAATACATTCGTCAGTATCTGTATAGATTTCTAGCTCAGTTTGCCAGTCGATGTTTGTCATTGCTGATGTGAAGTTATTAATGGCTGTATCATTATGAAGTCTGAAGGTAACTTCAGTAGTGTCTAGAGGTAATTTACCTAGATTGGTTATGAGAAAGGTAGGGTAGTGGTCTGTGGTGTTATCTGTGATTATTCCTGATTTTAGAGGGAATATGGTGTTGGTCCAGATGTGGTCTAATAGGGAAACACTAGCCTCAGAGATTCTTGTAGGTTTTGTTACTGTTGGTAGCAACAAGCAGTTACTCATAGTATTTGTGAATTCAGTTACATGTGGGTCCTGGTCTTGCAGGAGATTTATACTGAAGTCTCCTATGAGTAGTAAGTGGTTTTTGTTCATGTGTGCATCAGTTATCATGCTTCCTAGTGTTCAACTTCTACCTATGTCCCCCTTGGTCCCACCCATGTAACTATTACTTTGATTTAGTCCGACCCATATAGCTATAACCTTTGGTCCAGGTCCTACCGTTGGCACTTAGTCAATCATCTACACTGTCAGTCTCACAGAAGTTTGTACGTCGTAATCACGTTGTACTTAACTCTTAACATTTCCAGGAACTTGACGTTCAGCACCTTTACCCTTTCATTATAATTCATGCCCCTGTCTGTTAGTAAATAAAGTGTAGACTCCATGCATACTCGAGGCTTCCTTTAACATACATGGTGTGAAGCTCCTTCAATGGTTTCCTATTTAGATTCCTGATGGTTGTTCTTGCAGTAGTCAGTCATACATACACTGCTGATGTTATGGTGTTTATGTGCGATTTAGGAGAGAGACAGAGGTTAAGTTACATTTTGTCGAATGCATCTAGTTACTTGCTTTCCATTTAATGCGCTGTCGTTTTTCTTTCTTAACTTCATCAGCCTTCAACCGCGTGCAAGGAGTGACATGTACAAAACTTCATCAACCTTTCAACACGTGCAATGATTGACATGTAGAAGTCGTTTCCTTCGTGACGCTTATATAAAATAAACAAGAATCATCCTTAAGGATCTCTTATGGAGTCTCCTGCTGCACCTCATCCAGAATTATCTTGTCTTTCAGGTACCTCCTGAACCACTGAAACATTTCTCGCCAACCTTGTTACACTCCGCTGCTGTTTTCCTTCTCTTCGGTAGTCTGGTAGATAGTAGGGTACGTAGGAGGTTGAACACAAAACACTACTGAGTAGTGTGTTTTTTATTAACTGATGGGTACACAGGCAGACGCAGTTAGAGTGCATCCAAGGAGCCAGTCCATGGAGTAGGTCTTGACGGAAGGTCAGGTGTGCACAGAGTGAGACACAGGACAGGCCATGTAGACTGATCGGGGGGGGGGGGCTGCATCTACCGTCACTATCGAAACTAGGCCTAGGCCAGTAACTCATTCTATTGGTATGTGCAAGAGATGGGCAGACCTACTATCTACACTACTCACCACTAAGGAAACCCCTATTCTGCAGACCTAATATGAAGTCGTACTCCAATATGAAGTTGTCCCTCTACAGCTCCGTCCAAGTAGGTTCGAAGAAACTCGGGTCTTAGGTAAAATATACACTAAAGCCCATGATCTCAGCACATCCAGTTTTTCGTTCCATCCTCCAAAAGTTGTGTTCCACAGTATTGCAGCGACTCACAACCTACATGTGGGAAGATGCACGAATATTTTGTAAACATAAATTATGTAAAACGTATCCTTGTAATAAGCAACATGGACACTGTAAGAGACATCCGCTATTTTCATGTTACCCCAATATAAGTTGAGCACAAAAATGAATGCTGTGCACACACTTCCACATTAATGACCTGTGCCCAAGAGCTAAGTCCAAAGTAACTGAAGCAATGTACCCTGCAGCTTGGTCGTGCCATAGCAAAATACCCAGGCACAGCACTCCTGCATCTAGGTCATGCCCTGGCACTGATGAAAACACTTTTTCATCTATCCTCACTTCACCTTTAGCCCTTCACAGAGACTTGTCTGTCTTCGACTCATTGAAACGTAATTTAATCTAAAGCCCAAATGTTGCAATCCATTTATCTACCTACCTATCTATCTATCTATCTATCTATCTATCTATCTATCTATATATATATATATATATATATATATATATATATATATATATTATATATATATATATAAACCCTGTATGTTACATCACTTGGAGGGGATAGGAGAGAGGTGAAGAAACTACCAACTGTGAACCTCAAAACACCTGCAGCACCCACATACATCTCATTACTTCTCATCTCCCACTCTCCTCATATTCTACCCAATCTCTCCCTCCCGTCCCCTCTGCCTCCTAATCCAGCCCAATCTTTTCCCGCCATCACTACTTGTTCAGTAAACCCCCCCTTCCCCCGAAAAAAAAACACACACAAGCTTACCAACCATTTTAAGCTATTCCTATCATATCTTTCTACTCCAAGCCACACCTTAACATGTCATTTAACTCCCCTTCAGACCACAATGTCCCATTCCTATCCATATAACTCCACCCCATCCAGCTCGCTTCCTAAGACACTCTTATAATAACGCAGGTATGCAATATGTCCACAGTATATATAAAACGTGATTTAATGCGCAAACGTCACAACATTAACACTCCATATCTCTATATACTCTCACATTTTTCTTCTCTTTTCTCTCGCCCCTCTCTCTATTCACCTTTCCTTTCCCTCCTACTGCCTATCCACTCTTCTTCTCTCCTCTTCGACTCTTGTTCCTTTCTCTTCAGACCTCCCTATATCCAAAATTTCCTCCCTTCTCTTCCCTTCCTTACCCCACTCACCTCGCCTCCCTCACGTTACCTCTCCAACACTCCTCAACCTTCTGTCTCATCACCAACACTTCCCTCCTAAACTCCAGTATCTCAGTCTAAATTATTGAACCGACTTTGAGCTCTGGAAAGCTTGACGGTTAGGATTCAAAGTATTCACTTCTAAAGTCTCTTAAATCAAACAGTTTTACAATCATCAGAAAATAAAAATCTTATCTTTGTTATTCTTCTTGGTGCGTCTTGCAGTGGTGACGTGCCCAGCTCGTCACTACTCCAAATTTTTGCAGATCAAGACCTTGACATTTTTCAAAGTGTTTCTCAATATTTATTTCTCTTCCTTACATACATTTTATTGATTGCTGCCACCGCCGCCACCTTTGACACATGCGGCGGTTTTATCTCCACCTGAGGCGGTATATCATCGCCAAGGAGTGAGGCAACACTGTGAGGCTGGCTCTCTCTCCTCTCGACCTTGCTTGCTCTTTTGTGCTTTCTTGCTTTATCACTTGCTCTTGTGAGCTTTCAATTGATCTCTTGCATATTCTCTCGCTCTCTGGTGCTTTAAATCGCTCTCTAGTGCTCTCGGTCTTTCTCTTATGCTTCCCCCTCCCGTGCTCTCTCTCTCTCTTTCATACAAGGCTGTCTGGAAATTAAGAGACGCAGAGAGACAGATAAGCCTGAGTAATCCCCTCGGTCGACACAACCGCTCTCCGCTCTCAAAAACTGAAACGAGAAAGTCACTAGTGTAATAATCAAATAGTTGCAATTATACTCAAATTTCTTTTGTAATATCAGAGGCATTCAGACTGTAATGACGACGTTCCGATTATGATAACATACACGTGGTCTTAAAAGATTATCATTAATGATATTATTATTATATCTTCATTTCATGGGCATTATTCAAATTATATGTTATAGCAGCCCTGCTACCCACTACGACTGTGAAATTTCTTTCATCATACACATTTTAGGATTATACTTCATCTTTTATGAACGATTCCTCACTCTTTCATCTCCCTGCTTCACTCGGTTTCCTAATCAGTGGTAATCAAAAATTTATTGCCAGTATCAATCAGCGCTTCTTTGATACCAGATGAAATGATTTAACTTTAAGGTTAAACTAAAGCATGGGTATTATTTTCTCCTCGCTTTGTTTGTCTGTCTGTCTCTTTCTTTTCCTCTCCCGCAGAATATAAGAGAGGAAGAGACGGGAGGGGGAGAACCGGAGAGGAAACGGCAGCAGACTGACATATGAAAGCTGGAGAAGAGAAAAGCAAAATGAGGGAAAAGATGGAAAGTAAAGGTAACATTGGAAAGGAGCACTGCAGCAGGTGGCTTAGAAAGACACATGAACAAACACTAGGACACATTTACTAGAAAAAGTTTCGGTCCTGGGACATTGATCATTTCTAAAAGCATGTTAGAAGTGATCAAGGTCCCAGCACCGAAACGTTTTCTAATAAATATGTCCTAGCGTTGGCTCATGTCTCTTTCTAAACCAATTTGTGGGTATCAATTACCAAGGTTTATACCACTGCAGCAGGTCCACTGGCCCATGCTAGTCAGGTCTAACTCGCAACCCCCGTAATCACATAACAATCCACTTTTTTTTTTTTAAAGCTAGCCAAAGTTTCCGCTTTAACAAAGCTACTTGAGACATTGTGAGAGGGAGAGAGAGAGAGGGAGGCTTTAGGGAAGTAGGATGAGAAAGTTGGAATAAAGAATGAGGGGTTAGGGAAAAACGAAAGAGAATAATAATGTTTAAGGATACTTAAGAATCTTTAACGAAATTAAGCCTTCAAGACTGCCAAGTCTTAAGGAAAAGGCTCTACACTGTCAGGATCACACCACACTGCCAGGACCACTTGGCACTGCCAGGACCACACTACACTGTCAGGATCACACCACACTGCCAGGACCACACTACACTGTCAGGATCACACTACACTGCCAGGACCACACCACACTGCCAGGACCACACTACACTGCCACGACCACTTGGCACTGCCAGGACCACACTACACTGTCAGGATCACACTACACTGCCAGGACCACACTACACTGTCAGGACCACACTACACTGCCAGGACCACACCACACAGTCAGGACCACACTACACTGCCAGGACCACACTACACTGTCAGGACCACACTACACTGCCAGGACCACACTACACTGTCAGGATCACACTACACTGCCAGGACCACACCACACTGTCAGGATCACACTACACTGCCAGGACCACACTACACTGCCAGGACCACACTACACTGCCAGGACCACACTACACTATCAGGACCACACTACACTGTCAGGACCACACTGCACTGCCAGGACCACACTACACTGCCAGGACCACACTACACTGCCAGGACCACACTACACTGTCAGGACCACACTACACTGCCAGGACCACACTACACTGCAAGGACCACACTACACTGGCAGGATCACACTACACTGCCAGGACCACACTACACTGCCAGGACCACACTACACTGTCAGGACCACACTACACTGCCAGGACCACACTACACTGCCAGGACCACACTACACTGCCAGGACCACACTACACTGCCACGACCACACTGCACTGCCAGGACCACACTACACTGTCAGGATCACACTACACTGCCAGGACCACACTACACTGCCAGGACCACACTACACTGTCAGGACCACACTACACTGCCAGGACCACACCACACAGTCAGGACCACACTACACTGTCAGGACCACACTACACTGCCAGGACCACACTACACTGTCAGGATCACACTACACTGCCAGGACCACACCACACTGTCAGGATCACACTACACTGCCAGGACCACACTACACTGCCAGGACCACACTACACTGCCAGGACCACACTACACTATCAGGACCACACTACACTGTCAGGACCACACTGTACTGCCAGGACCACACTACACTGCCAGGACCACACTACACTGCCAGGACCACACTACACTCCCAGGACCACAGTACACTGTCAGGACCACACTACACTGCCAGGACTACACTACACTGCCAGGACCACACTACACTCCCAGGACCACAGTACACTGTCAGGACCACACTACACTGCCAGGACTACACTACACTGCAAGGACCACACTACACTGGCAGGATCACACTACACTGCCAGGACCACACTACACTGCCAGGACCACACTACACTGCCAGGACCACACTACACTGCCAGGACCACATTACACTGCCAGGTCCACACTACACTGCCAGGACCACACAACATTGTCAAAACCACACTACACTGTCAAGACCACACTACACTGTCAAGACCGCACTACACTGTCAAGACCGCACTACACTGCCAAGACTACACTACAATATCAAGACCACACTACACTTCAGGACCACCTCACTGTCAGGACCACACTACACTGTCAAGACCACACTACACTGTCAAGACCACACTACATGTCAGACCACAACTACCCACCAGCCTCAAAACCACATAACTGTCAAGACCCAACTACAGTGCAGGACCACATACACTGTCAGGACCATATTACAGTGTCAAGACCACACTACACTTGTCAAGATCCATACACTACAGTGTCAAGACCACACTACATGTCAAGACACATACACTGTCAAGACCACACTACACGTCAAGACCACACTACACTGTCAAGCCTACTACATGCCAAGACCACACTACACTGACAAGTCCAATTACATGTCAAGACCACATTACATGTCAAGACACATTACACTGTCAAGACCAACACTAAGCCACACGTGCAAGACCACACTACACTGTCAAGACCACACTACACTGTCAAGACCACACTACACTGTCAAGACCACACTACACTGTCAAGACCATACTAAAGTGTCAAGACCACATTACACTGTCAAGATCACACTTCACCGTCAAGACCACACTTCACTGTCAAGACCGCACCACACTGTAAAGACCACACTACATTGTCAAGACCACACTACACTGCCAAGACCACACTACACTGTCAAGACCACACTACACTGTCAAGACCACACTACACTGTCAAGATCACACTACACTGTCATGACCACACTACACTGTCAAGACCACATTACACTGTCAAGATCACATTACACTGTCAAGACCACATTACACTGTCAAGATCACATTACACTGTCATGACCACACTACACTGTCAAGACCACATTACACTGTCAAGATCACATTACACTGTCAAGACCACACAACACTGTCAAGACCATGACTACAAACGTTCGCATAATGCAAAACAGAAGAAAATGCAAATAAGAACAGTAGAAAAAGAGATGAAGAAAAATGAGCAAGACGACGCAAGGTTGAATGTAGACAAAACACTGTCGGATATGACCATGATACTAAAGTAACGCAGAAAGCAAAACGTGAAGAGAAATGAGCTAAGAAGAGAATGAAAATTAGTGTAAGAGAAAAAATGGAACATGACAAGTAACCAAGTAGAAAAGAAAGAAGAAAAGATGGATATAAAGATACGGGGAAAAATCATTGAAGGAAAAATAGGTGGAATGAAAATAGGCAAGAAGAGACATGAAGAATGGGACGAGAAAGAAAATGGACTGACAAGTAAAATAGACTATGTTAAGAATCTGATTCATATTCGAGAATAAAATTCCATATGCAACACTGCACCTTGAAGTTTAAGGTAGCAGCCAGAGTGAACACAAGTAGTAGTAGGAACACGAAGAATGCAGTGGAGAACAAGTAGCCAATGTGAAAAAGTAAGACTGATGATACAAGATAATGTGATCATAGTGTCCAGTAGTAGTGTAACACTAGTCCAGTGTGAACCAGTGCAGACTGAACAAGTCTTAGAGTGCAAGTAGCCAGAGTGAACACAAGTAGCTAGTGTGAACACAAGTAGCTAGTGTGAACACAAGTAGCCAGTGTGAACACAAGTAGCTAGTGTGAACACAAGTAGCCAGTGTGAACACAAGTAGCTAGTGTGAACACAAGTAGCCAGTGTGAACACAAGTAGCCAGTGTGAACACAAGTAGCCAGAGTGTGAACACAAGTAAGCCAGTGTGAACACAAGTAGCTAGTAGTGAACACAAGTAGCCAGAGTGAACACAAGTAGCCAGTGTGAACACAAGTAGCAGTGTGAACACAAGTAGCCATGTGAACACAAGTAGCAGTGTGAACACAAGTAGCAGTGTGACACAAGTAGCCAGTGGTGAACACAAAGTAGCCAGAGTGAACACAAGTAGCCAGAGTGAACACAAGTAGCTAGTGTGAACACAAGTAGCTAGTGTGAACATCCAGTGTTAACACAAACAGCCAGTGTGAAACACAGTGTAACAAAAGAGCCAGTGTGAACACAAGCTAGGCTAGTGTGAAACACAAGAGCCAGTGTGAACACAAGAGCAGAGTGAACACAAGCAGCCAGATGTGAACACATGCAACCAGTGTGAACACAAGCTAGCCAGTGTGAAACACAAGAGCCTAGTGTGAACCAAGTAGCCAGTGTGAAAACAAGCAGCCAGTGTGAACACAAGCAGCCACATGTGAACACAAGCAACAGTGTGAACACAAGAAGCTAGTGTGAACACCAGTCTGTGTAAACAGCAAACAATGTGAACACATGCAACCAGTGTGGTGAACACAAGTAATAGTGTGAACACAAGCAGCTAGTGTGAACACATGTGTTGAAACAAGCAGCTAGTGTGAACACAAGTACCAGTGTGAACACAAGCAACTAGTGTAAAACACAAGAAGCCAGTGTGAACACCCGGGGTTAATACACAAGAAACAGTGTGAACACAAGCAGCAGTGTGAACACCAGTGCTGTTAACACAAGCAGCCAGTGTGAACACAAAGCAAGCCAGGTGAACACAAGAAGCAGTGTAAAACACATGCTGTGTAACACAAGCAACTAGTGTGAACACAAGAAGCCAGTGTGAACACGTGTGTTGAACATAAGCAGCCAGTGTGAACACAAGCAGCCAGTATGAACACAAGCAACCAGTGTTAACACAAGCAACCAGTGTGAACACAAACAGCCACTGTGAACACCCAGTGTTAACACAAGCAGCCAGTGTGAACACCCTGTGTTAACACAAGCAGCCAGTGTAAAGCACATAGTGTTAACACAAGCAGCCAGTGTGAACACCAACGTTAACACAAGCAGCCAGTGTGAAACCCAGTGTTAACACACGCAGCCAGTGTGAACATCCAGTGTTAACACAAGCAGCCAGTTGGAACACCCAGTGTTAACACAAGCAGCCAGTGTGAACACCCAGTGTTAACACAAGCAGCCAGTGTGAACACCCAGTGTTAAAACAAGCAGCTAGTGTGAACACAAGCAACCAGAGTGAACACAAGCAACCAGTGTTAACACAAGAAGCCAGTGTGAACATCCTGTGTTAACACAAGCAGCCAGTGTGAACACCCAAAGTTAACACAAGCAGCCAGTGTGAATACCCAGTGTTAACACAAGCAGCCAGTGTGAATACCCAGTGTTAACACAAGCAGCCAGTGCGAACACCCAATGTTAATACAAACAGCCAGTGTGAACACCCAGTGTTAACACAAGCAGCCAGTGTGAATACCCAGTGTTAACACAAGCAGCCAGTGTGAACACCCAGTGTTAACACAAGCAGCCAGTGTGAACACCCAGTGTTAACGCAGTGTGAACCCAAGCAGCCAGTGTGAACACCCTGTGTTAACACAAACAGTGTGAAAACAAGCAGCCAGTGTGAACACCCAGTGTTAACACAAACAGCCAGTGTGAACACCCTGTGTTAACTTAAGCATCCAGTGTGAACACCCTGTGTTAACACAAGCAGCCAGTGTGAACACCCTGTGTTAACACAAGCAGCCAGTGTGAACACCCAGTGTTAAGACAAGCAGTCAGTGTGAACACCCTGTGTTAACACAAGCAGCCAGTGTGAACACCCAGTGTTAACACAAGCAGCCAGTGTGAACACCCAGTGTCAACACAAGCAACCAGTGTTAACACAAGAAGCCAGTGTGAACACCCTGTGTTAACACAAGCAGCCAGTGTGAACACCCAATGTTAACACAAGCAGCCAGTGTGAATACCCAGTGTTAACACAAGCAGCCAGTGTGAACACCCTGTGTTAACACAAGCAGCCAGTGTGAACACCCAGTGTTAACACAAACAACCAGTGTGAACACCCTGTGTTAACACAAGCAGCCAGTGTGAACACCCTGTGTTATACACAATGTTAACACAAGCATCCAGTGTGAACACCCTGTGTTAACACAAGCAGCCAGTGTGAACACCCAGTGTTAACACAAGCAGCCAGTGTGAACACCCAGTGTTAACACAAGCAGCCAGTGTGAACACCCTGTGTTATACACAGTGTTAACACAAGCAGCCAGTGTGAACACCCTGTGTTAACAGTGTTAACACAAGCAGCCAGTGTGAACACCCTGTGTTAACACAGTGTTAACACAAGCAGCCAGTGTGAACACCCTGTGTTAACACAGTGTTAACACAAGCAGCCAGTGTGAACACCCTGTGTTAACACAAACAACCAGTGTGAACACCCTGTGTTATACACAGTGTTAACACAAGCAGCCAGTGTGAACACCCAGTGTTAACACAAGCAACCAGTGTGAACACAAGCAGCCAGTGTTAACACCCAGTGTTAACACAAGCAGCCAGTGTTAACACAAGCAGCCAGTGTTAACACAAGCAGCCAGTGTTAACACAAGCAGCCAGTGTTAACACAAGCAGCCAGTGTTAACACAAGCAGCCAGTGTTAACACAAGCAGCCAGTGTTAACACAAGCAGCCAGTGTTAACACAAGCAGCCAGTGTTAACACAAGCAGCCAGTGTTAACACAAGCAACCAGTGTTAACACAAGCAGCCAGTGTTAACACAAGCAACCAGTGTTAACACAAGCAGCCAGTGTTAACACAAGCAGCCAGTGTTAACACAAGCAGCCAGTGTTAACACAAGCAGCCAGTGTTAACACAAGCAGCCAGTGTTAACACAAGCAACCAGTGTTAACACAAGCAGCCAGTGTTAACACAAGCAGCCAGTGTTAACACAAGCAGCCAGTGTTAACACAAGCAGCCAGTGTTAACACAAGCAGCCAGTGTTAACACAAGCAGCCAGTGTTAACACAAGCAACCAGTGTTAACACAAGCAACCAGTGTGAACACAAGCAACCAGTGTTAACACAAGCAGCCAGTGTTAACACAAGCAACCAGTGTTAACACAAGCAGCCAGTGTTAACACAAGCAACCAGTGTTAACACAAGCAACCAGTGTGAACACAAGCAACCAGTGTGGAACACAGTACCACCGTCACTTCACACAGTAACACGTGTCGTGTATCAAGCAACATCCACTAGCGTGGGTCCGATATAAATAAAAAGTTTAACAGATATATTTACTATATTTACTAAACAAACCGAAAAAGAAACTAAATTATGCTGTACTGTATTATCCTTCATGATGCGCTAAACCTGAATGAGACACCCAGCACAAGGAGTGGTAGAGGCTCGATCCTCCGGTCGCCAGAATGCGACTCGGCCTCCAACCCGTCATGTGCTCCTTCTCCTCTATTATCCAGATGAAAGAAAAAGGACAAGCCAAGGCAGATAAAAATAATATAAACACCTTGAAAAAAATAAGAAAGTGAGAAGAGGAAACACTGTCTTTAAAAATATATTAAAAAATGAAAATCATGAAAGGGACAGTCAGTGAGGACTGGAAAAATCAGGTACCTGCAGTATGAGTTGGGTGGGAAGGGATAGAGAGGGAGAGGAGGAGAGGGAGAGGAGGAGAGGGAGAGGAGGAGAGGGAGAGGAGTCAAGAAACCAATTGCATCTCTGAAAAAAAACGAGTAATCAAAGTGGAGAGCAAGGAGCCAAAAGTTGTTTCACAACTCGAGAGATGAGCAAACTGAAGAGAGGAAGAGAGACAGAAGGATATCGAGAGAGTGACAAAAAAAGTAACTGCAGTGGATAAGGAGGAGGAGAGAAGTTCGAAAGTTGAAATAAAAACAAAGAGAGAAGATGGAGATGTTGAATGCAAGTATGTAGTAAGGTCATGACTGGAGGACCTTGTGTTAACATGCAACACTGAGGAAGTGAAGTAGAAACAAGACCTGAAAGAAACAGGTACAGAGATAACTTTTACTGTGGCAACGTTTCTCTGTGTAGAACTTTACCAGGTAAATGACTTGATAAAGCTCTACACATGTGAATCAACCCTTGCCTTTATAAAACGCCTTTGGTTAATTTAAATCATGTGTTCGCATGACTCATTCAAGCACCTTACGGAATGCAACTGCGAAGCTTCACAAAAACAACATTCCGCTATTTGATAAAGAGCTAAACCTGCGTGGGTTATTTAGCTCGAAGGTCTAGTGGAAGCACGATCCCCTGTCAGTCAACTGTGACTTTATCTTTGACTAGTGAGGCTGTCAGTGAGACCTCCGCATCTTTACAGAAACTGCTGATGACCTCGAGTGTTTCTTCCATCTCGGACCGAAACGTCGTCATAAGTTTCATTCTCCTGTGTGCGGGTTGTTTGTGTACTGTTCCAGTCCCGGTATAGTGCCTCTTTATTCGTCATTATGATTGGTTTCTAACCAAGGACGGACGCCCATCCACGCCCGTCTCTTGAACGTCACACAGAGCAGAGCAACCCGTTGAGACTGCCCAGGTGCACTTGCCTCCATCACCCCAGCAATGAAGCCATCATCAATGCCTCCCGCCTCTACACACAGCTCCCAGAGTCATACGTCTTAGAATCGCTTGTCAGTGACTAACAACACAGTGCATGTAGTGTGCTAGACATCCTCCTGAGGATAATGAACTTGAACATCCCTGGGTAATTTTTTCCAGTTATCACACAGATTCCAGCGACTCAAGTTAGAAAAAAAAAATAGTGCACTGATAAGTTTGACCACAGACAAGGTGAACTTAATGGGTACCACCCCGGTCGTAAGATGTATCAGTCACTAAACATTGAAGGCATTCCTCAGCAGTTTAAGCATAGAGTATTTGGTTAAATACACATACATGTATTATGAAAATATCGCGAACAAGAGATACAAGATGTAAAACAACCACGGGGGGAGTTGAATGATAACTCTAGGAGGAGGTCCAAGCAGATACGATGACAAGGAGCGCCTTTGCTGGAGCTTACTCCAGCAAAGGCGTTTGGTTGTCTTTGTTGTGGACGTTTCTCCATCCAGTGGCTGGCTGGATGGCGAAACGTCTACGGTGGGGATGCCCGGGTGTTGTGCATGTGTCATTTCATCCTGTCGGTATTATATACAATTCTTGTACTACTACTACTACTAACTACTACTACTACTACTACTACTACTACTACTACCTCCACCTCTTCCTGCCTATATATAGCCGTCCTGCTCCACCTCTGTTAGTGTGACTTTGTCAATGGTCCGAGTCGGACCGAAACGTCGTCGTAAGCTTCTCTCTTTTATGTGCGGGTTATTTGTGTATCGTTCCAGTCACGGTATTGTGCCTTTTTGTTATTTATAAATAAACATTATTATTACCTTTGGAACTCTGAACTTATTTTACTCTTAACTGATCTTAATTAAATATTTTTTTTCAAATGACACAAGCAGGTTTCAATAGACCACAAACTGTGAAAAACTATATAAAAATCCTCGAAAATCTGAAAGCAAAAACCCCAGTAAATATAATATTATTTACACAGCCCTTCAGACAGCCTCCCTGACCTCCCACAAAGGAGGCAAGACTAGGCCACCAGATCCAAAAAGTGACACAGCTCGTAAGTTAATATATTATAAGGTATAATAACGAGGTTAAGCTGTTCTTTTTGAAAAGGTTATAGTATTTTAATATACTGTTATTAACCCCTGCGAATAACTTGATACCCGAAAGGTTTTTCCACCTCAGTTGGTACCAACATACACTCCGACCCATGGATTTTTTTTATACACAAATAAATTTTACAGGTTAAGAACTGTTATCCTACTTCAGCTCATTTCAAAGCCCAGCCCTATCTGAGGTATAGTATCACCCCCCCCCCTCGGGATGCGATCCCCCACAACTGTCGACCAACACCAGGTACCTGATTACATCCTAGGTGAACAGGGGCAGCATGTGTAAGGAAATATACCCAACCTTTCCACCCTTGCCGGGGATCGAACGATAGGCACTCAGTATGTGGGGTTAGTGCGCTGCCAACCAAGTCACGGGATACCTAACTTTAAATAGCAAATAATTATACAGGCAGCGTAGTAGGACTGGGTGGATGGGAGGCAGAGGGTGAGTTTGTGCGTGGGTTTCTGATTGAGTGGGTTAATGGGTGAATGGGTGATGGAGCACGCGCGCGCGTGCTTGTGTTTGTGTGTGCAGGGGGTAATAGCAGGTACTTAGTGAAGACGAGAGGTGAATCTGCATTACTGGAGGAAGGTTTAAGTAGATAGAACTTTAGAAGTCTAAACAGTTGAAGCAAGGAAGGTACAACAGAGAGCGATACTGGTCCTCAGCCTAAACAATATGGCCTACATGGAAAGGCTAAAAGGGATGAACCTCAAGAGCACTTGCAAGGTGGAAAATGACAAGACTAAAACAGGAAGGAGCAGAAGATGAAGACAGATATGGCAGCTAAACACTCAGATGAGACATAATATTTGTGGAAGCTCTATACAGGGACTCAAGAAGAGCTAGAGCCCAGGTGGATGGGAACTATGTTATAAGAGTGAAGGTTAATAAGAGCTGGAGCTCTAACACTGCCACCACAGCTTTGTTAATACACACTGACCCAAGCACATTTATGTACAGGGCACGATTCAGTAATTCGAGTTTCGTCAATAAACTAACACATCAAGTGAATGCATAAGGGGAGCGCGTACATATGCATCAGCACACACGAACCCATCTACGCACGCACGCACACACCGTGAAACAGTAGTGAGTGCACCAGTCACACAAACAAATCTCCCCACACACCAAATTTACCGAGGCAATTTATATCTCGAGCGCAGACAAGCATGTGAACCGCAGCCACCATTACAACTTTTAAATTGTCACTTGTAAATCATGTGTGCTACCGGAACTTGAGGCGTGTTGGGCTCCACCGTCACCCTGATTAATTGCACCAAGATATACATTTTTTTCCGCGTATCACAAACTCTCATTTAGGAAGTCAGGTATAGATATACAAAAATAATCAAAGAATATGGAACTAATGGATAATTCTTGTGGTTTTTGTCTCACAAAAACTACAAGAATTTGAAAACTTGATCTAAGAAATTGCTGTGAAAGAAATTTTATATAACCTTTATCTGTACCAAGTATTAAATATCATTAAGAGAGTTAAATGATGAAATAGAATATCATAGGAATATAGTTAAAAGATTGAGTCGATCTATAATCCACTATGGTACACAGAACGAAGGTAAACACATTTATGAAGCCACTTGCAATGTAAACAGATCAGCAGATTTGAATCTGGCTGTAAGTACTTCCGGCAGTGTGGCATACACACGGGTGATGATCAAACTAAATATTCAGGCAGCCACAGAGCCAGTTTTTGTTAGCACTTTATACTTAATATTCTTCTTACTGAGAAATTAGACAAGGCTTTCGCAAGATTCCAGAAATTTTGAAAATATCCAAAATGTGTTGTAAAAGATAAAAGAGGTCTTTTAAAATGACAAACTTGTAAATAGTATATCACAAATGTATTCCTATTAATCTTGTTTTTCAAGGTCTAGTTTCTAGACGTCTTGTGTATCTATATGCTCCACTGCTACCGTCAACAGGATGGGTATGCTCCAAAACTGCCGTCACTGGATGGGTATGCTCTCAAGCTGCCATCACTGGATGGGTATGCTCTCAAGCTGCCATCACTGGATGGGTATGCTCTCAAGTTGCCATCAATGGATGGGTACGATCTCAAGTTGCCATCACTGGATGGGTATGCTCTCAAGCTGCCATCACTGGATGGGTATGTTCTCAAGCTGCCATCACTGGATGGGTATGTTCTTAAGCTGTCTTCACTGTGTAGTTAGCTTCACTGGATGGGTATGTTCTTAGTGCATCATGATTATGTAACTGTCTTCACTGGATGGGTATGTTCTTAAGCTGTCTTCACTGGATGGGTATGTTCTTAAGCTGTCTTCACTGGATGGGTATGTTCTTAAGTTGTCTTCACTGAATGGGTATGCTCTTAACCTGTCTTCACTGGATGGGTATGGGGTACACAATAAACTATCCCAGTAATAAAATCACTGTCCTCGTGGCATTTTGTCTCTTCCATCTCCATTCCCTGTCACAAAACAGCCCCATTCTCTCCCCTCTCTCATATCCCATTATTTCCATGGTTTCCTCGTATTTTCCCCACTTGTTTGTTTTACCTTTCGTTTCCCTCTTCCCCTTCCACCTGCCTCTCCCTGTTCCCCGTTCACCCAAACCTCCTATCCGTTCAGTTGCTCGTCCTGGGTCGTGGCACCTTGATGGACAGCCGATGATAGTGCCAGTGTGTGGCCCTCTTGGCTAATGCACACCCTGGCCCCCTGCCCGCTACTCACGCACACACGCTCGCAAACAAAGCCACTTATTTAAGCACCCACACGGACATGCCGAATGCGAAATGCACACACACACACACACACACACACACACACACACACAACACAAGTCAACACACCAACAATACACACACACACACACACACACACACACACACACACACACACACACAGGCCGGTGCTATTTATTGTAAACATGAATGATATGACGGAACACTACACAAATAACCCGCACATAAAAGAGAGAAGCTTACGACGACGTTTCGGTCCGATTTGGACCATTGACAAAGTCAATGTCAATGGTCCAAGTCGGACCGAAACGTCGTCGTAAGCTTCTCTCTTTTATGTGCGGGTTATTTGTGTATCGTTCCAGTCACGGTATTGTGCCTTTTTGTTATTTATATGACGGAATGGAATACAGTCGAGGTATCCTTGTTCGCAGAAGATGTAACATTAATGAGGAGAATACAAGCAGACGTTGATCAGGAAAGGCTACAAATGGATCTGGACAGGTTGCAGGTCTGGTCTGAAAAGTGGCTACTGGAGTTTAACCCCAGCAACTGCAAATTTATGAAGTTTTGGGAAGAGCAAAGAAGACCACAGACGGAGTACAGGCTCAGGGAGTAAAGTTCTGCAAACCTCACTCATGGAGGGTCTTGGGGTGAGTACTGTACCAAGCATATCACCTGAGGCGCACATCAACCAAAGAACTGCTGCAGCAAATGCGCGTCTGACAAATTTATGGCTAGCTTTTAGACATCTAAGTAAGGAGTCATTCACGACAATGTACACCGTGAACGTCAGGCTCATACTGGAGTAAGCAGCACCAGTATGGAACCCATACCTGGTCAAGCATATTAAGAAATGGGAGAAAGTGCAGAAGTATGCAACGAGACTAGTGCCGGAACTAAGGGTTATGTCCTTTGAGGAGATATGAAGGGAACTCAGCCTAATGACATTGGACAGCACTAGGGGTGATATTATAACGTACAAAATACTGACAGGAACTGATTAGGTGAATAGCGACAGATTGTTTGAGAGATGGGAAATAGAAGCACGAGGGCACAGCTGGAAGCCACAATCACGTTTAGAAGTATTTCTTCAGCCTTCGTCAGGAAGTGGAACGACCTGAAGAGTGAAGTGGTAGAGGCAGGATACATACACAACTTTAAGAAAAGGTACAATAAGGCCCTCAAAGCCAAGAATGAGCCTAGTAGCGACCATCCAAGAGGTGGGGCTAGGAGCCGAGACTCGACCCCTGCAATCTTATATAGGTGAGTACAAACACATGCATGCCTTTAACAAATGGTAACTAACAGTTTTAAAAAATTCTTGAGCGTTCTCGTTCACCAGACCCGAATCCTACAAGAGTAGCTACTCATTTTACAGAAATAAAACATTACGTGTGTGTACTCACCTAGTTGTACTCACCTAGTTGAGGTTGCGGGGGTCGAGTCCGAGCTCCAGGCCCCGCCTCTTCACTGATCGCTACTAGGTCACTCTCCCTGAGCCGTGAGCTTTATCATACCTCTGCTTAAAGCTATGTATGGATCCTGCCTCCACTACATCGCTTCCCAAACTATTCCACTTACTGACTACTCTGTGGCTAAAGAAATACTTCCTAACATCCCTGTGATTCATCTGTGTCTTCAGCTTCCAACTGTGTCCCCTTGTTACTGTGTCCAATCTCTGGAACATCCTGTCTTTGTCCACCTTGTCAATTCCTCTCAGTATTTTGTATGTCGTTATCATGTCCCCCCTATCTCTCCTGTCCTCCAGTGTCGTCAGGTTGATTTCCCTTAACCTCTCCTCGTAGGACATACCTCTTAGCTCTGGACTAGTCTTGTTGCAAACCTTTGCACTTTCTCTAGTTTCTTCACGTGCTTGGCTAGGTGTGGGTTCCAAACTGGTGCCGCATACTCCAATATGGGCCTAACGTACACGGTTGTACAGGGTCCTCAATGATTCCTTATTAAGATGTCGGAATGCTGTTCTGAGGTTTGCCAGGCGCCCATATGCTGCAGCAGTTATTATGGTTGATGTGCGCTTCAGGAGATGTGCCTGGTGTTATACTCACCCCAAGATCTTTTTCCTTGAGTGAGGTTTGTAGTCTCTGGCCCCCTAGACTGTACTCCGTCTGCGGTCTTCTTTGCCCTTCCCCAATCTTCATGACTTTGCACTTGGTGGGATTGAACTCCAGGAGCCAATTGCTGGACCAGGTCTGCAGCCTTGTCCAGATCCCTTTGTAGTTCTGCCTGGTCTTCGATCGAGTGAATTCTTCTCATCAACTTCACGTCATCTGCAAACAGGGACACCTCAGAGTCTATTCCTTCCGTCATGTCGTTCACAAATACCAGAAACAGCACTGGTCCTAGGACTGACCCCTGCGGGACCCCGCTGGTCACAGGTGCCCACTCTGACACCTCGCCACGTACCATGACTCGCTGCTGTCTTCCTGACAAGTATTCCCTGATCCATTGTAGTGCCTTCCCTGTTATCCCTCCTTGGTCCTCCAGTTTGTGTGTGTGTGTGTGTGTGTGTGTTAGTTACCATTTTTTTTGTCTTAGGCACATGTCGATTAGACACTAGGCCTGGTGCATGTGTTGTGTGTGTGTGATGTGAGTGAGTGTGTGTGTGTGTGTGTGTACTCACCTAGTTGTACTCACCTAGTTGAGGTTGCGGGGGTCGAGTCCGAGCTCCTGGCCCCGCCTCTTCACTGATCGCTACTAGGTCACTCTCCCTGAACCGTGAGCTTTATCATACCTCTGCTTAAAGCTATGTATGGATCCTACCTCCACTACATCGCTTCCCAAACTATTCCACTTACTGACTACTCTGTGGCTGAAGAAATACTTCCTAACATCCCTGTGATTCATCTGTGTCTTCAACTTCCAACTGTGTCCCCTTGTTACTGTGTCCAATCTCTGGAACATCCTGTCTTTGTCCACCTTGTCAATTCCTCTCAGTATTTTGTATGTCGTTATCATGTCCCCCTTATCTCTCCTGTCCTCCATTGTCGTCAGGTTGATTTCCCTTAACCTCTCCTCGTAGGACATACCTTTTAGCTCTGGGACTAGTCTTGTTGCAAAACCTTTGCACTTTCTCTAGTTTCTTCACGTGCTTGGCTAGGTGTGGGTTCCCAAACTGGTGCCGCATACTCCAATATGGGCCTAACGTACACGATGTACAGGGTCCTCATGATTCCTTATTAAGATGTCGGAATGCTGTTCTGAGGTTTGCCAGGCGCCCATATGCTGCAGCAGTTATTTGGTTGATGTGCGCTTCAGGAGATGTGCCTGGTGTTATACTCACCCCAAGATCTTTTTCCTTGAGTGAGGTGTGTAGTCTCTGGCCCCCTAGACTGTACTCCGTCTGCGGTCTTCTTTGCCCTTCCCCATGACTTTGCACTTGGTGGGATTGAACTCCAGGAGCCAATTGCTGGACCAGGTCTGCAGCCTGTCCAGATCCTTTGTAGTTCTGCCTGGTCTTCGATCGAGTGAATTCTTCTCATCAACTTCACGTCATCTGCAAACAGGGACACCTCAGAGTCTATTCCTTCCGTCATGTCGTTCACAAATACCAGAAACAGCACTGGTCCTAGGACTGACCCCTGCGGGACCTCGCTGGTCACAGGTGCCCACTCTGACACCTCGCCACGTACCATGACTCGCTGCTGTCTTCCTGACAAGTATTCCCTGATCCATTGTAGTGCCTTCCTTGTTATCCCTGCTTGGTCCTCCAGTTTGTGTGTGTGTGTGTGTGTGTGTGTGTGTGTGTGTGTGTGTGTGTGTGTGTGTGTGTGTGTGTTAGTTACCATTTTGTCCTAGGCACATGTCGATTAGACAATAGGCCTGTTGTATTTGCGAGTGTGTTAGTTACCATTTGTCCTAGGCGTGTGTGTGTGTGTGGGTGTGTTTGCGCGTGCGTGTGTATGTGTGTCTGTGTGTATGTATGGCTGTATATGTTATATATATGAATAAATAAATAAATATATATGCAAAACAACACATAAGAGAAAGTGAAAGTTTCCCGATTGACAGTGACAAGTAGTAGTCACGGCGAAAGCGCTTGAAGTTCTCTTCAATGTGAGGTATTTTACGAATCAGTAGTATTGCTGCTTGAATTTATATCTTATACAATATCAGTCAGGTATTTGTTCGCAATGATTTAAATTAAAAATACAAGCTGTTTATCAGGAAAGCTACAAATGATCTACATTAGGTCTGTTAAAATTATGGAGTTAAAACCCCAAATCAAATTTATAATTTAAGGCAGAAACCACAGAGATACAGTCAGAGTAAAGTTCTAAACTCATATGGAGGGCCTTGGATGAGTATGTATTCCAATATATCACTTAGGCGACATAACCATAGATACTGTCTGCCAGTAAATGGTCTGAAAATTATGGCTCATTTAGACAAGTAAGTCATTCACACAATTAATCCTGAAATTCTCATACTGGTTAACAGCACCAGATGGAACATATTTTTCATAAGATATTTAAAAATTGGGAGAAATGCAAGTACAAACGAGACTTAGAGCAACTAAGGTTATCCTTAAGATATGAAACCGCAAGACAATTGGACCACTAGGGTTAGATAACGTACAAAAATATAATTTTTGGGACTTGTTTGAAATAATAATATTAAACAAAGCCACATCGTTTAGAATATTTCTTCACCTTGTCAGGTAGTGCAACGACCTGAATGTGAAGTTAGAGCAGAATTACATACACAACTTTTCGAAAACTTGCCCTCATATGCAAGAATGAGCTTTTGCCATCCAAGAGTGGGCTAGGAGCGGATCGGCCCGCAATCTATATAGGTGATAAAAATGATGCTTTACAATGGTACTAAGTTTTTTTTTGAGCGTTTGTTCACCAGCCCGATCCCAAGAGAGCACGTTTTACAGAAAAAAAAGTAACGTGGCCACCAAAGATACTCACTATTAGGCGGTCGAGTCGAGCCCTGGCTCGCCATTTCACTGATCTACAGGTCACTCCTGAAGCCGTACTTAAACATACCTTAGCTTAAAACTATACCCGCCTCCTAACTGCCATTCCCAAACCTTCCTTTAAAGTGCAGGCAATTGTACTTCCCTTATTCACAGGTCTTAAAGTCCAACTGTGTCATGTAGTTCCAACCGGATTCCTGACTCCACTTTCACCAAAAAGTATTTATGTCGTTCACACCCCCAACATGATTCGTCAGGTATTCCCATTAACCTCTCCTCGTCATCTCTTACTCTACTAGTCTTTAAACTTCACGCTCAGCTTCACGGCTTGCTGGAGGGGTTCCAAAAAGGGCCCATACTCCAAACAACTCCTTTACAGGTCCTAATGATTCCAAACCCTTTCTGAGGATCGCCCAGCGCCCCTATGCTTCCACAGTATTGGGTTTGATATGCTTCAATGTCCTTGTCATTACTACCAGATCTTTCTCTCTGAGATGACCTAGCCACCTAGACACCCCTCTTCTTTGCCCTCCCAAACTCATACTTTTTTTATTAACTCCAGGACCATTCTCCATTCAGTTCCAACTCCGTAGTTTCGGGCCATAGTGAATTTACTCACAATTCCCATCTCAAACAGGACACCTCAATGCTCCTATTCCTTTCGTCTGCGTGCAATTTACCAGAACAGCCTGTCACACCCATATAGGGAGGGGTTGGTACCCACTATAACCTCGTCATCCCATTACTCCTTCTTTGACTCCACAGATAAGTTTTTTGATTTCCCTGTATACCTCTAGCCACTCCCTTTTTTTCTCCCTATTAGTTCTATGATTGATCCTCCACTCCTTTCTCAATGATCGCTACTACGTAAACTCCCATGTATCGTGAAAATTATCACCTTCTTCCTATTTCCTCCTCCCTAATTTGCATATCCATATATTTTCTTTGTTGTGATGATGTGTGACCTCATCACCTTGACTTGTGTTTTTGTTTGTGTGATGTTGTGTTTGTTGCTTTTGTTTCATTCACCACTATTTGTTTTTCTTTAGAATCTCGATTAGCACAGTGGTGCATCAGGGCTGTAAAGTACTGTGTGCAATTGATTTTGATTTGTGACTCACCATAGTTGTTAACCCCCACCTTCAGTCTGCATTCGATCCGATAACAGGCCCCCTTTCATGTTTCACTACCATGGTCACATTCACATCCCTGACTAGCTTATCATACTTCTTAACAGTAAGTAGTCCTGCCTCCTCTACACACTTCCCAAACCTATTCCCACTTACTCTATTTCTGTGGCTTTAAGAAATACTTCCTAACATCCTGTGATTCATTCTTGCTTCAGCTCCACTTGTCCCTTTTACTCCATCTCTAACATCCTTCTTTAATCCATCTTGTCAATTCTTCGTATTTTTATCGTTATCTGTCCCTTATCTCTCTGTAACCATGTCGTCATTGATTTCCCTTACCCTCTCTAGACATACCTTTTGCTGGCATCTGTTGCAATCCTTCACTTTCTCGTTTCTTAAGTTTCTATTGTCAAATGGTGCCCATACTCCAATATTCGGCTATAACTCACGTGTAAGGGTCTGATGATTCCTTATTAATATTCGGAATGCTGTTTGAGTCCACCCCATTTTCTGCACATTATTAAGGTTGATGTGCCTTCTGCAGATGGCCTGGGTAATTCACCCTCTTTTTTTAGTGAGGTTAGTACTCGGCCCCCTAGCCCTGTACTCGTCTCTCCTTTCCTCCCTTTTCTGACTTTACTTTGTTGAATCATGGATTGCTGACCAGGCTGCAGCCTGTCCAGATCTTTTGACTTCTCCTTTCATTATTTTTCTCATCAACTTCACGTCATCTCGGCCCTCAAGTCTATCTTCGCTCTGTCTTCACTCCTAAACAGCACTGGTCCTAGCTGACCCTGCGGACCCGTGCATGAACTTACTCCTCGCTACGTTCCTGACATTGTGTCTTCCTGACAAGTATTCCTGCCATTGTACTGCCTTCCCTTTACTACCTGCTTGGCCTACGTTTGTTGTTTATGATGTTGTGTGTGTAGTTACCATTTTGTCCTAGGCACATTCGTTAGACAATCAGCATTTGTTTTCTATTTTAGTTACCATTTTGTTGGCTTTGTTGTTTGTGTGTGTGTGTTTGGCGTGCGTGTGTAGGTGTCTGTGTGTATGTTGGCTGTATATGTATATATATGATAATTATATAAATATTTGCAAAACTGTAAAAAATGAAATTCCAAGCTTACAGTTTCTTAATTATATCACGAACCTTGAATTTCATTACTCTTCACAGTGAGTGTTTTTCATATTTTAACATCACCTTTACTGTGATCTTATTGCATTATATATATATATATATATATATATATATATATATATATATATATATATATATATATATATATATATATATATATATATATATATATATATATATATATACACACACATAAGATCACAGTAAACAGGTGATTTTAAAATATGCAAAACAACCATGTCAAATAGAACTCTATAATATAAAGATTATATCCTGTTTATATAATAGATTTGTTTTTGCTGTTTTCTTGGTCCAGAACTGACAAACACATTAGTGCAGACACATTAACATGTCAGTCAGTCCCCTGGCAAATGACACCGTGTTTTGTGTTATGCAAGGCGATGGTCGCATATACCAACACTGTGTCCAGGAATATCTTACTGTCTTCTTCTTATCTCTTGGCTTTACTATCCACTTTTTCCTCTCTTCAGACTTCATACCTACCATCTTTACACAAATGTGGGTAAATTTGTTTGACAGTCACAAAAACACTTGGCCGTTCAAAATTAAGACAGTCATTTACAAACAGACTGGAAGCCCGATGCTATTTCACGGACCATCCAGAGAAGCCAGTTGACTGTGGAAGGTGGTGGTGGTGGTTAACAGTGGAATGTAGTGGTGGTAGTAGTGGAAGGTGAGGTGGTAGTAGGGGAGAGTGATAGTAGTAGCAGTGTGACTTGGTGGTGGTAGTAGTGGAAAGTGGTTGTGGTGGTGGAAGTGTGGCATTTTTAACAACCTAAACGAACTTAATTCAACTTAGCCTATTCCACTGGGCATAGTTAAATAGCATAAACAGTACTGCTGTTAACCCTAATAGTCTAAGTTCACTTTCCCAGTTCTGCATAAATCTATATGCACGATTTTCAATACTATATGGTAATTTTCTTCAACCAATTTTTCAAGGTGGCAGTGTGGTGGGAGGATAGTAGTGGGTGGGAAGGAAGCCTCCTGCTATACTAGCCTAACCTCAACTTCTAGACTCAAGTTGGTCCTCAGCACATAGCCTCGAAATAGACTACAGAGCCTTTTACTGTTTGTCTTTCCTACGTACCATTACTACTACTACTACTACTACTACTCCTACTCCTCCTCCTCCTCCTCCTCCTCCTCCTCCTCCTCCTCCTCCTCCTCCTCCTCCTCCCCCTCCTCCTCCTCCTCCTCCTCCACACTTTATTTCCCACCACCGTTTTTACTCACTGTGATTATATAAACAAATAAAAAATCTGCTCATTATATATTTGTTTTGGTTGTGGCCCATGAATCTTGAGGCGGCATGAGAACTTGGCTGAAAATACAGGAAGAGTTTAATTCAGGGATTTCACCACCAGCTCAAAAGCTAGTACATTCCTCAGCCCAGCGGTGGGTAAACTACGGCCCGCGGCCCGCCAAAGGTTTTCATGCGGCCCGCCCAGATCAAGTCATATACTCACGTTATTTGGGAACAAAATGTTTGTAAATTTGAAAAAAAAAAGTTACCACGCAACGGCAAATAATATTGTGGAACATTAACACATTACCCGCAAATGGCTAATCTGGCAACTCTGTTGTACCCACAAATGATTATCAGTGTTGCCAGTCAAAAAACACATCACTGCTCACAGACTCAAATCTTCAGTCGGTGTTAGGGATCAGCACAAGCAACTTGACAGCTAACTTTAACAAACTTGTAAATGACTGCAGTCAGATTCATCATTCTCACTGACACTGTTCTGTTACTGAGTTACTTTGTTTTTTTTTTTTTCAAATAAATGTGTTTCATGTGAAGTTTCTACTTTAAACAATTATTTTTTTTTCTTTTAAAAACTTTTTATTTTGGCTATTATAAATATTAATTATTTTACTTAATATACTATGCGGCCCTTAAAAATTGTGAAATTTCTGAATGTGGCCCCGGCACTGAAAAGTTTGCTCTAGCCACTTGTCCCTCTCCGTCCTACCACCCGTGAAGAACACCAAACTCAGAGAAATGTGAAACACTGACTATAAACTGTTGGATTTTAAAGAAAAGCAAGGCTGGAGAGCTGCAACTGTAGCACCACTTACATTGCTACTAACAGCACCACCACACTTACTACCAACAGCAGCAGAATACACTACTACCATCACTACTACTAACTGCCGCAGAACCCTTTCTACTACCATCACTTCTAATAGCAGCAGAACCCATAACTACCACCACTACTAACAGCAGCAGAAACCATCACTACAACCACCACTACTACTAACAGCAGCAGAAGCCACTATTACCAGGAGCAGAAACCACTACCACCACTACCAACAGCAGCAGATCCATTACTACCACCACCACTACTAACAGCAGCAGCAGAACTCACTACTACTACACAACTACTAACAGCAAGAGAAACCATTATTACCACCACCACTACTAACAGCAGCAGAACCCACTACTAACAGCAGCAGAATCCCTTCTACTACCACCTCTACTAAAAGCAGCAGAACCCCTTATACTACCACCCGTACTGACAACAGCAGAATCCCTTATACACTACCACCGCTACTAACAGCAGCAGAATTCACTACTACCACCACTACTAACCGCAGCAGAACCCACTCCTACCACTAGTAATACTAATACTATTACTGCAGCAGCAGCAGTAGCATTAGCAGCAATATCAGGAGTAACAGCAACAGAAATAGCAGGAGCAACAGCATCAGCAATAGAAGGGGAAGTAACAGCAAAATCAGCAACAACTGCAGGAGCAGCAACAGTCTATGCATTCCGATTTTATATCATGCCTGCCTAATTCCCAGCGCCAATTCTTGAATGTTACTTGCAATTAGAGAAATACCGTGTCTTTACTCTCGGTAAATTAACCTCTATTTATGTAGAATTAACCGATAATATCGAAATTCCAAATATGCAGTGGATAACATATCGTAGTCTATAAAAAACGTTTAAGTGACATTTTAGTCCGTACCAAACCATTACCAAGTTACAACTGAGCGAGGAATGTGGGAAGACCAGAATACAGGTCACTCACATCACTGGCATCTCATGCACACTAAGTTGGAGGACGGTCCGCCAAAGGACATGTAGCGCTCAGCACCGTACACAGCACGTCAGTACTCGCATTTAATCTTGTCAGCTGGGTTGCGAAACTGAGTAGATTCTTTAAATGAAGACAGTATGAGCAAGTCTCAACTCCAGTAAAGGCTTTTAGTGAAATGTACACGTCATTCCGGGCAATGCAGTCTTTGTGAGATGCGTAAGTCAGGAATCATTCTCTCACACTCACTGACGAAGATAATCACAAATATCTTTATAATCTGGAATCAGACTTGCTCCTCAACGCCTTGACTCTTAACGATGCTCATTATTAGATATTCTCTAAGGAGTAACTCTAAGATTTTCGTTAGTAACTGGAGAATTCTCAGTGCGATCAGCTTCAAATTTTCAATGCTGATTTACTGTAACTTAGGTAAAGGTTCATACAATTACTGGTATATACAAGTGTCCCTTGATCAATTTTCTACAGTCGGAAGGCGATCATTAAGCTCTTCTGATCGCTTTCAAACTTTCAGCACTAGTGTATTCTTACAGGGTTGGCATGATTGTGTAGGTGACAATTTGCGGAATTTTACTTCGGCCCTGAGCTATTCTTGTTTGAGAGCTCATACGTAAATTTCAAGTTCTTAAAAAAAAAATCGAAAAGTACTTTAAGCAAGTATAACTAAGATATCTACGAAATATTAAAACTCGCAGTTTTATGTTGTTTTAAGCTTCACGAGTTCAGTTACGTTTTAATGCAGCTTGATGGCAGACCGATCATATAGTCAGGTAGAGTTTTCTTCCTCCTTCCTCATCCAATCAGCTTAAGATTTTTCAACGATGAACTATATCAGGATGGGCATGTGACTTTTATCAATTTCATAAAGCCAATCCTGATTATAGTTTCCTTACGGTAACCTGAGAAACCCTCTTCTGAGCTACTTCAAACTTCCAGTACCTAAGCATCCTACTAATTTCTTTTAGATTACTGCCGCACTGTGCAGCAACAATTAGCCATTTTTTTAAATAGTGTGGTATTACATTTAGCTGACGCATTACATGTAAAGAATGATACTCATTAGGTCTGGTCTGTGAAGCTTAGAATTGGCCAACTGATTAGAATGCATCTTCTGGTCGGCTTAAGACTTTTATCAGTTGTGTGTTTTTCTCAAAGGAAGGTTTTTCAGTGATTTTTGGTTGTTTCAATTTACTACTTTTATTAAAGTGATAAATAACTAGAGAATGCCTCTTTTGACTGGCATCATACCTTACATGCTGGTGCATCGTACATGAAAGAAAGCTTGGAATTGATTTTGAGCTGTGCCAATTTTACTGACGAAATTTGTTAAATTTATAGAGGTTTTTCACGCGATAATTTGTGAATATCTCATGTGACTGGCTTCAAACCTTCAAATCCGATAACTTAAGAAAGCATCTTCCGAGTAGCTAGTATATTTTGGAACACAGGTATCTGTGCAATAACTAGAGAATACCTCTTATAGTTGGTTTTCAAATTTCAAAGTTGGTGTATCTTAGCAGAAGATTCGAATTGGTTTTGGGTTGTGTAACTGACAATTTGCTTTTTGTATTGAAAAAATCTGGATATTAGTTTCATGTGATAACTTCTGAATACGTCTTTCAGTTGGCTTCAGATTTTCAATGCTGATATTAATGTGCTTTAGAACCTTAATCTGCTATCTTCCTTTTGCATTGAGGTAGACAGGGGCTGGATTTGAGATATCTTTCTTGGAACGTGCAGCGACTGAAATACATGTGGGTCATATTTCTATTTGTCACAATGTTTTCATATGAGTTAAAGCGCACCTGTGTTACAGTAAAGAGGCACATGTCCCACAGAGTCTTGTCTCCACACCCTTCAAGAGGGGTGCCTTGATGCCAGTTAAGGATTCTTGATACGTGGATTTGGAGCTACCCTTTCCCCTTCCTTGGAACAAACCTGCCTCCCATTTCCAAGGCTCTGTATGGCCCTAACTTGTTTAGTGCTTCTCCATTAACGCAGTAATAAACTATTCAACCCAGTGTGCTTCTCAGCTGTGTCTTACACTCCACAACGTCCTCGCTATTTTCAGCTCATTCTGACAAATTTTACAACCAGTTGACCTCTCTCGCCACCACCACCTGTTGTGTCTGTCTTCAGTGTGCGTTGGCTTCTAACCCGCATGTGTGTACGTTTACAATGTGCACCTCTCACGTGAGGCGGACCACCAGCATGTGTGTACGTTTACTGTGTACACGTCCAGTGTGTGCTGGCTTCCAACCCACATTTGTGTGCGTTTACTGTGTACACATCTAGTGTGTGCTGGCTTCCAGCGCGCATTTGTGTACGTTTACTGTGTGTATGTCTACCGTGAGGCAGCCATCCCCCGTATGTGTGTACGTTTTCTGTGTACACTTGTAGCGTGAGGCGGACCCCCCGTGCATGTGTACATTCACTGTGTACGCGTACAGTGTGTGCGGGGCTCCCCACCACCCCTGCAAGCTGGTTTACAATTGTTGGTAACACCGGTGTTGAGTTATTTTATTAAAAGTTGCGTTGTTTGTATGACACTGCAGCACCAGCGTTTTTCTTCATTTCATTTATCCTTTGACACCATGCTACCTGCGTGCTGAATGTCACCTGAGTGTTGAGTGCCATCTGCGTGTTGAATGTCTCCTAGTGACGAGTGCCACCTGAGTGTTGAGTACCATCTGGGTGTTGAATGCCACCTGAGTGTTGAATACCACCTGAGTGTAGAGTGCCACCTGAATGTTGAGTGTCACCTAGACGATACTGATTATAATTTTTATATCATTTTATTACATTCATGGGAAAGCGCTAAACCCATCAGGAGTTATAAATCTCCCCAAAGTACACACTAAACAACAAGTACCTGAAGGCAGTCAGTAAATTACCAAGGTTCACATGTAGACATTTCAAGTGCAAAACACCAGAAACAGTAGTGACTTTACTTTGAAAAAGGCTGCCTAATTTTGGTCATTTTAAAAGACTAAATTAACCAAAAAGTGTGCAGGGAAGGCAAAGATTTTGATGTACGTGGTTTAAAAACCGACAAGTTGAACAATGAGACAATTGTGTAATATTTAGGAATCTTGTTGAGGAAACGTTTCACCAGCCAGTGACTTCTTCATTCCAGTACAAAGAAGAAAGGTGGAAGAAGTGGAGGAATTTGAGGTAATCAGTCCCTCAGCCTGGAGTCGATGTGTTCAGTCCATCAAGACTAATGAACTGAACACATCCTCTCCAAGCTGAGGGACTGATTACCTCAAATTCCTCCTCTTCTTCCCCCGTCCTTCTCTGTATTGGACTGAAGAAGCTAATGACTGGCGAAACGTTTCCTCAGTAATGATTCCGAAATGTGTCTCATTTTTCAAGGCAAAGCTGGTATATTAATTTTCAACAAATCCTACGGAAAAACATTTTAAAGTACACAATCTTTTCTTCTCACTAAAGAAACAGAAAACGTCGAAATTTTCTCTAAAGTCTTTAAGATTTTAGATAAATGGTTCAGCAAACCGACAAGTTGATGTATGAGACATTTGTGTAATTCTTGGGTATCTTTATTGTGGAAAAGATAGCCAAGTGTTGTATGAGTTTCTCATTCACCAAGTTTTTAAGATTCTAAATTTTGACATAAAAAAATGAGCTACTGGATGGACAGACATATCCGAGCAAAACAGAAGCATGAAACTCAAGAGGCAGACAGTGCAGTACAATTTTACTAAAGTTTTGGAAAGTCATGGAACACTGGGGTAAGCTACCCTTCCAAACTGCAAGTGGAAAAATAATGAAATTCTTTAAGAACCGTTTGGATAAACACTTCACAGTTTTGGATTCATCTACAACAGAGGCTGACAGTGGTTACTGGAACCTTGACGTTGGTTCTATGATTACCTAAAATTGGTTGATTAACACCCTGGGAGGCACAAGTAGTATGTAAGTAGTTGCAGTGGAATCTGCTGAAGTTTAAGTCCAGACTATCTCCGAATTCCCTTCGAAATATCCATGCAATTTCCTTTACTCACTTTAGTAGAGGATGTAGAGACAGCATTCTGATGTATTATCTCAATCTTAATTGTCTAAACATTATTGCAACTATAGAGAAGTAAAGGCAAAGCAAAAGCTGCAGAATAATTTGTTACTGAGAAAACGTGTCGCTTTTCTGTAAAGCTTTAAGATAAAGTCATTAATTAATAACGCTCTACATACTGTAGAGTGAAACGCTGTTCCAGTGAAAGACCCGATCCTCAGTGTGCCTTTTCATCACTATTGTCGGCGGTAAACCATTTAAATTCAACTAAATTATAGTTAGTCTTTACGAGCATATGACCTCTTGCTATCTGCCTTTCCATATCCCCTCCCCCCTTCACCTGCTGCTGCTGCAAAGCCACCTCACTGGGCACGTCACACACAATCACCATCCGAATTCCCGTCCTGGCATATCTGCTTCTCCTTCAAGGTGAAACGCGATCCTAATCCCCTGAATCAAATTCCCAATCCAAAAAATTCCCTCCATTCTCCTTCCCTGCCTCCCCTTCCCTCCATCTCTGTCTCTCTCTCTCTCTGCTCTTCCCATTTCTCCTCCCTTCCTTATCTCGGCATATATGCACCATTCAGATAAAATGAGAAACTGTAGGAGAGAAGATAAAGGAATGCGAAGAGACGGGACGAGATGGGCGAGATGTGAAAAGCAGTAAGGAGGGAAGAGGAGTTAGAAGGGATTTCTTTTAAATAAAACGGGATACACCAGCAGTGCGCTACTACCCTATTTTATATGATAATTACACAGTGGGAACAACAGCTAGCAATGTTTCTCTGTCATATTCCATCACGCAGGATGGGGCCAGAGACGAAGGGGGACGGGAAGATAAAGGCACTGGACGGGAGGAGATGGGGAGGGGAGTGGAGAAAGAAGGGGAGAGGGAATGTAAGAAGAAAAATTGGAGATGGTGAGAATAAAGGAGAGGTCATAAGCAGCGGGGGAGTGAGAGGAATGAAGACTCGGAATTAAAAATAAATTCAGGCATTATTTCTTGAATAATCTCGGTGATGTGCTCAGCTGAATGTGACCCATGAAATGGCATCACTCTAAAGTCTACAGTTTTCTGAACAAAGACTCTGTTGAGGCAAAGTTCAATTAAACTTACAAACACTTCATTCAATACACTAGTCCTTATATCTATAGTGCAACGGATGTCTTCGGCTTCTTCTACAGTTTTATTTATTTTTCTTCATGACAGCCGAGTGAATGGAGATGAGTCTACTTACTTACATGGAGTATGTTCCCAGGTCAACGTTCCCAAGTCCTGGTTTCAGACCGGGCTTCCCGGTAGATAGCCTGATCATCTAGGTTGTTGGTGCTAGTCGTACTAAGTTCAACGTATGCAACACAGCCCGGCTGTTCAGGAACTGACTGGAGGAATTTGTTTGGTTCCCTCTTCAAAAAGCGAGGGGTCTCTTTGGTAATCCCCAAAATGTATGAAGGGAGGACACTGAAATGTCTCGGTACTTCGCACTTATTTTGTTTCCCTTAGTAATCTCATTGCATTCCTGCTTTTTTTTTATTGGGATATCTTGCACCGTCTGCCGAGCCTCTTACCTTGATGGGGAATGATCTGTGTCCGCAGATTTGGGACCAGTCCTCCTAGAATTTTGCAGGTAAAGATTATGATGTCTCTCTTTCTCGCCAACGTTCCAAGGAATACAGAGCGAGGGACTTCAAAGGCTTCTGGTAATTTAGGTGCTTGACTGAGTTTATGCGAGCAGACAAGGTTCTCTTATGCTCTAGTGACTGATTCGAGTTTTATACTCCGTTCCAGTCTTCGTTTCCTAAATCTTCCCATAACGGAGTAACTGAAATTTGTCCACAATGAACATTATATTAATGTCAGTGGCCCACTCCAAAACTTTGTTTATATTAGCTAAGAGGTTTGACGTGTCCTCAATGTTTGCCACTCTCTTACAGATTCTTGCTTCATTTGGAAAAGATGATTCTATGTTATGATTTATGTCTCTGACTATATCGGATATGAGAATGAATAAGAGAGGAAATGCAACTACTGTGACCTGAGGAACAGAGCTTTTTACTATCGCAGCCTCTGACTTCACTCTTTTCACTATTACACACTGGGTTCTATACGACAACAGTACAACAGAATTTGTACAATATTTCGTGTGAGTGTATGAGTTACCCCTCACAATCGTGAGGTAGAGTGTTAATTCGACTATTTATAAGCACATGTGTAATATTAGTATTTTAAAAGTATCGGCTGATATCGACAACTTTTTCACCGATACCATAAAACTAACCGATACCGATACTTCGGCACATCCCAAGTATATACTGCTAAGTGATAAATAAAGCAGACACATTTATATCACCTCTAAGCTACCGAGAGGCCAGACTTTGATACAAACTGTGATATGATGAACACATAACTAATAAAATAACTGTAGAAACTAGCATCCTTAATCATGTATAACCTTAAAACTGAGACTGGGAAGAGGCAATGAAATGTACTAAAGATTTCAGGACTTAATGAGAATATTCATATAACAAGAACACGCTAGTAAAAACAGATAAATATACGCTAAAATATAGGAGAAAGTGAACAAAAAATCTCGAGCAAATATGGGTGAAGGGAGGAAGAAAGAAAGATAAATATTAAAGCCAGAGATGATAAGAAGAACAAATAAGTCTGTTGATGAAATGAGAGGGATGAGGGGGGGGGAAGGATGAGGCATGAAAGCAGGATAGGGATGAGAGGGGAAAATGAGAGGCATGAGAGGAATGGGGGAAAGAGAAAAATGGTGAAAGGAAGATGGGAGAAGGGAATGGAATTGAATTTTGCCGCTGAAGTGACTTGTTTATTGTGCACTCCATCCATTTTGTGAGGGTAGTGCAAGAGCATACGGCTACACTAAAGGCCTAGGAACTAAGCTATAAAACATTTTAGAGATACACCATGATACAGAATAAACACTTCACGTTAAAAGTCAATTTCAGGATACTACAAATCACTTTCAAGATATTTTCACTGAAATTCTGTTGTGATTTTTAACTAACAGGATATCTTAATGCATCCCTGACTAGTGAACTGTCTCAGTGTTCTTTGATAAGTGGACAGGTAAACATAGAAGAAGGAAGTGATCATATATCTGACTCTATACTTTACATTTAATTCGATCAGAGTTTATGTATATGCCATGCGTACTTACATACAAAAATTGGCAATGTCTGTCCAGTTTATTTGAATCTCTACTGCATCGTAGGTCTGGCTGTTAAAGTTCGTGTCGTCATACTGGGTTAAAATACTTGACGTACACAAGTATACAAGTCTTCTCAGAAGAAATTTAATTACCTGATCGATCAACCTTATCAGGTTGGAATAATGTCTTATTCCAAAGCTTAATAAATTGATAACCATTCTTTCAAAGTTTGTACTTAAAACATATAACAAGCTGATAGTTCACACACTCGTGAAAGACACTATATAAGAGGAGCCTCCATGTGTCAGGCAGTAGCGGTTTACGAACACGAACACCGAAACTTACTACATGAATCAGTAAAGACTAATGTAACTAGTGTTATATGATGCTAACAAAAGATTACCAGGGTCACAGTTGAAGGATTTGATAATGACAATTATACCAACATCTCCAGGGACAGTGAACTGTTTTCCTCTTTTCCATAATCTCTACCTCCAGCTCAGTAATTCACAATCAGCCCATAATTTGGAAAGAAAACTGTCAGATGACGTCATAGTCCACCTTGGGTCATTATCAAGTTCCGACTCAGTCCTGACCGAAAAATGGCCCAGGACGGATCGATACGTCCTTAAGAGTTTCCTCTCTAACTTCTGGAGGAAATGGAATTGAGGCAGCCACCTTATTGTGATTTATAGTTTTGTAGCTCAGTAAGAAAAAACAAATCAAGCCTGTATTCTACCAAGTATGTACCTTATAAACTTTTACAATTCTTCAGAAGCATTGTCTAGGTTTGTCCTAATGTGTGTTAAGAAAACTTAATGACTGTAAGTAGTCATCACTGTTTAACAGGACAGCGATGAGCAACATTGCCACCATTTTTTTTATTATTTTATGGAATAATGTTTAGTATGTCATAACCCGTTTACCTAAAGGATATTTTAACGTTTACCAGCACAGCGTGCGTGCGTGCGTGCGTGTGTGGTGTGTGTGTGTGTGTGTGTGTGTGTGTGTGTGTGTGTGTGTGTGTGTGTGTGTGTGTGTGTGTGTGTGTGTGTGTGAGTTAGTTAGTTAGTTAGTTAGTTAGTTACCATTTTGTCCTAGGCACATGTCGATTAGACACTAGGCCTGGTGTTTTTGCGAGTGTGTGTGTGTGTGTGTGTGTGTGTGTGTGTGTGTGTTTCTCACTATGTTACGTCTGCGTTCTAAAAGATGACTGGAGACGTTACTGTTCGTAATGTCATTTCATCTATGACGTTCGAACAGTTTAGAAATAAAACACAGCTAGAAAACGAACGATGGTGAATATGTTTCCATGGAAGGTGCCAACATGACAAAACTTCCAGCTGGACTGAGAGGAGTAAACTCATATAAAGTTATTAAACTAAAGGAAAAAAGAAGTCACAACACTGTACTGTGGCTGGAACAATACACAGCCATTTTCCCATTTCATTTCAGATGTGATGTGATGCCATAACCTCCCCCGGATAAAACCTGACTGCCTTCCATTCCTCAAGAGCTGTAAGACCCTTGAGAGCTTCACTCTTCTTTATGAATAAAAATAAAATCTTACCTTAATGCAGTTTAAAAAGCTTTGCATAAGTTAGAGATTTTGAAAGCTCATTACGCTGCACCTAAGCTTCTTATATTCATAAGAGAGTTTTTAATTTATATTTTTTTTTACAAGAGGGGTTATAAATTATGTATTAACGATTAATATGATTAATAGAGTCACTCTTGCAGTATATTTTAGGCAAAGCCTTTTTTTTTACTATACTGAGTACCCTGGCTGCTGGAAAAAGCGAGGGATAGGAAAAAATGCATGAAGGGAGGAAGCTGATGGGTTAAACGTAAAGATCATAGAAAGAGTAAAGGTAGAGGGATGGGGAAGAAAGTAAGAAAGAGAGCAAGAGAGAAAGATCATTTATCCCCAGGAGGACTCGAGTCTGGAACACATTCGTACAGCACTATGATGTTATCGCGATAAAGTCAGATGATCAGATGAAAATGTTGGCCCACAGATGGCTCCAACTTCATCCTGTTCCCTACTTGTATGTTTCATAACAATAAATAACAATAAATAAATACTTAGTCAATAACATTAGGGATCCTTAACCTAACCTTGTCAAACTGTGTGTGTGTGTGTGTGTGTGTGTGTGAGAGAGAGAGAGAGAGAGAGAGAGAGAGAGAGAGAGAGAGAGAGAGAGAGAGAGAGAGAGAGAGAGAGAGAGAGAGAGAGAGAGAGAGAGAGAAAGAGAGAGAGAGAGAGGAGAGAGAGAGAGGGAGAGGAGAGAGAGAGAGAGAGAGAGAGAGAGAGACAGTGCGTTTTGTGTTCCAAGTAACAAATATCAGCTTAACGCTTCCTGTACACTTACAACTGCTATAAAATATGCTATTGTCTATATTTCATATTAGGGTTGCTTGAGTTGTATTGTGTGTGTGTGTGTACTCACCTAGTTGTACTCACCTAGATGAGGTTGCAGGGGTCGAGTCCGAGCTCCTGGCCCCCCCTCTTCACTGATCGCTACTAGGTCACTCTCCCTGAACCGTGAGCTTTATCATACCTCTGCTTAAAGCTATGTATGGATCCTGCCTCCACTACATCGCTTCCCAAATTATTCCACTTCCTGACTACTCTGTGGCTGAAGAAATACTTCCTAACATCCCTGTGATTCATCTGTGTCTTCAACTTCCAACTGTGTTCCCTTGTTGCTGTGTCCCATCTCAGGAACATCCAGTCTTTGTCCACCTTGTCAATTCCTCTCAGTATTTTGTATGTCGTTATCATGTCCCCCCTATCTCTCCTGTCCTCCAGTGTCGTCAGGTTGATTTCCCTTAACCTCTCCTCGTAGGACATACCTCTTAGCTCTGGGACTAGTCTTGTTGCAAACCTTTGCACTTTCTCTAGTTTCTTCACGTGCTTGGCTAGGTGTGGGTTCCAAACTGGTGCCGCATACTCCAATATGGGCCTAACATACACGGTGTACAGGGTCCTGAACGATTCCTTATTAAGATGTCGGAATGCTGTTCTGAGGTTTGCCAGGCGCCCATATGCTGCGGCAGTTATTTGGTTGATGTGCGCTTCAGGAGATGTGCCTGGTGTTATACTCACCCGAAGATCTTTTTCCTTGAGTAATGTTTGTAGTCTCTGGCCCCCTAGGCTGTACTCCGTCTGCGGTCTTCTTTGCCCTTCCCCAATCCTCATGACTTTGCACTTGGTGGGATTGAACTCCAGGAGCCAGTTATTGGACCAGGTCTTCAGCCTGTCCAGATCCCTTTGTATTTCTGCCTGGTCTTCGATCGAGTGAATTCTTCTCATCAACTTCACGTCATCTGCAAACAGGGACACCTCGGAGTCTATTCCTTCCGTCATGTCGTTCACAAATACCAGAAACAGCACTGGTCCTAGGACTGACCCCTGCGGGACCCCGCTGGTCACAGGTGCCCACTCTGACACCTCGCCACGTACCATGACCATGTGTGTGTGTGTGTGTGTGTGTGTGTGTGTACTCACCTAATTGTGGTTGCAGGGGTCGAGACTCAGCTCCTGGCCCCGCCTCTTCACTGATCGCTACTAGGTCCTCTCTCTCTCTCTGCTTCCTGAGCTGTATCATACCTCTTCTTAAAACTAAGTATGGTTCCTGCCTCCACTACTTCATTTGCTAGGCTATTCCACTTCCTGACAACTCTATGACTGAAGAAATACTTCCTAACGTCCCTGTGACTCGTCTGAGTCTTCAGCTTCCAGTTGTGACCCCTTGTCCCTGTGTCCCCTCTCTGGAACATCCTATCTCTGTCCACCTTGTCTATTCCCCGCAGTATCTTGTATGTCGTTATCATGTCTCCCCTGACCCTTCTGTCCTCCAGTGTCGTCAGTCCGATTTCCCTCAACCTTTCCTCGTACGACACTCCCCTGAGCTCTGGGACTAGCCTTGTTGCAAACCTTTGTACTTTCTCTAACTTCTTGACGTGCTTGACCAGGTGTGGGTTCCAGACTGGTGCTGCATACTCCAGTATGGGCCTAACATACACAGTGTACAGTGTCTTGAACGATTCTTTATTAAGGTATCGGAACGCTATTCTCAGGTTTGCCAGGCGCCCGTATGCTGCAGCAGTTATTTGGTTGATGTGTGCCTCCGGTGATGTGCTCGGTGTTATGGTCACCCCAAGGTCTTTCTCCCTGAGTGAGGTCTGTAGTTTTTGTCCACCTAGCCTATACTCTGTCTGCGGTCTTCTTTGCCCCTCCCCAATCTTCATTGACTTTGCATTTGGCTGGATTGAATTCGAGAAGCAAGTTACTGGACCACATGTCCAGCCTGTCCAGGTCTCTTTGCAGTCCTGCCTCATCCTCATCAGATTTAATTCTTCTCATCAACTTCACATCATCTGTGTGTGTGTGTGTGTGTGTGTGTGTGTGTGTGTGTGTGTTTTGTGTGTGTGGTGTGTGTGTGTGTGTGTGTGTGTGTGTGTGTGTGTGTGTGTGTGTGTGTGTGTGTGTGTGTGTGTGTGTGTGTGTGTGTGTGTGTGTGTGTGTGAGTGTGTGTGTTGTGTGTATATGTGTGTATCTGTATGTGTGAGTGGTGTGTGTGTGTATTTTGTATGTGTTTTGTGAGTGTGTATTTTGTATGTATTTTGTGAGTGTATATTTTGTATGTTTGTACTTCGTGAGTGTGTATTATGTATGTGTGTGTATTTTGTGTGCGTTTGGGAAGGGGCAATATTAAGAAAGCTCCTGGGATAATAGGAGAAAAGTAAGCAACCATGACTACAAAATGAAAGGAAGGCACCAGCACAACAAGAAAGAAGCTACCGAAACAACAGGAAGGAAGGAAGGCACCAAGACAACAGGAAGGGAGCTAATTAAACAACAGGAAGGAAGGAAGGCACCAGGACAACAGGAAGGAAGCTTATTAAACAACAGGAAGGAGCTAGGTACCAGGACAACGGGAAGAAAGACAGCAGGACAACAGGAATAAAGCTACTGGGACAACATGAGGAAAGCAACCGAGACAGGAGAAAGGAAGAGAACTACCGGGAAAAGGACGAAGACAGTTACTGGGACAACTGGGAGGAAGAACGCTACTAGGACAGCGGTGAGGAAGAAAGCTACCGCAATAACGGGAAGAAAGCTACCGGGAGAGTGGGAAGAAAGAAAGCTACTGGGACAGTACGAAGAAAGAAAGCTATTGGAACAACAAAAAGAAAACTACCAGGGCAACAAGAAGTACCAGGACAAAAGAAAGCTACCTGGACAACAGAAAGGAAAAACACTACCAGGACATCAGGAACAAAGCTACCGAAACAACAGGGAGGAACAAAGCTAACAGAACAACAGGGAGGAACAAAGCTACCGGAACAACGAAGAGGAATAAAAGTACCGGAACAACAGAGAGGAATAAAGCTACCGGAACAACAGGGAGGAACAAAGCCACTGGAACAACAGGGAACAAGTGAGGCTTAATCTATCTCTAACTGTACAATATCCCTCAATTTCACGATATAATAAAAAAAACGTAGCACACAAATAAATCTTTTTTCCAGTTACAAGTAGTAATTACAAAGCTTCCACGCAACACAGGGAATTTCAGGAATATTTACTAAAAACAAACATTTACCCGAAATAAAGTATATTTTTCTAATTTGCCTTTAGGAGGGAGGGAGGGAGGAGAAGGGAACAGCGCCATGAACATGTAAACACAACGGAAGCAATTAGTGAGGCTGCTGTTTAGATATTTATTAAAATACTTCCAGCCCCTTCTAATGAAAACTGCAACAAGATCAGAAAGTTATTTTGATTAATATATATATATATATATATATATATATATATATATATATATATATGCATCAGCCTTACTAGAGATTTTAACAACGCAAGGAATTCGCAAGAGCAGGCGAAATATACACAAACACTGATCTCTGGCTGAAGGAGACTCGAACCTACGAACCTTGGAACAAGGTACGCAGTACTATACCATTCTCACCACACGGGACCAATACCTTGGCGTCAAGCTTGCCAGAGATCAGTGTTTGTGTATATCTCGCCTGCTCTTGCGAATTCCTTGCATTGTTAAAATCTCTAGTAAGGCTGATGCATGCAGGGGATGAGATGAAAAGTTGTAAGCCTTCTCCCTGAAAGCTGGCTGCCTTGGATCAAACGTCTAGCACAAGCTGGACGCCAAGGTATTGGTCCAGTGTGGTGAGAATGGTAAGGCACTGCGTACCTTGTTCCAAGGTACGTAGGTTCAAGTCTCCTTCAGCCAGAGGTTGGAGGGAGGGGGTAAAGGAGGTTTTGTGTGCGAGGGGCTTGGACTTCCAGCAGGCATGCTTGAGCGTGTTTGATAGGAGTGAATGGAGACAAATGGTTTTTAATACTTGACGTGCTGTTGGAGTGTGAGCAAAGTAACATTTATGAAGGGATTCAGGGAAACCGGCAGGCCGGACTTGAGTCCTGGAGATGGGAAGTACAGTGCCTGCACTCTGAAGGAGGGGTGTTAATGTTGCAGTTTAAAAACTGTAGTGTAAAGCACCCTTCTGGCAAGACAGTGATGGAGTGAATGATGGTGAAAGTTTTTCTTTTTCGGGCCACCCTGCCTTGGTGGGAATCGGCCGGTGTGATAATAAAAAAAAAAAAAAAAAAAAAATATATATATATATATATATATATATATATATATATAATATATGCAAAATATAACTGGTCAAATAGTAAGAACTCATTTAAAATTAAGTTCTTTCTAAAATTTTCTCTTATACGCTTAAAGATATATTTTTTTCATTTATGTTAATGTAAAAAATAATAATTTTGTACCAAAACAACCTTAGAAAACTTACCTAACCTTATTATAACAAGCTCAATTTAATTTAGCCTAATCCAACTAAATATATTTTAGATAAGTTTACAATAATTTAATAATATACGAACACCATGAAATATATTTTTTTTCGTTAGTTTCAGAATGATTTTTGCAAAATTATTTCATACACAAATTTTCTTGCCTTATTCGGCAAGAAGAGCGCTGCTATTTAAGCCAAAATCACAAGTTTTACCAAACAGGACTACCGTACTGCCAAGTAAGTGTTTTTTGTCTGTCTCATATACATGCAAGATTTTAGGTACGTCTTGCTACTTCTACTTACACTTAAGTCACACTACTCTTAAATGTACAAGCATATATATACACACACCCCTTTGGGTTTCTTTTGTTTTCTTACTAATTCTTGTTCATGTTTATTTCCTCTTATCTCCATGGGAAAGGAACAGAATTCTTCCTCCCTAAGACATGCGTGTTGTAAGAGGCGACTAAAATGCCGGGAGCAAGGGGCTAGTAACCCCTTCTCCTGTATACATTACTAAAGTTAAAACGAGAAACTTTCATTTTTCTTTTTTGGCCACCCTGCTTCGGTGGGATAGTGCTGGTTTGATGAATATAATATGTATTTACGTATATATATATATAGACGCGGTCCACCTCTGGTGTAAATTTTGGAAGCCACAGCCTCGTAGAAGTTGATAAAAAGGCTTCAAGGAAGAGTATTTGGATTTCTTCCTGAAGCCGTTTAAATATTCCACCTCCCCTACCACATACCATATATATATATATATATATATATATATATATATATATATATATATATATATATATATATATTATATATATATATATATATATATATATATATATATATATATATATAATAATATATAAATATATATATTATATATATATATATATATACTATATATATAATATATATATATATATATATATATATATATATATATATATATATTATATATATATATATTAATATATAATTTATTATATATTATATATATATATATATATAAATATATTATATATATATATATATATATATATATAATATATAATATATATAATTATATACAAATGCAGAAACAGCACAAATTTATGGTACATTTACAAACGCTATATATCTTAGCTGACAACCAGGGTTCCAACTTAAGCGCTAATATCCCAGGCAGGGTAGAGAATCCAGCTTTGGTGAGCTAAACCGTTAAACCATACGATATCCCATCAGTTGAATTGTAGGTTTTACCCTTCTCATGCTAATTCAGCCCGAGAACTCGGGTAGCGCCTGGTAGTGTAGGGACAACTTCATACTGCCTCACTCTTCATGCTGTCTGTCCGGCAGATTTCAGTGTGTTACAACTCTCAATTTTTGCTAACTACAAAATGTGATCCCGGACCCGAGGTGCTTCCAAATTGAAGCTCTTCTCTTAACTGCTTTTTAGATATACTGCATCAAAAAAAATTATCTTAAAAATAAAAACGAAGAGAACTGGTTTTAGTTTAGTTTGGAAGGTTTATTATGCGCCCCTACCCTTCCTGTGGGCGGTAGTGAGATTACAGTGACACATAATGCGTTCAGGGACTGCGCCCAACATTCATGGTAATCTTTTTTCAAGCAAATTCAACTGAGACTACTTGATATAGTGTCTACATTATTATTAATTTAACTCAAAATGGTGATTGAGTCAACAACGCCACAAGTATCAAGACATGCAATCAATAGCAAGCTTTAATTTTTGATAATGTTTAGCTAAGTTCACTCCTGAGCGAAACGTCGTCTAAAATAAAGGCTTCTTTATTGGTTGGTTGGTTTATTGGGCTTAAAGTTCATCTACACGAAGGCCAATAATGCTGCATGTATCCAGTACACCTCTAGTCAAAATATACTCTAATTCCTAAAATAGAGTTTAAAGAAGATTCTCAGCAAATATCCATTGACATACATTATAACTTCTCGGTTTATATAAGCCACCAAAGCTTGCCACGCATTACGTGCTTTTTTCTACCCGTCTGGGTCAAAGTTTGGTTTAGATCTGCCAAGTTGGTGCATAAAGAAGCAATTTCCCGACACTGGCAACAAGGAACTGCACTCCCAACTAGATGTAGTTCGGTCGCTGCGCGATCCGAGAAAGGCATTCCTGTATTGCACGCGAAAGAAATACTGCAGATTGAGCATAAATTTCTAATGAAGATAAATATATATTAGCGTTGAAGATTTAAAGCAAATCAGAAGAGGTATTCGCTTTGAAGTGAATCAGAAGAGGTATTCATTTTGAAGTGAATCAGAGGAGGTATTCATTTTGAAGTGAATCAGAGGAGGTATTCATTTTGAAGTGAATCAGAGGAGGTATTCATTTTGAAGTGAATCAGAGGAGGTATTCATTTGAAGTGAATCAGAGAGGTATTCATTTTGAAGTGAATCAGAGAGGTATTCACAATTTACCACAAAGACACTTCTATTCCAAATACTTCGATTAAAAATGGCAAATTATCAAATACGCAGGCCAAACTTAATTCAAACATCCCACCAAGAAGCACCAGGTTTGAAGCAAAGCTGAAGATTAATTCTCTGATAGATCAACATCCTAAAGTATATCAGCACATGAAGCTTTCAGCGCCAGAGACTGAAGTTAATCGGAAGCACTACTCAGTATTCACCATTTATTTCACAGGGATCAATTTGATTAATAAAATTAAGCGAAAACTTCCTTTAAGGAAAACACATCAGCATTAAAAGTTTAAAGCCGATCAAAAGATGCGTTCTTCAGTTTTTGCACAAAATCCAACCAAATTTGCACCTACACAGCCTGAACCCCCAGAAATGTTGTAGCCATTTTATCAGATGGATCGGCTATTAAATATATATTTTATTCTGGGGAAAGTGCTATACCAGTAAGGGGTCAGAGAGCTCCTGTGGAATGGAAGGCATTCAGAATCGATCCAAATAAGGGGAAGATAAGCCCAGTTATTTGGATCAAAAGCCCCACTCACTATCATCAACACAAAATATTGTAATAATATAAGTTAAACTATACCATTTCGCGATTAAATGTAGTATAATGTCAACCCACATCTTCCACTAACAGCACCTGTTCTTAAGTAGCTAACATGAGTGCTGAAATTTTAAGCTGATCAAAAGGTTTTTTAAAGTAATCTCACTGAAACTAGTTTCAGAACTGGTCTGCGTAAAAGTGTGCAGCGGACATTTGCACTTGTCAATTGTTCCACGGACCTTCATTTAATAATATCTGACCAGGGATGAAATTTTAAGCCGATTACTATATAAGGTTTAGACAAGGTCGTAGAGAGTTTAAGGATTCATTAAACTCGTGAAAATTAAAAATGCTATAGAAACGCGAGTTTTCAATATTTCTAAATTTTATTTTTTTGCTCTTTTATTCTATTTAAAACTGTGCAATCATCTTAGTGTTTAGTAAGAAAATTTAATGATACATTATCTATAACACTGGGAAACTGGCACGTTCTAATCCCAAATTCAATGCAAAAATAATTCCAACTGAGATACACCAATGCTTAAGAGTTTAAAACAGACCTGGGGAGACATTCCCTAATTATTACATGAATTGGCATCCAATTTATATAATAAAATCTGCAATTAAAAATTCACATAGCAAAAAGTTGGAAGTTTATCTGTAAAAAAAAAAAAACTAGACAATCACTCTGAATCAAACGATCCAATGTTTTTAGCACCATCAAAATCTCAAATTTGCACCTAAACAGTCTAAGCTTTCCTGATTCTTCCTTCTGATTGAATGCATCAGCGTTAATATTTTGAAATCAATACAACAAGGCAATCTTTCTTTACTGAATAGAAATCCATATCACTAAAAAAACAGTAAACTGGGATTAATGGAACCCAAAAGCGTGAATCTTGCTTTCTGGAAAAGGAAACCATGACTGAAAATTTGAAGCCTATCAGAAGTAACATTCTACAGGTGTTTCGTGACGTACAAAGATTCCAAGTTTTATCAAAATTTGGTGCACTGACAAATGTGCCAACACATAAAGTTAACTTAATGATTACTATTCTGGTTGTAAGATGCATCAACCATTAAATACTGAATCCATTCAGAGGAAGACTGAAATATATATAACGTGAATTCACGCGAATCACAGTTTCACACATCAAACTGGTAGATGCGAACTTACACTTATACTTTAATTTCACTCGTCGCCGCAGAGAGTTTTGGATGTTATCGGAGCCATTGTAGGATGCTGCGGATGGGTTCTACAACTTTCATCATAGGGCACTTACAAGGTACGTACAGTCCTATACATGCCAATTCTTCATAGAATCTTGGCCTCGTTACCTACACAGGCGTTGTAAATTTGAAGATGATCGTATAAGTCTTTCTCGAGTTCTGTGCGAAAAGAAAACGAAAAGTTGGAAGAAAACAAAATAAAAAAAAAAAAAGGAAAAACAATCAGACGAGTGCTGAAGTTTCGCTTTCGGGATACCTAATAATTTTATTAAGACTCTGTATCCAACATGACTATAGTTGGTAGTTACGTTTAAAGCCTATCAACTACCCGAGGGTCATTAAGACTGCATTTTACCTTTAAGCCACAAAATAAAGTTACTTTATCCTTCAACTGCGGATTAAATAAAACTCTCAAGTGTTTGTATCAAGATACCCATCAGTGTATATACACAGCTGCTCTCAGGGCATATACATCGAGAGAAATGAATCCCTTAGAATATATGCAATGTTGCATGACTAATTGTCTATGCAAATTTCAGAAATTGATGTCAGTCCCAAGAGGCGTTCTCCAGCTATTTTTCGCCAAGAACTCTGCAGATCAACACTATCCATCAACACCGAGACACCAGAATACAGCTAGTACTGTCATATATTCTAATAGTTGGGTACAAGTTCGTGTTTAGGTGAAGAAAATTACACAAGGTGTGGTACAAGTTGCTTTACCGAGAATCATTATCTATGTATTTTGCTGCACTGATTTGTTGACTGTCTTGTGGTTTAATACGCTGGGTGTAGTAGTTAGCTGACTGTCTTGTGGTTTAATACGCTGGGTGTAGTAGTAAGTTGACTGGTTTGTGGTTTAATAAGTTGGGTATAGTAGTGAGTTGACTGGCTTGTGGTTTAATACGCTGGGTGTAGTAGTAAGTTGACTGGCTTGTGGTTTAATAAGCTGGGTATAGTAGTGAGTTGACTGGCTTGTGGTTTAATGCGCTGGGTGTAGTAGTAAGTTGACTGGTTTGTGGTTTAATAAGCTGGGTATAGTAGTGAGTTGACTGGCTTGTGATTTAATACGCTGGGTGTAGTAGTGAGTTGACTGGCTTGTTGCTCAATACGCTGGGTGTAGTAGTGAGGTGACTGGCTTGTTAATACGCTGAGTGTAGTAGTGAGTTGACTGGTTGTTCAATACGATGGGAGTAGTACTGAGTTGACTGGCTTGTGGTATTATATGCTGGGTATCTTTGAGACCTGACCAGTTTACGGTTCAATACACTGGGTGTAGCAACGAGTTAAGTAGCCTGTGGTTTTGTCGAAATTTTATTGCGAGTAGTGTTAACCCTCATTTGTTTTACAAGACTACAGGATAAACCAATTAAAAATTATAACGAAGGAGAAACACCACATTCTTCTGCATCATCGAGTAATATTTACCAGTCTGGTTCCCAAAACTTACAGTTACTAATTATTAAGAACTGGTGAAAGTAGATTTCCCACTGCCATACCAAATGCTGTAGTGTAAAACTCACTATTCAACACAAACTTTGCATCAACAATGCAGAGTTTGATAAGCTCAATGACTGCAGACACAGGCAATGTGCACTCTCTCCTAGTAGCTCTGGAAGAACGTAAGACTCTCACGTCCTTAAAGACAAATGAAAAAGTCCAAATCGTAATGTTTGCCACTGGACGCGACAAACACCGAAAAACTATATTCACATTCACACAAAAGAGACAAGTAACTTCGTTAAAAAAAGGAAATCCTTTTAGAAGAATTTGTTGGAAAAAAAATTCTTACGTCGACGAGAATTAAAATTTGAATGAAAAAAAATTGAATCAATGCTCCTTTACTTCTACCCTGTCTGTATGTCTTACCCTCACCCTGTCTGTATGTCTTACCCTCGCCCTGTCTGTATGTCTTACCCTCGCCCTGTCTGTATGTCTTACCCTCACCCTGTCTGTATGTCTTACCCTCACCCTGTCTGTATGTCTTACCCTCACCCTGTCTGTATGTCTTACCCTCGCCCTGTCTGTATGTCTTACCCTCACCCTGTCTGTATGTCTTACCCTCACCCTGTCTGTATGTCTTACCCTCACCCTGTCTGTATGTCTTACCCTCACCCTGTCTGTATGTCTTACCCTCGCCCTGTCTGTATGTCTTACCCTCACCCTGTCTGTATGTCTTACCCTCACCCTGTCTGTATGTCTTACCCTCACCCTGTCTGTATGTCTTACCCTCACCCTGTCTGTATGTCTTACCTTCACCCTGTCTGTATGTCTTACCCTCACCCTGTCTGTATGTCTTACCCTCACCCTGTCTGTATGTCTTACCCTCACCCTGTCTGTATGTCTTACTCTCACCCTGTCTGCATGTCTTACTCTCACCCTGTCTGTATGTCTTACCCTCACCCTGTCTGTATGTCTTACCCTCACCCTGTCTGCATGTCTTACCCTCACCCTGTCTGTATGTCTTACCCTCACCCTGTCTGTATGTCTTACTCTCACCCTGTCTGTATGTCTTACTCTCACCCTGTCTGTATGTCTTACCCTCACCCTGTCTGTATGTCTTACCCTCACCCTGTCTATATGTCATACCCTCACCCTGTCTGTATGTCTTACCCTCACCCTGTCTACATGTCATACCCTCACCCTGTCTGTATGTTTTACCCTCATCCCTGCATGGGGGGGTAGATAGATGGGCTGGGCTTTTTAATGACCTGAGGTAGATAACACCATTCACAGCTGGGAGTAAAGAAATATAAAAGTGCAAACTTAGGTTTTTCTCAAATCCTAGTGTATATAGAAATATTTGGTCCAATTTCACTAGTAATAATATATCCCCCCAAAATATAATGAAACATACTATATTATAAATGGATTAAATACGAGGTACACTGTTTAAGTGTATTACTGCTAAGACCATTACGCAACACAAAAGATGAAATACAGTATTACCAAGGAAATCAATTAGGTGGATCATAATGGGCAGTAGTTGTGAAAGACCTGCGATACATAATGAAGCACTAATCATAAAATTCGAGGATGCACACTAACATTAACAAAACTTACACACACACACACACACATATACATGTACACCATTACCCACCAACAACTATTGTTACGAGTTATTTTATTTTTTATACACAATTTAAAATTACGATCAAAATTAAAAAAAAAAGAAATATGCAGGGAACTGCGGCTATAATATTTACGGTGAGAGGTTCTTGATCCAGGAAATCCGAGCTGCTCTTTCTTGTCTTGGCTCAGACCTGATTGCCCATTCCCTTAGTACTGCTTGACTCTCACAAATGTTTAGTGTTTCCTCATAAATATAATACATTATTCTGGTGGTGACAACTGCAGAGAGGAGGATCTTACACACGGAGGTCATGGATCGACTGGCAGGCCTCTTGCAGTGATCACATATCTCGTGGCCAACCTATACAGTGCCCTCACTCTATGGGTTGGCCACTCACCTTCGTACGCTTGTATAAATTAGCTTGTGTACATTCCTGGGCACAGACTGAAGAGGCAGAGAAGAACGGTGAAAGATGACGAGGAGGATGAAGTTTTCAGTCCATCAGCCTGGAGTCGATGTGTTTAGTCCGTCAATATTGAGAAAAGCGCCTCCCAGGATTGATGGACTGAACACATTTATTCCAGACTGAGGGACTGATTACCTCATTCTCCTCCTCATCTTTCACCATTCTTCTTTGTATTGGACTGAAAAAGCCAATAAAAATTCCCAAATGTTGCACCAAGTGTCTCATTCTTCAACATCTCGGTTTTCCAAACCATTACATCAAACTGAAGAAACGTGTTCCACAAGCGAAACGTCTCAGTAAAGTTCCTCCTGTCATTATATCCTTTTCATCACTTGTCGATTCTGAGTCATTTGTCTCCAATCATTTATTCTGTTTCTGTGGAGCTCTACACGTGCCTATTTTTTTTTTTTACCTGATACGTGATAAACGACTGATGACAGTACACCATCCTGTAAACTGTTGAATTTACAAAGATAAGAGATGTTATCCTGCCTCAACTAATTAACAGGGTAAACGGTTTTATTCTGCCTCTGCTTATTTGCAGAATAAGAGCTGTTATCCTATCTCTGCTCCTTTACCGGATAAGAGCTGTTATCCTGCCTCTGCTCTTTTCAAAGCCCCGTGAGCTGTGGCTGGATGGCGCTGTGTATAGTACAGTATCTGTTTTTTTTTAATTCAATCTGCTGGTGAAAAGCTTATTACACAATGATCATTAATTCCTACAGTCATTCGTACACTAACATGAATACCTAAATCCCTAAAACAGTGATAAAAGAAGACTCTCTGGGTACACTCACTGCAATACACATTTCTCGGCCTTTGAAATAATAATCTTGGGATGTAAACTACACAACTGCTGTACAGTTGCACACTTAAAACAATTATAATAATAGCACAAACTGAACCATTATCATAAGTACTAACAAAAATAATTAATATACACAAATAAATTAAGAATGGCAGGAGTTTTCTGAAAGATGTATTATGAAGCAACAGAATGTTCCAGTGTTATGCTCAGTGTTAAAGAAGAGTGAGGACAGGAGGAGGGGGAACGCTCATGTAGTCACCCTTAAACAACTAAATCACTCTCTCTTAATTGAGAAAATGAAGGGAAGAACTAGCATAGTCACTCTTTGATAACCGTGAAAGTGAAGGGAAGGTCACATGTAGTCTCCCTTCGTATAACTCTCAAATGGTATAAACCTTGGTAATAAATACCGACAAGTTGGTTTAGAAAGACACGTAAGCAAACACTATTACATATTTATTAGAAAACGTTTCGGTCCTGGGACCGAAACGTTGATGCTACGAGCCTTTTACGAAAATCAGAACAAGGCAAAAAACTACTTAAACTTTTACCAGGTCAACCGAAACCAGCACGTCTGTATGGCCTTCCTAAGACACACAAACCTGGCATCCCACTACGGCCTATCACTTCGGGCATAGGGAGTGCACCACACAGACTAGCCGGCCACCTTGCCAAATACCTTTCAGCGCTTCTGGGCACCATCAGTCAAGCCCACCTCAAGCACTCAGGTGACCTTCTCTCTCGAATTTCCAACCTGAATGTCAAAAACAAAAGCATGGCTTCCTTCGATGTCACAGCCCTCTTCACCAACGTTCCTACTGACGCTGCAATCAACATTCTGAGACAGAGGCTCACTGAAAACCACGACCTCCCTTTACCTCTTCTAGACTTCATCAGTCTAGTGGAACTTTGTGTTAATTTCAACTTCTTCAAGTATCAGGACAACTGTTACAAACAGTGCTTTGGGATGGCAATGGGCAGCCCGTTCAGTGCTGTGCTTGCCAACCTCTTCATGGAAAACCTGGAGACAGAGAAATTCAGCACCCTCATTCCCAACACCGTTACCTGGCTAAGATACGTTGATGATGTATTGGTTTTCTATCCAAGACGTCTCAATATCCAGGCCTTTCTCAACAAGATCAATGCAGTTGAACCATCAATAAAGTTTACACTTGAACTCGAAAATGATGGCAAACTTCCTTTCCTCGACGTTCTACTGTGCAGATCTCCCGACAGTGACAAACTTCTCTTCAAAGTGTATAGAAAAACCTACCAACAAGGACGATCTATACACTTTTATTCACACCAAGACACCCGCACTAAGAGAGGAGTCCTCATTGGCTTCTTCTTGAGAGCTCTTCGCATCTCCAGCCCTTGTTTTCTAGAAGAAGAATGCACTTACATAACACAAGCCTTTACACGTCTTCAGTTCCCATCTTTCTTCATCCGAGATTGCAGACTTAAGGCACAAGCTATTCTCAACAAACCGCCCATGGAACAGCCCCCTAAGCAGTTCATAGTACTCCCATGTGGTGATGTTGCCACGAATACTCGCCGGGCACTTGCTATGAGTAACATCAACGTTTCCACCATAAGCACATCATCTATCAAAGACCTCACTACGAAACGCAGCCCCACACCTCTAACTTCTCCCAAGAAATATGTAGGCGAGACAGGCAGACATCTTGCAGTCCGCCTGAATGAGCATCGAAATGCCTCTAACAAAGACGATGTAAGGTACGCCTGTGTCCTCCACAGAGACTCCACGGGACATTTGATGAACTGGAATGAGGCACAACTCGTTCTCACCGAACCAGACCTCAGACGCCGACGGTGCCTAGAAGCCTCACTAATCGCCGTCACCGACACTATAGAACGCAACACTGGAAACTACAAAATTTCAAAAACATTGGCATACATGATACTTAAGCACCACCAACCCAACAACACAGGAGTCACATGATTTCATCGTCTACCCATCCTCATCATAGGCAGAGGTTGTTTTGATAAGGACCTGCCTCGCATGGGACAGTAGGCCTTCTACAGTGTTCCTCCATTCTTATGTTCTTTTGACATTCCTCAGGTCACGTGCGTCACACCTCACTCTCCGCCTATATATATAATGCCTTTCTACCTCTGTATGTTAGAAGTGATCAAGGTCTCAGGACCGAAACGTTTTCTAATAAATGTCATAGTGTTTGCTTACGTGTCTTTCTAAACCAACTCTCAAATAACACAGGTTTCCTTCCTCTCCAAGATGAAGCCGAAAGAATTATTATTTCCTTCCCTTGGAGATAGATATAAATACTTCCCTTCCTTCCAGAAAAAGATAAAAGTTATTTTCCTCATTTTGGTGAAATAAAAGTTCTTCCTGTCCTTGCAGGGAATGTAAAAATTATACCATTTTTCCTTAAGTGAGAATTAGGATATTGTATCACTTCCTCTCGGGCAAATGTGGAGAAAAATATAAATTCCTTCCCACGTAGACACAACACAGGATAAAAAAAAATGACAGCAGTCATCTCCACGGAATACATACATAATTACTATTGTCACGGCAAAGTGCTAAACCCGAAGGGGTCATACATCACTTGGTGATGGATGAGGTAAAGAGAAAACAATCATATTTGATTCAAGGTATGGTACAGGTTACCTTCAAGTTTACCTTCCCCTTCGAATCTTAGATGGAGAGAGACGGGTGGAACAAAAACTTCCCCTTGCGGAAATGAGGGAATCTCGTGTTATGAAGCAGTTAGGGAGGCGGCGTAAGAAGCGGGCAGCACATGCATGAGCAGACATGGAGTGCTCTAAGAAAAGTCCCCAAGTTGCTCAGGATGGATCTAGCTCATCTCTTTTCAACAATGTCTATTACAATCGGATACAATTTTAGGTTACGCATGTAGTGTTCATGTTGAAAACATATGCATTGTAGCGTGGATGATTCAGCTGCACATTGCAACTAGCTGGCCAGCAACACCTTTGGTCAACATTCTCTTCCCCTGACTTTTTTTTTATTTTTTATTTAGAATGACAGTACATATACAGAGTACATACAATTATTAACATGGTACATCAATAAGGTACAAAGATAAACAGTAATTTACTTACGGAGAGTACCGTACTCAAACACCTTCAAAATTTTTTTACGATAAGGTATCTCGATGGTTCTTCAATCATTTTAGTATATCTGTCATCTACTTGTCGATTCCGGGATTACTGTCTGGTTCCAGACCAGGTCTCCAGGTTAATGCCCTAATTAATCAGGCGGTAACAGTACGCAACCCAACATACTACGCAACACAGCCTGGCTGATCATGACCCGACTTGAATAACTTGTCAAGTTGCCTGTTAAAGATAGCTAGAGGTATGCTGGTAACTCTTCCTGAAATTTAAAAGACTCCATATATTCACCTATTAAAAAATCTTGAAATCCAAGAATGTGGATGCTAAACATTTCTACGCTGCTCCGAAGTGACAATTGCTCCCAGCAGTGGCAGATTATATTTATGGGGAAATGTTAAACCCGTTAGGATCACACATCATCTGGAAACTAGAAAGTAATCAAGCTTGATCCAAGGAAGGAAAAAGCAACTCCAGTTCCCTGGATCAAGAGCCCTTCACCATCATCAAGGGCACTCCCCACTTGAAGGGTGAACGGTGTGAACCTTGGTACTTCCCTTATAAGCCTTATGTATCGTGTATACACCATGGAAAGTCCGACTCGTCGAGTGTGGATGAACCAGCAGGAACGTTGGCTGAATCATTAATGTTAAGTTCCTATGAACTGATGAATATAATTTCTTCATTTGTGTCAAATATGAGCCAAGAAATTCCAGCGCATATATCTTGCAACGCTCCGGATATGGCAAAATAATCCATGTGACTGTCAACCTCTTCTTATGGCATATGAACTTCTAGGAGTAGGCTTTGATGCTCGTTGTCTCTTGATCCAATTAACGAGAGCTACCCATCTCTTCCTCGGATCAAACTTTATTGCCTCTCACTCTCCGGGGACTGTATGACTCTTAAAGGATAATAATGATAATGGATATATGCTCATAATTTTTATTGTCATCTTAAGACGAGACAATATTTCAAACTCTCCTCCACTTGTCTCTCACTTTTATTGTCATGGGGAAGCGCTAAGACAGTAGGGGCTCATGCAGTGTCTGGAGAACAGGAGGCAATCAGAAGCTAAGCGAATCCAGGAAGTGAAGACATACCCAATTCCTTAAATCATTAGTCATTCATAGAGATCTACCAAGGTAACAGACGTGCATCTACACCTTTTTTTTCTCCCTCCACCACGAGGAACTTAAAAGGTTCTAAGCTTATGTTGTCCATAGTTTATATGTTTTAGAACGGCAACTTCACTCTGGCAGTCGAGCTGCAGCCAGGAGAATATGAATAATAATATCACATGTTTGAAGCTGAGAAGGAATAAACTTACTTGAGCAGCGACTCACAAAGCATAGCGAGCGCAAATATCCAGTTACATGCACTTGACAGTCTTCCCTTTTAACTCGCTCCTTATGTTTGCTGCCTTGATTTACCGATGCTGCCTTGCTAACTGGTCTAACGAATAGCAGGTTGGCCATTCGGATGAGTAATTCGATGAATGACTGTTAATCTAGCTAATCACCCTTTCAAGTACCGGTACAATGAATACTTCTCTATTTTTATACCCTAGAAGGCTGAGACAAATTCTATGTTAACTCAGTGTTCAACCCGCGGTGGATCACTGAGAGCAAGGAGTGCTGGTTGTTCTACCTCTCTTTGGTTGCCCATGCTTCCTACAACTCTTAACAGTGTTCATTATACAACACTGATGTCCATAATGATGATTCATCCGCATCAACACTCTACATCTTGTGTCTTAGAAACCTTCCGATGCTTGAGGCATCATGATCTAAGAAGCAGGTGATCAGTGAGTCTGAAGTGCAGGTGATGACATATTTACAGCTGACGTATCTGCTCTTACAGAACCTATTCTTTGTTCCTGACCATGTTACACACACACTACACACACACACACACACACACACACACACACACACATACCAATATATATATATATATATATATATATATATATATATATATATATATATATATATATATATATATATATATATATATATGTCGTGCCGAATAGGTAAAACTGGTCATTTAGCAAGAACTCATTTAAAATTAAGCCCTTTCCAAAAATTTCTCCAACACGTTTAAAGATATATTTTTTTCATTAATGTTAATGTAAAAATTTATAATTTTGCATCAAAAGAATCTTAGAAAACTTACCTAACCTTATTATAACGAGAACAATTTATTTTAGCCTAACCCAACTAAATATATTTTAGATTTGTTTACAATAATTTAATACTAAACAAACACAGTGAAATATATTTTTTTTGTTAGGTTCAGAATGATTTTGGCGAAATTATTGCATACACAAATTTTAGCTTGTCTTATATGGCAAGATGAGCGTTGCTATTTAAGCCAAGATCGCAAGTTCTGCCTATTCGGCACGACATATATATATATATATATATATATATATATATATATATATATATATATATATATATATATATATATATATATATATATATATATATATATATATATATATATATATATATATATATATATATATACACGAGGAAGTTGGGACCAGGTACCTGTTTTTGTTTTCACTTTACCTCCAAGAGACGGACCAAAAACAAACTCGCCGAGACTCCTTCCCAGTATGACTTGGATCCAATTACCCTCTTTTTTACCTAAGTTACCCTCTAATGTTAATAAAATAATTATGTCAATTAAGGGTGTGCGCGAGGCGCTCATCTTCCGGGAGGAATGTGAACACGGCCAGGAAGGTGAGATTGTCACTGGCAACTCTGGGTACACTGTGATCCTCCGTCTCTCACCAATTTGTAATTAATGTTAAATTAGGTTTGGGTGGTGAAGTTGAAATTCTTGGCTTCTTAAATTATGGGTTTGCTCCTGGGCGCAATAAATGAGATTTTTTTATTTTGCTCATTATGAAGAAAGGAGAACTGTGCTTTTAGTCTGGGACCGGTACACTCCAAGACGCGATGACATATGTATATATATATATATATATATATATATATATATATATATATATATATATATATATATATATATATATATATATATATATATATATATATATATATATATATATATAAGAACTGTAAAATTTTAAGTGTATTG
>NC_069422.1:35728242-35733242 GCF_026875155.1 Cherax quadricarinatus
AGGAATGGGATAAATGCTGGGAGGGCCCAGGCACCCAAGAATGGCACTCGTTGACATGGATCTAGATTTGGTCCATGACCAGGGAGGCATAAGACGTATGGGGTTGTTAGGGCGTGACGTATAGGGTTGTCAGAGTGCAACACCCCAGTGGTCATCTAGCTCTTCCTATAATAACAATAAATGTCCGAAAAATTAAAATTCTCACGTACGGTAGTGAAAATATTGACTCCACCACTAATAATAATTCAGTCTTAATACATTATGAAAATTTAAAGAAATATGCACTTCCATTTAAAAGTTCATGAAATCACCTAAGCTTTTTAAAAGATCTTTGCTCTTCTGTGAAATAATCTACTATGAATCCATTTATGAGCATTGTACTTCATACAATTAGTATAAGAATGGCTGGTGGACCATTATTTACACCTAGATATAAACTCTCTAACTGTAATTAACCCTTAGAAACCGCAGCGAGTCAAAGTCAGCCCAGGAACACCAAGACATGTCAGTGAAAAGGATGGAACCCAAAAGTCGAAACAACTGCTTCAAGTTCGGCAAATCAGATTGAAAGTGTGATAAATGTTTTAAAAAAACGACAAGTTGAAGATCGAGACACTTATTTAGCATATGAGAATCTTTATTGAGGAAACGTTTCGCCACACATTGGCTTAATCAGTCCAATGCAAATCACAAGGGTGTAAGGAGAGGAGGAGTTTGAGGTAATCAGTCCCTCAGCCTGGAGTTGATGTGTTCAGTCCATCAATCTTGTAGAAAGTACAGCATAGGGCCGTAGACGTGGCTTATATACTATAGTCAGGTGAGGCGAAGCAGGAGAAAACGGGGTTATAGTGGTACATCCACTAGACGAAGTAGGTCTTCGTCCAAAGGTTGGACAAGGTTGAAGAATTCTTTGTAACAAGATCCTATGATGTTGCTACAAAGAATTCTTCAACCTTGTCCAACCTTTGAACGAAGACTTACTTCGACTAGTGGATGTACCATAATAACCGGTGGGAAAATTGGACCTGCCTCGCATGAGCCAGCAGGCCTGCTGCATTGTTCCTTCTTTCTTATGTTCTTATAACCCAGCCTCCTCCTGCTTCGCCTCACCTGACTACAGTATATAAGCCACGTCTACGGCCCTATGCTGTACTTTCTACAAGATTGATGGACTGAACACATCAACTCCAGGCCGAGGGACTGATTACCTCAAACTCCTCCTCTCCTTACACCCTTGTGATCTGTATTGGACTGATGAAGCCACTGTGTGGCGAAACGTTTCCTCAATAAAGGTTCCCATATATTGCATAAGTTGTTCAATCTTCAGAGTGCAAGTGTCTGGAGCTCTGACAGCTTTCATATGTTTAAGAGGCTACTCTATAGTGAAGGTATATTATACTATGAAGGTATCTTATATTATATAGTGAAGGTATCTTATATATTGAAGGTATTTTATATTGTGTCTCATGAAGACAGTATCTCTTGCCGAATGTAAAGTATAAGATATTGTGTATGGTATACCCAGAGGCTGATAGACGTTCAAACACCTGCACAACGCCACATCTATTAGTGTATCGAGAAACTCCTGGCCAATATATTTTACATTTAAAATTGATGATGCTGGGTTACTAAGAACAGGCTGCAACAGGTTTAAAGTAATAGCATTAAAAACACACTTCCAATGCGAAGCGTGATCACACTTACACTGGTGGTTTCTTTCGAACCTCACACTGCGAAAGGCAGAACATTTCGCACAGCCGCACCTACAAGTTTAATGTTCAGAATTCAGAAATCCTGACCCAGCCTCGCATGTGAATACAAAATTCAACACCAGTCAAAGATCATTTATAAAATTAAAACACAAATTGCCAGGGTCTATGGAACTATTAATGAAGAGACTCATAGATTTTCCAGTTATTTTATATTAGCAGAAAATGCACCCTGTCTATCACTCGACATAGCAGGCCACTACCCTACCTCACTCCTTCAGGCTTCCGTAGAGGCCGCCACCATTTTCCTTTTAAATATGTGATGGTGGAGTTTTGTTCGTCAGAAAACAGGGACATTATACTTTTACTGCTTCTGGTGTGAGGACCGATAAGACAACGGAAGACTTCGGTCAGGTGACCACAGAACTCTCCACCGAAGGAATCATTACACAAAATAACCCGTACATAGGGGAGAGAAAAGCATACGACGACGTTTCGGTCTGTTCCCAAACATGGGGAACACTCAGTTAATGACCTATTAAGTGGCTAAGGTTTGTCTGGCTAGGTTTCTACCTCATTTAGAGACAAAGGATATCTAAACAGCTGACTGCCGAGATGGCTCAGTTTGTCGAGTGGGTGTAGTTTCTGGTGTAATTACTATTAATTAAGAGTGTTTAAGAAAAAGGAGCTACCAGCATGTTTGTAACTTATGTAGCCGTAGTTGGCCACTACATCTCTCCATGCTGAGCCAGCATTAACAAGCTACATTGTATAATAACAAGTCTCTCAGCAACATTATCACGTCAGCTCATGGTTTTTTTTATCCTGACTTCTATTCTTGCTATTTTTTATATCGCATTTTTCCCTGCTATTTACGTTGTTTTGTCCTGCTGGCGCTCGTCTCAATTAGGATTTAATGATAATTTAATCTTTTCCCGTCTTTCCTCCCGCCCGTCCATCCTTGTCCTTCATTTCCTCCTCGTTTTTCGTCGTTTTCCTCCCATCTTTGCCTCCCGTCATCCCTTTTGTCCTGCCCTTCCTGGGTATCTTTACTATTGAAACGTTTCGCCTACACAGTAGACTTCTTCAGTTAAATACAGAGGCAGCAAGTGTAGTAGCGAAATAAAGATGATGTAATCAGTCCATCATTCTTGGAGATATAGTATTTAAGGTGGTCAGTCCCTCAGCTTGGAGAAGAGTTCAGCTCCACTGTCTGGAACGATCTGAAGCTGAAGCATGAGAATGGAGTCTTAAATATTGTCGAAGGTGAGGTGGAAGATCTCGAAGTCGTTGCAAGGGATGAGACTCACTAGTAGAAGCAAGAAGACAAGAACTGTAGATCATTGCATCAAGCCTTTGTTAAGCAGGTCCCTCTGGAACCCATCGCTTCTCACTGATAACCAGTAGTTAAGCGATGAAGTTGTGAAAAATGTTCTCTGTACCAAGGAACCGTTGTGCTGTTGTCTCTGACAGATATGTTGAAAATGGTATAAAACACCGACAAGTCGTCGGTATTTCATAACATTTTCAACACATCTCCAGCTTCCTTCCCTTCATGTCCTCTATTCTCTCCTGTCCTTACTTACCTCTTTGTCTTCTCCTCCACCAGTTCTTCTCGTTCTTCACTATATCTGCTTAAGTTTCGATTTATTTAACACTAATCAGTTTTAAATATTTAGTAACATTTTACTCAATAACGATACAAAACAGTTTACTATGTGGTCCTTCAGGTTTGATCTGAGGAGAGGTTAGATAGTTCTAATTACTTGGATCAAGAGCCCTTCACCAGCATCAAAACACTCTCCTTGGAATGATGAGCACTCCAGGATACTTTAATAAGTACCCTGCCGAACTCTGCACTTGATAGTGTACACTGTTGTGCTGCTATTTTGTTCTCTTCCTCCCTTCCACTCTTACTCATCCTCCCCAACTCTCATTCTAACCTTCCCTAAATTACGCCTTTATCTCCTACTTTCAGTACCTCACCCTTCATCTGACTATTCTCATTCCCTTGCCTCCTCATCACCTCCCTCCCTCACGTTCCCATCCACCCTTGTACACAGCATACTTTTTAACTATATTAAAGGTTAAAGTATTCTTCACCGGTGGTGCACAGGTAAAATGCAGCCATATTGACCCTCTTGCTGTCGATAGGCATTTAATCTAACAAACTAATCATTTCCTAAGTTCTTTCCCCTCAGTACACCCCACTGATCAAGACCTGCCCAAAGTAATCTTCACTAGGATGACCTCAGTGGCTAAGTTGTCCCAGAGTCCTATCACTTAACAAGTCCTTCCCACTATGTATTCTCCATTGATCAAGTTTCCCTTGATCGGAGTCGTCCGCACAGAACAAGAACTAACCTCATACAGACAAACTAACACAAGGGGCGTGTACCCTAGAGTGGCGAGGGGATTATCCCCAGCTTCTCAGCTTTAAGGCATACTTGAGCAGGTGTTTAATTACTACCAGGGAGTGGACGGCCCATGTTACCTTGGATGTCGCATTACTAGACTAGCACCTAAATCCTCGGGTGTTAAACATGTGTAAGAACGAAGAACGATATTAATATTAACTTGGGCACTGGTTCCACATGACGTACTGCCAACAATCGTTGAGAGAAATGTTGTCGAAAAAGCCTCTACCGAGCACCGTTTCGCTCTTAAAGCTCCATACAAAACCTCTATGTAGAGCTTTTTTTAAAGTTGTACACCAGCGGCTTTTAAACGGGAGGGATTCGCCCCTCGGGTGACGTGAGTAATTTCCACAGATGGAAACCCAAAGCAAAAATAAGGAATTGCCTTAACATGTGTTTGTATGTGCATATTTGGATTTTCAAGGGGGTAGGGAGGTCTTGTTCACCATAGACAGTTCAAAATATCCTAAGTGGTAACTACGTCAATCGAAATATGAAATTCCACTAAAAGTGACTAGATTTAGGCAAACCTCGTTTTTTTTATTCTGGCAAGATTGTACTCTCTCGCTGCATCAGAATCCACACATCTTGAAGCTGTACGGATTATGACGATATTTGGATGTACGTATCTCAGTCAGGCTACATTGTCTGCACTGGTTGTTGTCAAGACCAAAATGCAGAATCAAGGTGAAGGCTGAAGGAGACTTACGTTGTGCTTCCTCAGCCACGTTCTCACGCATTCGCGATCTGGTATATCTGGACCTAGACCTGGAGGGTGTTGCGGGGGTCAACGCTCCCATGGCCTGGTCCATGACCAGGCCTGGCGGTGGATCAGGGCCTCATCAACCAGGCTGCTACTGCCGCCCGCACGTAA
>NC_069422.1:35738242-35820742 GCF_026875155.1 Cherax quadricarinatus
TTATCCATGTTAGCAGATGATGCGAAACAAATATGTATGTTAACCGAAGAGGACAGGGAGAGGTTCCAAAATGACAAGGAGGCTGTAAAGTGGACATTAGAATTCACTTCTGATAAATGCAAAGTATGAAAAAAGGGAAGGGAGAAACCCTGACATGAATACACACCACGAGAAACAATGAGGACATCGTACAAGGAGAAAGATCTAGGATTAAACATTACAGCAAGTATATATCTAAAGTAAACATCAATTCGACCAATTTATATGGCATATGCAAAACTAGCTAATCTAAGAACAGCTTTCAAGAAATTCAAAGATAGTATGCAGCGCCACCATGGAGCCCCACCTGATCAAGCATACAAAGGAGTTCTAAAAGATTCTGTAGTCATCGACGAGATTAGTACTGGAAATGAGGGCGCTGGGTTACAAAGCAAAACTCAATAAACTCGACCTAAGAAGAGTACAAGAGATGAGGAACGATCATGACATACCAAATGCTCAAGGATCATGTATGAGATGACAGCTAAAAACGCAGATGGGTCACAAGAACCTTAGTAAGTACTTTTTTTCAATCACAGGATTGCAAATGGAACGAACAAGACAAAGATATGGATGAGGTGAACACTATATGCAGTTTCAAGATAAGATATGATCGAGCACTGAGTGCCAGAAATTTGCACTGTCCATTCATGGAATTTATAAAGCGAGGAGCTATTAACTCGTGTGTTTGTTAGTTACCATTTTGTCCTAGGCACATGTCGATTAGACACTAGGCCTGTTGTCTGTGTGTGTGTGTGTGTGTGTGTGTGTGTGTGTGTGTGTGAGTGTACTCACCTAGTTGAGGTTGCAGGGGTCGAGTCCAAGTTCCTGGCCCTGCCTCTTCACTGGTTGCTACTAGGTCACTCTCCCTGAACCATGATCTTTATCGTACCTCTGCTTAAAGCTATGTATGGATCCTGCCTCCACTACATCGCTTCCCAAACTATTCCACTTACTGACTACTCTGTGGCTCAAGAAATACTTCCTAACAACCCTTTGATTCATCTGTGTCTTCAGCTTCCAACTGTGTCCCCGTGTTGCTGTGTCCAGTCTCTTGAACATCCTGTCTTTGTCCACCTTGTCAATTCCTCTCAGTATTTTGTAAGTCGTTATCATGTACCTCCTATCTCTCCTGTCCTCCAGTGTCGTCAGGTTGATTTTCCTTAACCTCTCCTCATAGGACATACCTCTTAACTCTGGGACTAGTCTTGTTGCAAACCTTTGCACTTTCTCTAGTTTCTTTACATGCTTGGCTAGGTGTGGGTTCCAAACTGGTGCCGCATACTCCAATATGGGCCTAACATACACGGTGTACAGGGTCCTGAACGATTCCTTATTAAAATGTCGGAATGCTGTTCTGAGGTTTGCCAGGCGCCCATATGCTGCAGCAGTTATTTGGTTGATGTGCGCTTCAGGAGATGTGCCTGGTGTTATACTCACCCCAGATCTTTTTCCTTGAGTAATGTTTGTAGTCTCTGGCCCCCTAGACTGTACTCCGTCTGCGCTCTTCTTTGCCCTTCCCCAATCCTCATGACTTTGCACTTGGTGGGATTGAAATCCAGGAGCCAGTTGCTGGACCAGGTCTGCAGCCTGTCCAGATCCCTTTGTAGTTCTGCCTGGTCTTCGATTGAATGAACTCTTCTCATCAACTTCACGTCATCTGCAAACAGGGACACCTCGGAGTTTATTCCTTCCGTCATGTCGTTCACAAATACCAGAAACAGCACTGGTCCTAGGACTGACCAATGTGGGACCCCGCTGGTCACAGGTGCCCACTTTGACACCTCGCCACGTACCATTACTCGCTGCTGTCTTCTTGACAAGTATTCCCTGATCCATTGCAGTGCCTTCCCTGTTATCCCTGCTTGGTCCTCCAGTTTTTGCACTAATCTCTTGTGTGGTACTGTGTCAAACGCCTTCTTGCAGTCCAAGAAAATGCAATCCACCCCCCCCTCTCTCTCTTGTCTTACTGCTGTCACCATGTCATAGAACTCCAGTAGGTTTGTGACACAGGATTTCCCGTCTCTGAAACCATGTTGGCTGCTGGTGATGAGATCATTCCTTTCTAGATGTTCCATCATTCTTCTCCTGACAATCTTTTCCATGATTTTGCATGCTATACATGTCAGTGACACTGGTCTGTAGTTTAGTGCTTCATGTCTGTCTCCTTTTTTAAAGATTGGGACCACATTTGCTGTCTTCCATGCTTCAGGCAATCTCCCTGTTTCGATAGATGTATTGAATATTGTTGTTAGGGGTACACATAGCACCTCTGCTCCCTCTCTTAGGACCCATGGAGAGATGTTATCTGGCCCCATTGCCTTTGAGGTATCTAGCTCACTCAGAAGCCTCTTCACTTCTTCCTCGGTTGTATGTACTCTGTCCAGCACATGGTGGTGTACCCCACCTCTCCGTCTTTCTGGAGCCCCTTCTGTCTCCTCTGTGAACACTTCTTTGAATCTCTTGTTGAGTTCCTCACATACTTCACGGTCATTTCTTGTTGTCTCTCCTCCTTCCTTCCTTAGCCTGATTACCTGGTCCTTGACGGTTGTTTTCTTCCTGATGTGGCTGTATAACAGCTTCGGGTCAGATTTGGCTTTTGCTGCTATGTCGTTTTCATATTGACGTTGGACCTCCCTTCTTATCTGTGCATATTCGTTTCTGGCTCTACGACTGCTCTCCTTATTCTCCTGGGTCCTTTGCCTTCTATATTTCTTCCATTCCCTAGCACACTTGGTTTTTACCTCCTTGCATCTTTGGGTGAACCATGGGCTCATCCTGGCTTTTTCATTATGCCTGTTACCCTTGGGTACAAACCTCTCCTCAGCCTCCTTGCACATTATTGCTACATATTCCATCATCTCATTAACTTGCTTCCCTGCCAGTTCTCTGCCCCACTGAACCTCATTTAGGAAGTTCCTCATTCCTGTGTAGTCCCCTTTCCTGTAGTTTGGTTTCATTTGTCCTGGCCTTCCTGCTTCCCCCTCCACTTGTAGCTCTACTGTGTATTCGAAGCTCAAAACCACATGATCGCTGGCCCCAAGGGGTCTTTCATATGTGATGTCCTCAATATCTGCACTACTCAAGGTGAATACTAAGTCCAGTCTTGCTGGTTCATCCTCTCCTCTCTCTCTTGTAGTGTCCCTTACGTGTTGGTACATGAAGTTTTCCAGTACCACCTCTATCATCTTAGCCCTCCATGTATCTTGGCCCCCATGTGGCTCCAAGTTCTCCCATTCGATCTCCTTGTGGTTAAAGTCGCCCATGATCAGGAGCTTTGCCCTGCATGCATGAGCTCTTCTGGCCACTGCAGCCAGTGTGTCAACCATCGCTCTATTGCTCTCGTCATACTCTTGCCTTGGCCTCCTGCTGTTCTGTGGTGGGTTATACATCACTGCAATTATCACCTTGGGACATCCAGAGTGAAGCGTTCCCGCTATGTAATCACTTTCTTCTCCGCTGTCTCCTCTCTCCAGCTCATCAAAATTCCATCGGTGTTTCATCAGCAATGCCACTCCTCCACCCTCCCTGTTCCTTCTCTCTTTTCTCAGGATCTGGTATCCCGATGGAAAGATGGCATTGCGCGCGTGTGTGTGTGTGTGTGTGTGTGTGTGTGTACTCACCTAGTTGAGGTTGCGGGGGTCGAGTCCGAGCTCCTGGCCCCGCCTCTTCACTGATCGCTACTAGGTCACTCTCCCTGAGCCGTGAGCTTTATCATACCTCTGCTTAAAGCTATGTATGGATCCTACCTCCACTACATCGCTTCCCAAACTATTCCACTTACTGACTACTCTGTGGCTGAAGAAATACTTCCTAACATCCCTGTGATTCATCTGTGTCTTCAGCTTCCAACTGTGTCCCCTTGTTACTGTGTCCAATCTCTGGAACATCCTGTCTTTGTCCACCTTGTCAATTCCTCTCAGTATTTTGTATGTCGTTATCATGTCCCCCCTATCTCTCCTGTCCTCCAGTGTCGTCAGGTTGATTTCCCTTAACCTCTCCTCGTAGGACATACCTCTTAGCTCTGGGACTAGTCTTGTTGCAAACCTTTGCACTTTCTCTAGTTTCTTCACGTGCTTGGCTAGGTGTGGGTTCCAAACTGGTGCCGCATACTCCAATATGGGCCTAACATATACGGTGTACAGGGTCCTGAATGATTCCTTATTAAGATGTCGGAATGCTGTTCTGAGGTTTGCTAGGCGCCCATATGCTGCAGCAGTTATTTGGTTGATGTGCGCTGCAGGAGATGTGCCTGGTGTTATACTCACCCCAAGATCTTTTTCCTTGAGTGAGGTTTGTAGTCTCTGACCCCCTAGACTGTACTCCGTCTGCCGCCTTCTTTGCCCTTCCCCAATCTTCATGACTTTGCACTTGGTGGGATTGAACTCCAGGAGCCAATTGCTGGACCAGGTCTGCAGCCTGTCCAGATCCCTTTGTAGTTCTGCCTGGTCTTCGATCGAGTGAATTCTTCTCATCAACTTCACGTCATCTGCAAACAGGGACACCTCAGAGTCTATTCCTTCCGTCATGTCGTTCACAAATACCAGAAACAGCACTGGTCCTAGGACTGACCCCTGCGGGACCCCGCTGGTCACAGGTGCCCACTCTGACACCTCGCCACGTACCATGACTCGCTGCTGTCTTCCTGACAAGTATTCCCTGATCCATTGTAGTGCCTTCCCTGTTATCCTGCTTGGTCCTCCAGTTTTTGCACCAATCTCTTGTGTGGAACTGTGTCAAACGCCTTCTTGCAGTCCAAGAAAATGCAATCCACCCACCCCTCTCTCTCTTGTCTTACTGCTGTCACCATGTCATAGAACTCCAGTAGGTTTGTGACACAGGATTTCCCGTCCCTGAAACCATGTTGGCTGCTGTTGATGAGATCATTCCTTTCTAGGTGTTCCACCACTCTTCTCCTGATAATCTTCTCCATGATTTTGCATACTATACATGTCAGTGACACTGGTCTGTAGTTTAATGCTTCATGTCTGTCTCCTTTTTTAAAGATTGGGACTACATTTGCTGTCTTCCATGCCTCAGGCAATCTCCCTGTTTCGATAGATGTATTGAATATTGTTGTTAGGGGTACACACACATATTGTGTGTGTGTGTGTGTGTGTGTGTGTGTGTGTGTGTGTGTGTGTGTGTGTGTGTGTGTGTGTGTGTGTGTGTGTGTGTGTGTGTGTGTGTGTTCGTGTGTGTGTGTGTGTGCGTGTGTGTGTACTCACCTATTTGTACTCACCTATTTGTGGTTGCAGGGGTCGAGTCACAGCTCCTGGCCCCGCCTCTTCGCTGATTGCTACTAGGTCCTCTCTCTCCCTGCCCCATGAGCTCTATCATACCTCGCCTTAAAACTATGTATGGTTCCTGCCTCCACCACATCACTTTCTAGGCTATTCCATGGCCTGACTACTCTATGACTGAAGAAATACTTCCTAACATCCCTTTGATTCATCTGAGTCTTCAACTTCCAATTGTGACCTCTTGTGTCTGTGTCCCATCTCTTGAACATCCCGTCTTTGTCCACCTCGTCTATTCCGCGCAGTATTTTATATGTCGTTATCATGTCTCCCCTGACCCTCCTGGCCTCCAGTGTCGTCAGGCCGATTTCCCTCAACCTTTCTTCATAGGACAATCCCCGTAGCTCTGGGACTAGTCTTGTTGCAAACCTTTGCACTTTCTCTAATTTCTTGACGTGCTTGACTAGGTGTGGATTCCAAACTGGTGCTGCATACTCCAGTATGGGCCTGACGTAGATGGTATACAGAGTCTTAAACGAATCCTTACTGAGGTATCGGAACGCTATCCGTAGGTTTGCCAGGCGCCCGTATGCTGCAGCAGTTATCTGATTGATGTGCGCCTCAGGAGATATGCTCGGTGTTATACTCACCCCCAGATCTTTTTCCTTGAGTGAGGTTTGCAGTCTTTGGCCATCTAAAGACTGCAAACCTCACTCAAGGAAAAAGATCTGGGGGTGAGTATAACACCCCCATGTGCATGTGTGTGTGTGTGTGTGTGTGTGTGTGTGTTGTGTGTGTGTGTGTGTGTGTTGTGTGTGTGTGTGTGTGTGTGTGTGTGTGTGTTGTGTGTTTGTGTGTATGTGTGTGCGTGTGTGTATGTGCGTGCGCGCTCACCTATATGTAGTTGCCTGGGTCGATTCACAGCACCTGGCGCTGTGTTTGTGTGTAAGTACTGCTATGGGAGAGAAGCTTATGTAGGTAGAACGTATGATAGGGAAGAAGAATATATACCGAAGGTGGTCTGTTTTGGGAGAAAAGAGTGTGTAGGTAATGTTTATCAGGAGAGAAAAATATGAGGAAGAGTGTTTTGGAAGAGAAGACGGCGAGGCAGGACTCTGAACCAAGGACAAGCAGGTAAATAATTAATGAGGCGCCGACTTGCATCCCCCCATTCCAGCCCTGGCGAGTGTGTTGGTGTTGAACCGACTCCCCACCTGGGGCGTTAGTACGTCGTTTAAGTATTATTTATGTACGGATCTCTTTAGTTAGCAAAGAAGCAGATGATATAATGAATAAGCAGGAGCGACTTCTACGACCTACAAACTTAACACGCATTGCATCTTTAAAATTGTAATTACAAGGAGGTATTTTTTATGTACTAAAGGTGTTTATTTCCTTACCTAAATTGGGGATAAGCACTCTTGTTTCACCTAACACTTAACCTGGATCTCTAGATCTAACACTTGACCAATGCCTCTTGTCTATCATACAACCCTAGAACTAAATATGCCTCTCAATGTGAAAGGTAAAGTCAATGTGTAAAAGAGAGTCAGTGTGAAAGATAAAAGCATCCGGAGTCTTTAAGGATACTAAGATTTATGCTAGTTACTTATAAATATAATTTATCTGCTAAGAGGAACCAACTTTCGTCTACCATTATTTGCAAGGACGGAGAGTTGCTAAGAAAGATGCAGAGGATGATGTGACTGCGGGAAGACTTGAGCAAATGGAAGAATTCATCTTGTAAGTGGGTAGTGAAATTCGATCCTAGGAAGTGCAGGGCGATGAAAACAGAGACGGAAAACGGAAGTCGGAATCATCGTTCAAACTGGGATAGGAAAACAGTGTTCCCCTCCCCTCAAGGACAATAGCTTCAGAAGCATATGCACAGCAAACAAACCAATGAAAAACCTTTAGAAATATGAACTAGGAGCCATTTACATATCTACGCAGCACCGAAAAGAATTATGTAGAAAGATTGAATGATATACACCTATCTACACTAGTGGAATATTATTTTAGATTTCGCCCCAAGGTCGACTTTACTGGGCAGTGCCCTTTATCCTGCAAGTGAACATACCACTGTAGAAAAGTACTTATCAGCCAAGATAAGTGACACACCACTGGCTAGATATACCCCATCGTTCACTGTTTTAGAATACAGGTATAGTTGACATTATGGACTCCTTATCTACAGATATCACCAACTATTACAGATTACTCTTGCTGGACCTGTTTCGGTCGCTGCTCAACCCGAGAAAGGTATTCCTCATACCTCAACCCCAGCTCTTTATATCTCAACCCTCGCAAAATGAATAGTACAGGGCGCCACGCAAATTATTAATACAACCACCTTTCCAAGAGGTCCAGTAACTGGAGATCAATGCTTTCAAGAAGCCGAAGAGTTTCAGATATACACCCTTAAAGGGACTTAATTACGGTCCAGGGTTCCTGAGCCAAGGAAATGAATCTACCCTCTTTCTTTGATACATTTCTGGCTGCCTTCCATTCTCCGGGGGCTGCATAGCTTCCTCGTGCAAATAATAACAGAGACCTGTTAGCTAAAGCTGAATCCAGTCAGAGACTGTAACAATATAAAAAGACTAAACAGTTGTGATTCTACAACTGTCAAGAATGGTGAAACTTGTCGTGTGATGTTCGTAGAGTTTTTGTCACTAACAGACGCCTGTGCTCGTGTGTCTTGCCTGAAGAGTTGATATAACAGAACTAAACCTCTTTTTTTTATGAAAGTTGAAAGTCGAGATTGGCCACTAGGAGATATTGACCCCCAGAAAATCCGTTAGATTATTTCCAAAAAACACAAACATACAAAAAATACCGACAAACCTTTCTACCCACATACCACACATCTCTCCACTTCCTATTCCCTTCGACTTGCCCTCCTACTCCTAAAGAAATAGAGGCACCCACCAGAAAATCTAATAATAATAAATAAATCCGAACACAGTCTGAGGCAAAGGAACCTTCCCCTTCCCCCGGCTTCCCCCTCCTCTCAGCAGACGATAAAACAAATGCTTAATGGCAGGAAAAATAGCCAGGGCTACTTGAGGGATATTGGCTCTTTGTGGTTATGGTGCAATGAAAGTTCAAGAAAAACCACTTCTACAAGGGTGATAGGTGTTAAGCCCACTACTGCCAGGGTGATGGGTGTCAAAACTCATCACAATTAGGGAGAAAGGTGCCAGAAGAAGGAAAAACGTAAATTAGTTTTTGAGTTGCGTGGTGTCAGGAGAGTGGGAAGAGCAGGAGGAAGGAAGGGAGGGAGGGAGGGGGTATGTGTGTGGGTGTGTGTGGGCGGGGGATATGTGTGTGAGAGGTGTGGGTGTGGGAGTGTTGGTATGGGGGTGGGGGGGATCTGGTAGTGTCTGTTGCCAGGATACATAGAAGCTTCTTTGTAGCCAGCATTCATGTGAGTTTTATGTAGCTATTAGACACAATAATAATAATAATATCTTTTTTTTTCTACAAGTACATGTACAAGGTATACAGGCCTTGTTGACATCAATGACATACTACTATACAGAAAGTCCCTTGTTATACAGTGCATTTCGGGCAAATTAGATCAATTTTGTCCCGGAATGCGACTAACACCCTGGTACCCACTTTACTGATGATGAACAGGGACAGCAGGTATCTCATGGAAACATGTCCTAATGTTTCTAACATACATACGAATATTTCATTACAGCAATTATATGCATATCTGATGAAAATTTGTTGCTTATAATTCCTCGAGAAGCCTTTCTCTGTCCAAGACGATAATCTATTTTTCAAATGGTCTGTTTTTGCTTTCTATTTCCACTGCGAGCTACTTTCATCTCCGCTAAATATCTTCGTCCGTCTGTCTATTTGCTCAACTGACCTACAAATACTTAAGGGCTTTGCAGTGATTTCCCATTTTGCCTAAGATTTTGCACCATCGACAAAATGGCAGTAAGCTTCAATTTATCCTGGCTTCACTTAATCCAATTTTTTAAAACTCTATTTTCTTCACTACCCTAACACAACCAATCTACAATGTGAAAATAAGAACAAGACGTTTTAGGAAGTCCTATTCGAAGAGCACTTCACCTGATAATAGGTAATGATCCTAAACGAACTGAAACTTTTCTGTTTTCATTTTCGATTTTTATTTATTTTTGTGAATTGTTCCAAACACGGTATTGTCCCGTAGCTCGGTTGGTAGCGCACTCAGTTCACACACTGAGGTCCGTGGTTTGATCCCCGGTATGCTACGGCGGAAACATTTGGGTGTGTTTCACCTAGCAGTAAACAGGTACCAGGGTTTTAGCCGACTGGTGTGGGTCGCATCCTGGCGATGAAATTAACCTAATTTTCCCGAAATGCTCTGCTTAACAAAGGGCTTTCTATATAGTGTCACTGATGTCAGCTAGGTCTGTGTAACTTGTATCATGCACCTAGAGAAATAAAGATTATTATTATTATTATTATTGTTATTATCACTAGTAGTTATAAAAATACATTTAGTAGTAGAAGTGTTCATTTTGACAGCGTTTTGCTTGCTCTAAGGAGAGATTTTTCAATGGAGAAAGATTGTGAAAAAAAATTATTTTTTTATACGTGTCCTTATTTTCATGCTCGTCAGCAATACTACCTGATGGACGTTGTGACTTAAGCTTCATTAAAACGTTGTCAGCTACAACTTCTAGCATCTTTATTGTATGTTTTAGGCAAATGGCTTAGTGTTAGTCCCCAACCCTATATTAAGGTATTTGTCTGTCCTGACTATGAGCCATGGAAGGGATTTCCAAGCTTCCTAGGCCACGTATCCCCTGCCAACAACCTCACGCATCATGATGCACATCCATTACCCTCGTTATAAAAACATGTTTTAACAGCTAGGCGAAAACATAATAGCACATAGTTTAAACAGCCAACTTTATGACATCTTAATAAGAATTAAATAAGAAAAAATATTTTGATATGCTACGTTTTTTTATTAGTGCGATCCATGGGACTACATTTTAGCATAAAAGTGAGCGAGGTTGGGAGCAAATAAGGAGAGTTACACTCATATCGTTCTAAACATCCATCCTCTGGTGATATATTATTTTCATTGCAGAAAAACGGGCTTCGAGAATGTGTCATGACAAATGACATCAATACCCACAAGGCTCGCTTGGATAACTTCGGATACTTCTCAATGAGTACATTATATCTGCAGTCCTCCATTAGGCGATAACACCATTAGCTCTTCATGAAATGACATGTGTGTGGAACGGGGAGACATTTCAAATGAACTGCGTATCCATGTGAGACGTGTTCCTTGGAAGGAGCATCTCCCTAGCTACTGGCTCAGCTGCTTGACGCTCTCCACATGCTCATCCAAGACAATAATATAATTTGCTTTGTAGTTCTGTAGGGTTAGAAGGTACATTACAGAATTCGCATTTACACAGCTTGACCAGAACGTCGCTTTCTTAGTTTTCTGCTTCGATTCCAGCGCGTCGTTGTGGTTGCAGAGGTCGATACACAGCTCCTGGCCCCGCCTCATAACTGGTCGCTACTAGGTCACTCTTCCTGCTTCATGAGCTTAGTCTTTCCTCTTCTTAAAGCTATGTCTGGATCCTGCCTCCACCACATCACTTCCCAGACTATTCCACTTCCTGACAACTCTGTGACTGAAGAAATACTTCCTAACATCCCTGTAATTCATCAGAGTTTTCAGCTTCCAATTGTGACCCCTTGTTGCTGTGTCCCATCTCTGGAACATCCTATCTCTATCCACCTTGTGAATTCCTCTCAGCATTTTATATGTCGTTATCATATTCCCCCTATCTCTCCTGCCCTCCAGTGTAGTCAGGTCGATTTCCCTTAACCTCTCCTCGTAGGATATGCCCCTTAGCTCATGGACAAGTCTTGTTGCAAATTTCTGCACTTTCTCTAATTTCCTTATATGCCTGGCTAGGTGTGGGTTCCAAATTGGTGCTGCGTACTCCAATACAAACCTGACATACACGGTGTACAGGGCCCTGAACGATTCCTTATTAAAATATCGGAATGTCATTCTTAGGTTTGCAAAGAGCCCATATGCTGCAGCAGTTATTGGTTTATGTGCGCCTCAGATGTGCCCGGTGTTTTACTCACCCCAAGATCCTTTTCCTTGAGTGAGGTTTGTAGTCTCTGGCCCCCTAGACTGTACTCCGTCTGCGGTCTTATTTGCCCTTCCCTAATCTTCATGACTTTGCACTTGGTGGGGTTGAGCTCCAGGAGCCAATTTCCGGACCAGGCCTTCAGCCTGTCCAGATTCCTTTGTAGTTTCGCCTGGTCCTCGTCCGATTGAATTCTTCTCATCAACTTCACATCACCTGCAAACAGGGATACTTCTGAGTCTATTCCTTCCATCATGTCGGTCACATACACCAGAAACAGCACCGGTTCTAGGACTGACCCCTGTGGGAAACCGCTCGTCACAGGCGCCCAATCTTGACACCTCGTCACGTACCATGACTCGCTGATGTCTTCCCGACAGGTATTCCCTGATCCATTACAGTGAATTCCCTGTTATACCTGCCTATGTGTGTATGCGTGTGTGTGTGTGCGTGTGTGTGTGTGCGTGTGTGTGTTTATTTGAACACTGGCGCTGACACCCTGGAGACCTACATTCACTTCATTCAAAGCCAGCAAAATTATTATTATTATTATTATTATTATTATTATTATTACAAAGCGCTAAACTCACAAGGGTAAAACCCGGGAAAAAATCTGTCAGGTAAGCTAGTTTTGCTGCAGACAAGAAGGCAGGTAAAATGGGTTGATCACAAATAATTGCTGAACTTCGCATCACAGTTCAAAAGGCACTGTCAATACTTCGCCTAAAGTTTACCATTTTCAACTGAAGCATCCAGCACATAACATACACCAATACATGAAGGTATCACTACCAGGGCACAACCCTCACGCAATGAACCCAGCCGGTAAACTATCTTTTTTACACTAATCAATTTTAGAGGCTAAGAGCTGTTTATTGTATCTCAGTTCATTTCAAATTCCAGCCCTATCTAAGGTATACTACCACCCCCAGGATGCGACCCACAACAGTCGACTAACACCCAGGTACCTGCTTACTGCTAGTTGAACAGGGGCAGCAGGTGTTTATCTGGAGAGAGTTCCGGGGGTCAACGCCCCCGCGGCCCGGTATGTGACCAGGCCTCCTTAGGTCAGTGTCCCAGGATGCGACCCACACCAGTCGACTAACACCCAGGTACCCATTTTACTGATGGGGAACATAGACAACAGGTGGAAAGAAACACGTCCAATATTTCTACTCTGGCTGGGAATCGAACCCAGGCCCTCACCGTGTGAAGCGAGAGCGTTAACCACCAGGCCACCAGAAACATGCCCCACTTTTCCACCCGAACCTGGGATGGAACCCCGGACACTCATTGTGCGAGCTGAGTACGCTATCAACCGAGCCACGGAAAATAAATATATCTAATTCAACACCCACAACTCCATTAAACAGGTTTTTTCACATATCCTAAGTGATTTGTTTGCTTTATATTCTTATAACATGTCACGAGACGAAAATAGAAGGAGAAACAGGTCTCATCTTTTCAATCAGGCTAGGAAGATCTGAGTTTAGATCAATTTTGTTTTCATTTCGCCCATACGTTAAGAGCCTCGTGTATGAGAGTCGTGAACGATAGTTCTTTAACGAGCGGAAGGATTTTCCAATCCCCTGATCACTCCTAGAAATCTTTAAAGTTAACTTTACTTCCCTGGAGTGTACTAATTTATATATAACGATAATGTTCTTTAATGTTTGAATTTTGGTAAAAAAATATATATAGGATATTCAATACGAATACCGTCATTATGGAATTATTCTTGCTCATCACCACCCTCTATTACCTCGGTCACCATTATATAACCATTAGACGACTTATTGGTCTGTCCAAAACAAAGCCACAGCTGTTCTTATTTAATAATGGTCCAAGGCAGACCGAAACATCGTCTGAGGTTTCTTCATCAGTGTTGATTTCTTGTGAATTATTCCAGCCACAGTACTGTGAATTTTTATGCTCTCTTGGTCATCAACGCTCTCGTATTTACTCCACAGGCTTAAAGATGGGGGGAGGGAGAAAGAAAGATATCGAGATGGCTCGTGGCCTGGTAGCAAAAGCTTTCGCTTCACACGCTGAGGTGTCAGGGTTCGATTCCCGGCAAGGGTGAAAACATTGGGCATGTTTCCTTATACCGGTTGTCCCTGTTCACCCATCAGGAAAAATGGGCACCTGGCTGTTAGTCGACAGGTGTGGGTTGCATCCTGGGACAAAATTTACTTAATTTGCCCGAAATGTTCTGCACAACAAGCGGCTGTTTATATAGTAGCATGTCATTGATGTCAACTAGGTCTATATACCTTGTGCATGTACTTGTGGAAATAAAGATATTATTATTAAAGGAATTGAGGTTAATCTTAACTTCCTTCGGAGGAAGCTGGTTACCTTCCATTCTCTACCTCTTTAGCGCTTTCTCGTGAATATAATAATTATTTCTAAGTTTTATCGAAGTGCATTTAGTGTTCCACAGTGTGCTGTGCACCACAGGACAAGTGGTATGGATGCAATAAATAGCAATTTGAAGGTGTGTGTGTGTGTGTGTGTGTGTGTATGAAGGTCATCGTTACGTTTACTATCCTAGAATATGCTACCCATGGTCCGTGTGAAAGCATCAAGGGACAGGCTTGGCACGCAAACCAATTATTCTAAGCTATCATTTTTTTACAGTGATTTAAAACTTTTGGTAACGCTATGACACTGAAATGGGAAAGATCATTTAGCTTACCCAGTGAGTCTTTTATATATATATATATATATATATATATATATATATATATATATATATATATATATATATATATATATATATAATATATATATATATATATATTTAAACATATATTATATATATATATATATATATATATATATATATATATATATATATATATATATATATATATATATATATATATATATATATATATATATATATACTGCATTTTTAAGTAGTACTATAGGATATATTTAATATTCGATTAACTGACGTTAGCCTAATTTAAATAGAGTACGCAAAGAAACCGAATTATAGTACGAAAACCAAAGTTAGCGTTAGGACAGACTGTGACTTGATGTCTACTCCAGTGTCAGCTTTCACGAGCCGCTTCCCTACCAGGTAGTACCGTCTCAAGTTACCATTTCCCGGTGTCAAGTTTCATTACTCTGCACTTGTTAGGATTGTACTTGCCTATTGAAGGTTGCGGGTGTCGAGATTCTTCTCCTGGCTGTGTGAGCCTTATCACGCTAGATTGTTCCACTTTCTCACCATTATAAGGCTAAAGAACTATTTCTTAACATCCTCGTGACTCAACTGTGCGTTTAACTTCAAGTTGTGCCCTGTCCACCCTACCATCCCTTCTTAGTATTTTTCATATCATAATCATGTCACCCCTAGTTCTTCTGTCCTCTAATGTCATCAGGTATAATTCCTTTAGTCTCTCTTCACAGTTCATACCCCTTAGCTCTGAAACAAATCTTATTGCAAACCTATGCACTTTTTCTAGCTTCATAATATTTTATTAGATATGGGTTCTATATTGGTGCTGCATACTCCAGGAAAGGCCTGACAAATGCCAAATATTGTGTCTTGAATGATTCCTTTTTTGAGATTCCTGAAAGCTCTCCTTAAATTTGTCATTCACATATCTGCTGAAGTGGTTATTCGGGTCATGTGTGCCTCAGGTATTATGCTCAGAACTAGGCTCACCCCGAGGCTCATCTCTTTTTGGAAGGTTTGCAGCCTTTGTCTCTCGAGACTGTACTCTGCTTCCGGTCGTCTTTGCCCTTCCTCAATTTTCATAACTTTGCATTTGCTGGGGTTAAATTCTAGTAGCGACTTGTCAGACCAATCGTGCAGCTTGTCCAGAGCCATTTGTAGTCTTTCCTGGTTTACTCCTGTTTATATTTTCACTAGTTTTATATCATCTGCGAGCAGGAATACGTCTTGACTATTTCTTCTGTCATGTCGTTTACGTACACAAGAAACGGTACGGGTCCCAGTATTGACCCTTGTGATCATGGACCGGGCCGCGAGGGCGTTGACCCCTCGGAATGCCCTCCAGGTATACTCCTTGTATAACTCAACTCGCAATACTTGTCCATCCCAACAGCAATTCCCGGAGTAACAACACTTGGTTTCCTTCCTGTTCGCTTTCCCTTGATGCAATATAATGCTTTCCTCTGCTGTTCCTGCCTGCTCTAGCTTTTGACCCAGTCTCTTCTTCAGTACTGTATCAAACATCTTCTTACAGATGAATAATATGCAGTCCACCCATCCTTCTCTCCCTCCTATCTAACTTTCGTTCTCCTGTTAGATCCTCATCAGATTTGCAAGATAAGATTTAACATATCTAAAACCACGCTGGCTGTTTGTAGTACACCCGCTCCTTCTCCGGTCTTAAAATTTTTATAATACAAGGCGCTGCATCTTAACCAAGAGGCTTCACAATAAGGGCGTCTCCTAGGAGCTCGTGTTTTCGTCAAATTTATAAACTAGAAATGTTGTATACCATCGTGATCCTGTGTCGGTGCAACGCGGAAATATGTCGTTGGTATGATCGTGTAAACGAGACAAATCTCGGTGTAAGGTAAGGTTTTATTAACTGTGAAAATCGGCTGTGTAAAGCGGTGTATGGAGAGGGGGAAAACAAACCAAAAAACTAGGTTATAAAGCTGAGGGAAGTCGAGATCAGTGAGACAGTAGATAAACCATTCAGCTTCAACTCACACATGCAGCAAAACATGAACGTTTGTGTAATTTGTATCATGATATCATGCCCTCATTTTTACTACGTTCATTTTCTTACGACGTACCCACCGTCAATTCTTAACGCTTCCACTAAACTTAACAATATTATTTTCTGTATTTTAATTTAAGCAATGCCGTAGGAGTGCAGTAAAAGACACAATATGAGGGAAGATAAGTTATAACTGAAGTTGCTGGCATTAAATCGTAAGATCAATGTGAACAAGAAATCTACACAAGAGATGACAGAGTTTAAGCGAAATAAAGCAAGAATCAGAATCAGATACAGCAACAGAGCACTAAACTGTAGGAACACCTAGGAATTAAAGGGGCCACAACCAAACAGAACTAGAGCAAAAAAAATGCCAAGGAATTAATTGAAACCTTGTTTCAACTCTATGGAAAAGTCGCCTGGTAACCAGAAAGTATGCTACTTCCTTTCTTCTAGTATAACTAGAAGAAAAAACTGGTATAGAGCTTGAAATTAAAGCCTAATAAAACTATACAGAAAAAACGCAGAGAACTGAAGTTAACTAGAGGGAAACTCACCCAGGAACTAAAATTAAAACCTGATACGTCTAACAAAATATCAAAGATGAATATAAAACTTAGTATAACTAGATGAGAAGTCTTCAAGGAACTAGAAATTAAAACCTTATATAACTAAAGGAAAAGTTCGAAACTTCATGTGCGGAAAGATAAAAAAAAAAGATAGAAACGTTCAAAAAGACTTAGTAAGGGACCTGGGAGTAGTAATGTCTGAGGATCTCACTTTCAAGGATCACAACAGTGCCACGATCGCACGTGCAAAGAAAATGATAGGATGGATGATGAGAACTTTCAAAACGAGAGATGCCAAGCTAATGATGATCCTTTTCAAATCACTTGTTCTCTCTAGGCTGGAATACTGCTGTACATTAACATCTCCATTCAAAGCAGGTGAAATCGCAGATCTAGAGAGTGTACAGAGATCCTTTACTGCACGTATAAGTTCTGTCAAGCATCTTAACTTCTGGGAACGCTTGGAAGCACTTGACTTGTACTCGATGGAACGCAGGAGGGAGAGATATATCATAATCTACACTTGGAAAATCTTGGAAGGAATGGTCCCAAATCTGCACACAGAAATCACTCCCTACGAAAGTAAAAGACTGGGCAGGCGATGCAAAATGCCGCCAATAAAAAGTAGAGGCGCCACTGGTACGCTAAGGGAAAACACCATAAGTGTCCGGGGCCCAAGACTGTTCAACAGCCTCCCACCAAGCATAAGGGGAATTACCAATAAACCCCTGGCTGCCTTCAAGAGAGAGCTGGACAGATACCTAAAGTCAGTGCCGGATCAGCCGGGCTGTGGCTCGTACGTTGGACTGCGTGCGGCCAGCAGTAACAGCCTAGTTTATCAGGCCCTGATCCATTGGGAGGCCTGGTCATGGACCGGGTCGCGGGGGCGTTGATCCCCGGAATAACCTCCAGGTAAGTGCACAGGTGAAATAAAAGACGGCAAAAGTAGCTGCATCACGTCGAGTGGTGGACGATATACCTGACGAACATAATAACGACGCACCATGAAGAACAAGCATTTATTGAGACAACGTTTCGCTCAATGTAGAGTTTCGTAAGTCATGACTTGATAAAACTCCAAACAGAGCGCAACGCTGTCCCAAGGAAAGTTTGCAACTTATGTCAGCCTTCTCGAGCTCAGAGATAACAATCGCCAAAAACCACAAGAAACATTACCAGTTACAGTATAATACAAGAATTAGGAGCCAGAAATATGAGAAAAAAGTTAAACGTAAAAACGTGAAAAAGTACATTCAATATTAAAGTGAGAAGAAAACCGAAAAAAAATATTGGTTAGTTCTTAAAAAATAATGTAGTACTTACCCTCCCTAATCGAAATTTTCTTCCTCTTTAATTTTTATTATTATCTTTACTCTAAACCCGTATGGGTCATGAAGCGTCTATCCCTTTTCGACACATGTTCAGAAAAGAATGAACACGGGAATAATTTTTGTAAAATATAAAAAACAGGCGAAGGACTACTGAATCCAAAACTGATTACATACAGTGGGATACAGAGAAGGTTGAGTGGACTGAACCTGATTAATAAAGTGTTAACACCGCAGGGAAAGATAATTTATTTATTAACGAGGGGAGGAGAGTGGTGAGAGCACTGAGGGAAATGAAAAATGTTACCCCTACTACCATCCAACTCCCTCCCCTACCTACCAGATCTAACGAGGCCCATCCCCCTCCCCCGACCCCTACTAATGCCACTCCGATCCTTCATCCTCAACTTAAGTCCCTCAGCCTTCTCTCAATTTAAGAATAAATTTAAAAAGACCCACAAGGTTAGAAGGGAGTGAAGCCGGTCATGACAGGTTAGTAGGCGGGACCAAGTGCCATGACTCAACCCACCTACAACCACAAACAGGCAAGTACACACATTCATACATGTTTAAACGAATGAACGAATGAATCATTCACAAGAACATCCTGTTGAAAATATTAAGATACGTTTACTCGTTAAATGGTAAATAAATGCCGTATCCATCTTAGAAATTCACACAGATCCAAGCAGGTACCTCTTTGAAAAAAAAAAATGATGATATCTAAAGGACTGACGAAGCGGACATAACACTTTACATAAGTACAAGTCAGTGGCACGCCACTAGTTGCACGGAGGTGGTGGAACAAAATGACCCACAAGCCAGGAATATATCTTAAGCGTGAATGTCCAGTTCTCTTTTTATTGTGTGTGTGAAAAGAAAGGTCTAGACACCAACGCCATTCCAGATCTTTACAAGATGCTGCACACCTGCAAGGCCTCTCTCACCCAGGCTTTCCTAAACTATAACCAAAGGGCCTTGGCTCAGTCCTGGGGTAAGGCGAGACAAGTGGCAATGCTCCTAACGCTTGCTACCCATTTTCACCTACAAACAAACAAATACTTAAGAGCAAGTAGACTGTTGTTGGTCGCATATCTGAACCTGAGAACCATAAATGAGAAATAAGGCGCACTTCTGGCTAATCAGGAATTGACTTCAGGATCTTATCAAGTTATATTTAGCAGAGAGCTTGATACCTGAAGAATTAAAAAAAATAATAATACGTGAGAGGTAAATCACGTCGGTTGGACGGACATTCAAAAGATAAGCTCAGGAGCTGCGGTTCAATCCTCGCTAATTCAAATCGGTAGTTACACGCGCGTACCCTCATAAATACTGCAATACAATCTTGCAATGCAACACCACCAGCCCGCCAGTACAGTTTCCGTGCCTAAATGCAAAAGGTTAAACGAGTACAGAATAGTAGCCAAGTTCCTTCACCCCGAAGTGCAGTAACACATACATACAAGCGTGGATATGTGTGTGTACTCACCAATTTGTGGTTGCAGGGGTCGATTCGCAGCTCCCGGCTCCGCCTCTTCGCTGTCGCTTCTAGGTCCACTCTCTCCCTGCTCCATAAGTTTTGTCGTATCTCTTCTTAAAGCTATGTGTGGATATGGCCAGAGCTTGCTACCACCTGCAGCTCACAAGACTGCCATTCACACGAGCCCCCCTGGGGCGGGAAAGATGGCAGAGGCCTAACTTCTCCCTACGAGCCCCGTGAGGGCTGAGAATGGGGCTAGGCCTGGGGACATTTGGTCCCAGAAGATGAGGAGGTACTTGTACCTCCTCCCATGGCAGACGTAGGTCTCAGACACTCCCAAGACAGGGAGCCAAGGCCAAGTCACCATCTGGAAAAGACCCTGCCTGGAAGAGTACGGCGAATCAAGAAGAAGAATATGTGTGGATCCTGCCTCCACTACATCACTCTCCAGGTTGTTCCACTTCCTGGTAACTCTATGGCTGAAAAAATGCTTCCTAACATCCTTGTGACTCATCTGAGTCTTCAACTTCCAACTGTGACCCCTTGTTGTTGTATCACATCTCTGGAATATCCTGTCGTTATCCACCCTGTCAATTCCTCTCAGTATTTTATATGTTGTTATCATGTCCCCTCCTATCTCTCTTGTCCTCCAGTGTCGTCCGGTTGATTTCCCTTAACCTCTCCTCGTGGGACATACTCCTTAGCTCCGAGACTAGTCTTGTTGCAAACCTTTGCACTTTCTCTAATTCTTAACGTGCTTTACCAGGTGTGGGTTACATACTGGTGCTGCATACTCCAATATGGGCCTGATGTACACGGTGTACAGTCTTGAATGATTCCTTACTCAGGTGTCGAAACGCTGTTCCTACGTTTGCGAGGCGCCCATAGGCTGAAGGAGTTATTTAATTGAAGTGTGCCTCAGGAGATGTACTCGGTATTATACTCACCCCAAGATCCATTTTCCTTGATTGAGGTTAGAAGTTTTTAGTTCCCTAGCCTGTACTCTATCTGTGGTCTTCTTTCACCTTCCCCAATTTTCATGACTTTGCATTTATTGGGGTTAAACTCCAAAAGCCAAGTGTTGTACCAGGCTTCCAGCCTGCCCAAATTCCTTTGTAGTCCTCCCTGATCCTCATCCACTTGAATTCTTCGCATTATCTTCGCATCATCTGCAAACAGGGACACCTTTCGTTATGTCATTCACATATACCAGAAATAGCCGGCCCTAGGACTGACCTTATAGAACTCCGCTCATCACAGGCACCCAATATGACACCTCGTCACTTACCATCACTCTTCCCCTCCTGTCAAGCATTCTCTGATCCATGACAATGCCTTTCCTGCTATTCCTGCCTGCTCCTCTGCTTTTGCACTGATCTCTTGTGAGGAACTGTGTCGAAAGCCTTCTTGCAGTCCAAGAAGATGCTGTCTACCTACCCCTCTCTCTCCTGTCTTGCCTCTGTCACCTTGTTGTAAAACTCCCGAAGATTTCTGAAGAAGGATTTCCCCTCCCTGAAACCGTACTGGTTATCGTGTATAGTCTCATTCCTTTCTAGGTGTCCCACCTGTCTTTTCCTGATTAGCTTCTCTGTGACTTTGCAAGCTATGCATATCAGTGACACTGGTCTGTAGATTAATGCCACCTGTCTATCTCATTTCTTAAAGATTGGAACTATATTTGCCGTCTTCCACACCTCAGGTAGTTGCCCTGTTTCGATAGATGTGCCGAAAATTGTTGTCACTGACACACATAGTGCCTCTGCTCCCTCTCTCAGGATCCACGGAAACATGTCCGGTCCCACCGCCTTTGAGGTATCTACCTCATTTAGCAGCCTCTTCACCTCCTTTACCTGTTTGTAGTGTGTCCAGCACTTGCTGGTTTAATGGGGTCGTTTCTGTCTCCACTGAACACACTTCCTTGAATCTCGTGTTGAGCTCTTCACATCTTTGTCGTTTCTTGTGATCTCCCCTCCTTCCTTCCTCAGTCTGATTACCTGATCTTTGACTATCGTGTTCCTCCTGATGTGGGTGTACAACAGCTTTGGGTCAGATATGTCTATCGATGCTATATCATTCTCGGATTTCAGCTGGGCCTCCCTCCTTAGCCATGCATTTACATTTTTGGCTCTTCGGCTAATCTTGTTTTCTTGGGTCCTTTGTCCTCTATACTTTTGCCATACTCTAGTGCACTTCGTTTTGGCCTCTCTACAGCTTTGGGTGAATCAAGGGATCATCTTGGTCTTTCCACTGTACTCACCTAATTGCGGTTGCAGGGGTCGATACTCAGCTTCTGGCCCCGTGTGTGCGTGTGTGTGTGTGTGTGTGTGTGTGTGTGTACTCACCTAATTGTACTCACCTAATTGTGGTTGCAGGGGTCGAGACTCAGCTCCTGGTCCCGCCTCTTCACTGATCGCTACTAGGTCCTCTCTCTCTCTGCTTCCTGAGCTGTATCATACCTCTTCTTAAAACTATGTATGGTTCCTGCCTCCACTACTTCACTTGCTAGGCTATTCCACTTCCTGACAACTCTATGACTGAAGAAATACTTCCTAACGTCCCTGTGACTCGTCTGAGTCTTCAGCTTCCAGCTGTGACCCTTTGTCCCTGTGTCCCCTCTCTGGAACATCCTATCTCTGTCCACCTTGTCTATTCCCCGCAGTATCTTGTATGTCGTTATCATGTCTCCCCTGACCCTTCTGTCCTCCAGTGTCGTCAGTCCGATCTCCCTCAACCTTTCCTCGTACGACATTCCCCTGAGCTCTGGGACTAGCCTTGTTGCAAACCTTTGTACTTTCTCTAACTTCTTGACGTGCTTGACCAGGTGTGGGTTCCAGACTGGTGCTGCATACTCCAGTATGGGCCTAACATACACAGTGTACAGTGTCTTGAACGATTCCTTATTAAGGTATCGGAACGCTATTCTCAGGTTTGCCAGGCACCCGTATGCTGCAGCAGTTATTTGGTTGATGTGTGCCTCTGGTGATGTGCTCGGTGTTATGGTCACCCAAGGTCTTTCTCCCTGAGTGAGGTCTGTAGTCTTTGTGTGTGTGTTGGATGTGGTACTGGAAAACCTTATGCACCAACATGTTAAGGACACTACCAGAGAGAGAGGGGAAGATGAACCAGCCAGGCTGAACCTTGTGTTCACCCTGAGTAGCTCAGACATCGAGGACATGACATATAAAAGGCCCCTTGGAGCTAGCAACCACATGGTTCTGAGCTCTGAATACATCATAGAGCTACAAGTGGAGAGGGTAACAGGAGTAGAAAGGGAAAAGCCAAACTATAAAAGGGGGGACTACACAGGTATGAGGACCTCCCTGCAAGAGGTTCAGTGAGAAACAGAGTGATAGGAAAATCAGTAAACAAAATGATGTAATAAAGTTGGTAGAATTACCGACAATATGTAAAGTAAAAGGACACAAGTGCAACTAATGTGACATTTTATTGTGGCAACGTTTCGCTCTCCAGGAGCTCCTGGAGAGCGAAAAGTTGCCACAATAAAATGTCACATTAGTTGCACTTGTGTCCTTTTACTTTACATACAAACAAAATGATGTACTACGTAACAACAAAATGCAAGGAGGCAGAGGAAAGGTTTGTTCCCAAGGTGTAGGGAGGCAAAAACTAAGTGTGTTAGAGAATGGAAAAAGTACAGAAGGCAAAGGACCCAGGAAAATTAAGAGATTAGTCGACGAGCCAGAAACGAGTATGCACAGATAAGGAGGGAGGCCCAGCGGCAGTACAAAAACGACATAGCATCGAAAGTCAAGACTGACCCGAAACTGCTTTACAGCCACATCAGGAGGAAGACAACAGGCAATCAGATAATCAGGCTGAGGAAGGAAGGTGGGGAGCTCACAAGAAATGATCAAGAGGTATGTGAGGAGCTCAACACCAGATTTCAGGAGTATTTACAGTGGAGGCAGAAGAGACACTGGATAGACAAAACAAAGGAGTACACCTACAAAGGATATACCAACAAGTGTTGGATGAAAAAAAGCACACAACCGAGGAGGAGGTGAAGAAGCTCCTAAGTGACCTTGATACCTCAAAGGCGGTGGGACCGGACATCTCTCCGTGGGTCCTTAGAGAGGGAGCAGAGTCACTGTGTGTGCCACTAACCACAATCTTCAACACATCCCTTGAAACTGAGCAACTACCTGAGGTATGGAAGACGGCAAATCTTTAAGAAAGGAGACAGAAACGAAGCACTAAACTATAGATCACTGTCACTGACTTGTATAGTATGCAAAGTCATACAGAAGATTATCAGAAGGAGAGTGGTGGAGCACCTGGAAAGGAACAAGGTAAATGAAGTACGACATGAGAGGAAGGGGTGGGTCGATTGCTTTTTCTTGGACTGCAAGAAGGCCTTCGACACAGTTCCTCACAAGAGATTAGTGCAGAAGCTAGAGGATACAGCATGCATAACAGGAAGGGCACTGCAATGGATCAGAGAATACTTGACAGGGAGGCAACAGCGAGTCATGGTACGTGATGAGGTATCACAGTGGGCGCCTGTGACGAGCGGGGTCCCACAGGGGTCAGCCCTAGGGCCAGTGCTATTTTTGGTATATGTGAATGACATGACGGAAGGGATAGACTCTGATCAGGAAAGGGCAAAGAAGACCGCAGACAGAGTATAGGCTAGGCGGCCAAAGACTGCAAACCTCACTCAAGGAGAAAGATCTCGGGGTGAGTATAACACCGAGCACGTCGCCGGAAGCACACATTAACCAAATAACTGATGCGGCATTTGGGCGCCTGGCAAACCTGAGAATAGAGTTCCGATACCTCAGTAAGAAATCGTTCAAGACTTTATACACTGCGTACGTCAGGCCCATGGTGGAGTATGCAGCACCAGTTTGGAATCCACACCTGGTCAAGCACGTCAAGAAATTGGAGAAAGTGCAAAGGCTTGCAATAAGGCAGTTTCCAGAGCTAAGAGAAATGTCCTACAAAGAAAGGTTAAGGGAAATCGGTCTGACGACACTGGAGGACAAGAGGGTCAGGGGTGACATGATAACGACATACAAAATACTGCGTGGAATAGATAAGGTTGACAGAGACAGGATGTTCCAGAGCTGGGACACAGAAACAAGGGGTCACAATTGGAAGTTGAAGACTCAGATGAGCCAAAGGGATGTTAGGAAGTATTTCTTCAGCTACAGAGTTGATAGGAAGTGGAATAGTCTGGCAAGTGATGTAGTGGAGGAGGCAGGAACCATACATAGCTTTAAGATGAGGTATGATAAAGCTTATGGAGCAGGGAGAGAGAGAACCTAGTACCGAGGAGCTGAGTATCGACCCCTGCACCCACAATTAGGTGAGTACACGCACACACGTACACACACACACACACACACACACACACACACACACACACATACACAGACACACACACACACACACACACACACACACACACACACACACACACACACACACACACACACACACACCACACACACACATGCACATGCACACACAAACACACACACACACATGCACATACACACACACACACACATACACACACACACTCACACACACTACAACACACACACACACACACACACACACACACACACACACACACAATACAACAGGCCTAGTGTCTAATCGACATGTGCCTAGGACAAAATGGTAACTAAACACACACACACACACACCACACACACACACACACACACACACACACACACACACAACACCTCCACCACTTGACATAAACACTTGACACAAACACGTACCCCCCTCCCCTAACCACCTCTCCCCCTTTCCTAACCACCTCACCTTACCCACTACCCCTCCCCCAAACCACCTAACCTCTCCCCAACCCATCTAACCCCCCAACTACCTCCCTCCCTCCAATAACCATCCTCCCACTCCCCCATAACCATCCATCCCCTCTCTCTCTCAAACACATACTCCCCCCTCCCCTAACCACCTCTCCCCCTTCCCTAACTACCTAACCCTAGCCACTTACCCCTCCCCCAAGCCATCTAACCCCCTTCCCCAACTATCTCTACCCCTCCATTAACCATCCTCCCCCTCCCCCACAACCATCCATCCCCTCTCCTCCTAACCATCTATTCCCCTCCCCCTAACCACCCGTCCCCACTTCTGTGGAGCAACGGGGGAACCTAGAACCAGGATGAGGACAAGGGGCTCCAAGGACGAATCTGGGAGGGAGGAATGGGAGGCAGAGCTCAAAAAAAGGGAGGAAGAGTGGGGAAGGAGACTAGATGAGCTGGAAAGGAAGATGGAAGAGAGGTTAGCAGAAGAATGCAGAAGGTGGAAGCAACAGGCCACAGCAGCAGAAATCAAGATAGAGAGATTGTAAGAGGAGCTGAGACATCTGAAACAGCACAGAGACAAAGATATTACAGAAGTAGCATCGGCAATGGCTACATCAGACACAGACAACAGGTCTGAAGGAAGCATGGAAACTAAACTGTATGCAGAGGTCCTGTCAAACCCACATGGGGCCAAAACAAAGACAGGGAGCACACTAGGACAGAATGAGAGGTTGGAAGACATTGAAGGAACTAGGACATGTGCAGGGACCATACCAGATACCTGTGGGGGCCAGGAACAGGTGAGCAGGAAGGACAAACCAAGAAGCATGGGGCCATAACTAGGGAAGGGACTGAAGGAAGGAACACTCCACGGGGAGGAACTAAAACACATCAGAGGATGCAATGGGAGTCACAGTGGGAGGTGGAAAGGGAGAGATCCGTGTTTGTCTATGGTCTAGACGAAGCTAAAGGGGAAACTTATGATGAAAGAAAGCAGGAGGAGAAAAAAGCGATTGAAGATATCATAAAGGTGATAGGCAAGGTGGACATGACCCAGGTGGCAAATTTTCGGAGAATTGGGTGGTTCACAAAGAAAAGGAATCGGCCTCTCAAAGTAATTTTCAAGGCAGAATCAACCCGAACCATGATCCTGCAGGAGAAAGCACGGCTGAGAGGCAAGCAGGAGTTCCGGAGTGTGTACCTCGATCGAGACAGAACACAGGACGAAAGGAAGACGATGAAAGAGAGAGTTCAAAAACGAAAGGAGAAATGGGAGGAAATGAAAAAGGAGAGCAGAATAACCCAGGATCAAATGGAAGGACAAGCACACCCCCCAGAAACACCTGCAGAAGGACTCCAGCCACGACACCCCCAAGGCAACTGAACAATCCAAACCAACCATCACGCACCGATCCCTCTGTTCCCACCCCCCGCACCACAGTTACAGTATTAGAACAGAAGTTGAAGATTTGGTACACAAATGCGGATGGATTAACGAATAAATATGAGGAATGGCAAGAAAGAATCAATGAGAAGTCCCCAGACATCATATCAGTTACAGAAACAAAACTCACGGAGACAGTAACAGATGCAATTTTCCCACCAGGATACCAGATCATGAGGAAAGATAGAAGGGGCAGGGGGGGGAGGTGGGGTTGCTCTGCTCGTAAAAAACAGATGGAAATTCGAGAAAATGGGAGGCATAGATGAGACAGGAGAAAGGGACTACATAGTAGGTACACTTCAGTCTGGGGAGCACAAGGTGGTCATTGCAGTGATGTATAATCCACCACAGAACTGCAGGAGGCCAAGAGAGGAATATGAAGAGAGCAACAGAGCAATGGTGGACACACTTGCTGAGGTGGCAAGAAGAGCTCACTCCAGCAGAGCAAAGTTGCTGGTTATGGGGGATTTCAACCACAGGGAGATTGACTGAAAAAACCTTGAGCCACATGGGGGTCCCAAAACATGGAGAGCCAAGATGTTGGATGTGGTGCTGGATAACCTCATGCACCAACATGTTAAGGACACTACCAGAGTGAGAGGGGGAGGATGAACCAGCAAGATTGGACCTTGTGTTCACCCTGGGCAGTTCAGATATTGAGGACATCACATATGAGAGTCACCTAGGAGCTAGTGACCACGTGGTTCTGTGCTTTGAATACATAGTAGAGTTGCAAGTGGAGAGAGTAACAGGAGTTGAATGGGAAAAGCCAGACTATAAAAGAGGGGACTACATAGGGTTGAGGAACTTTCTGCAGGAGGTTCCGTGGGACAGAGAACTGGCAGAAAAGCCAGTAAATGAAATGATGGAATATGTAACAACAAAATGCAAGGAGGCAGTGGAAAGGTTTATTCCCAAGGGCAACAGAAACAGTGGGAAGACCAGAACGAGCCCCTGGTTTACCCGACGGTGTAAGGAGGCAAAAACAAAGTGCAATAATGGAAAAAGTACAGAAGGCAGAGAACACACGAAAATAGGGAGATCAGTCGCAGAGCCAGGAATGAGTATGCACAGGTAAGGAGGGAGGCCCAGCGACAGTATGAAAATGACATAGAATCGAGAATCAAGACTGACCCGAAACTGTTGTATAGCCACATCAGGAGGAAGACAACAGTCAAAGACCAGGTGATCAGATTAAGGACAGAAGGTGGAGAACTCACAAGAAATGATCAGGAGGTATGTGAGGAGCTGAACAGGAGATTTAAGGAAGTTTTTACAGTAGAGACAGGAAGGGCTGTGGGAAGACAGCACAGAAGGGAACATCAAGAGGGAATATACCAACAAGTGTTGGATGACATACGAACAACTGAGGAGGAGGTGAAGAAGCTCCTAAGTGACCTTGACACCTCAAAGGCGATGGGACCGGGCAACATCTCCCCATGGGTCCTTAGAGAAGGAGCAGAGATGCTGTGCATGCCTCTAACCACAATCTTCAACACATCCCTTGAAACTGGGCAACTACCTGAGAAATGGAAGACAGCTAATGTAGTCCCCATATTTAAGAAAGGAAACAGAAATGAGGTGCTAAACTACAGACCTGTGTCTCTGACATGTATTGTGTGCAAAGTCATGGAGAAGATTATCAGGAGGAGAGTGGTCGAACACCTGGAAAGGGACAAGATTATAAATGAAAACCAGCATGGGTTCATGGAAGGCAAATCTTGTATCACAAACCTCCTGGAGTTTTATGACAAGGTAACAGAAGTAAGACACGAGAGAGAGGGGTGGGTAGATTGCGTTTTCCTAGACTGCAGGAAGGCCTTTGACACAGTTCCCCACAAGAGATTAGTGCAGAAGCTGGAGGATCAGGCGCATGTAACAGGGAGGGCACTGCAATGGATCAGGGAATACCTGACAGGGAGGCAGCAACAAGTCATGTTACGTGAAGAGGTATCACAGTGGGCGCCTGTGACGAGCGGGGTCCCACAGGGGTCAGTTCTAGGACCAGTGCTATTTTTGATATATGTGAACGACATGATGGAAGGAATAGACTCTGAAGTGTCCCTATTCGCAGATGATGTGAAGTTGATGAGAAGAATTAAATCGGATGAGGATGAGGCAGGACTGCAAAGAGACCTGGACAGGCTGGACATGTGGTCCAGTAACTGGCTTCTCGAATTCAATCCAGCCAAATGCAAAGTCATGAAGATTGGGGAGGGGCAAAGAAGACCGCAGACAGAGTATAGGCTAGGTGGACAAAGACTACAGACCTCACTCAGGGAGAAAGACCTTGGGGTGACCATAACACCGAGCACGTCATCGGAGGCACACATGAACCAAATAACTGCTGCAGCATACGGGCGCCTGGCAAACCTGAGAATAGCGTTCCGATACCTTAATAAGGAATCGTTCAAGACACTGTACACTGTGTATGTTAGGCCCATACTGGAGTATGCAGCACCAGTCTGGAACCCACACCTGGTCAAGCACGTCAAGAAGTTAGAGAAAGTACAAAGGTTTGCAACAAGGCTAGTCCCAGAGCTCAGGGGAATGTCGTACGAGGAAAGGTTGAGGGAGATCGGACTGACGACACTGGAGGACAGAAGGGTCAGGGGACACATGATAACGACATACAAGATACTGCAGGGAATAGACAAGGTGGACAGAGATAGGATGTTCCAGAGAGGGGACACAGGGACAAGGGGTCACAACTGGAAGCTGAAGACTCAGACGAGTCACAGGGACGTTAGGAAGTATTTCTTCAGTCACAGAGTTGTCAGGAAGTGGAATAGCCTAGCAAGTGAAGTAGTGGAGGCAGGAACCGTACATAGTTTTAAGAAGAGGTATGATACAGCTCAGGATGCAGAGAGAGGACCTAGTAGCGATCAGTGAAGAGGTGGGACCAGGAGCTGAGTCTCGACCCCTGCAACCACAATTAGGTGAGTACAATTAGGTGAGTACAGGAGCTCGGACTCGACCCTCGCAACCTCAACTAGGTGAGTACATACAACAGGCCTAGTGTCTAATCGACATGTGCCTAGGACAAAATGGTAACTAATATACATGCGACCCCTGCAACCACAATTAGGTGAGTACACACACACTCGCGTATATAAAAACCATCTGACAGTAGTAATGTTTATATGAGCAATAAATACCAGTACATCCTGAGCTGGATCATTTCACCTGCCAGCGATCCAACCTTACAACATAAACATCTCAAGGTTTCACTGATTTCCTGAAACTTAACGTAGCGCTTCAAACGAAATCTTTTTTTATAAGAGAGAGAGAGAGAGAGAGAGAGAGAGAGAGAGAGAGAGAGAGAGAGAGAGAGAGAGAGAGAGAGAGAGAGAGAGAGAGAGAGAGAGAGAGAGAGAGAGAGAGACATGAATGCGTACGTGCGTACTCACGCATGCGAGTATAAATGCATAATACGTATATACACAAACACACACAAATAAAACAATCGAAGAGTACCTTTGACAAATGACAACGAACACATACACACAAAAAAAATTAGGCCAACAAATGCTTTTAATAACTCGTAACTCACTCTCACACAAACACACACATCCTAACACAACATGCGCGTGCACACACACACAACAACACACACACACATGAAGATTAGGGAAGGGCAAAGAAGATCACAGACAGAGTAGAGGCTAGGGGGCCAAAGACTGCAAACCTCGCTCAAGGAAAAGGATCTTGGGGTGAGTATAATACCGAGCACATCTCCTGAGGCACACATCAACCAAATAACTGCTGCAGCATATGGGCGACTAGCAAACCTAAGAATACCGTTCCGACACCTGAGTAAGGAACCGTTCAAGACTCTGTACACTGTGTACATCAAGCCCATATTGGAGTATGCAGCACCAGTTTGGAACCCACCCCTGGTCAAGCACGTCAAGAAATTAGAGAAAGTGAAAGGAGAGGTTAAGGGAAATGAGGGAGAGGGTTGGGGGGGGGGATGATAACGACATATAAAATACAGGGTGGATAGAGACAAGATGTTTCAGAGATGGGAAACAGCAACAAGGGGTCACAATTGGAAGCTGAAGACTCAGATGAGTCACAGGGATGTTAGGATGTATTTCTTCAGTCATAAAGTTGTCAGGAAGTGGAACAGTCTGGGGAGTGATGCAGTGGAGGCAGGATCCATACAAAGCTTTAAGAAAAGGCATGATAAAGTTCAAGGAGCAGGGAGAGAGTTGGCCTACTAGCGACCATGTTTATCAACAACTGACTTTGACAACTGGTAACTTACGCTATTTACAAATGATCTAGTTAAAATAATAATAATGACTTGGCAACACCCAAAATCACACAAATAATGAATTAATCTAAAAGTTCTACTAACAGTTATTGTTTCCTTCAGACAAGTGGACACAGATGGCAGCTAAAGACACAGATGAGCGGCAGGGACGATAGAAAGGTATCCCTGTATTCTACAGGTTCAGCCCTCTCTACTTCATAAATCCAATTAAATACTTTTTGAGAATGACGAAGCTTAGTAAGTGGAAGGAACTACACGAAAGTTTGAGAGGCAAACACCGTTCACACTTGAAACAGTAGATACGATCAAGGCTTAGAGATGTGGAATCCGATAAGCCGGTTTACAAGCGTAAGGAAGTGAGAACAAGAACTATGGATCGATTCCTGGAAACACAGTAGTGGTTCCAAGAGCTATGGATCGACCCCTGGAAACACAAGTGTGGCGCCAGGAGTTACGGATCGACTCCTGGAAAGACAGTGAGGTGAGCGCACACAATACAACAATAAATGTATATACATGTTACTGACCCTTATGGTTCAACTGCATGACATAGTTCATTTATATGGTAACTTTCAGGTGCACGGCTCTGCTCACCTGCATGATGCAGTTCACCTGCATGACACAGTTCACCTTCATGATACAGTTCACCTTCATGATACAGTTCAACTTCATTATACAGTTCACCTTTATGATACAGTTCACCTTCATGATACAGTTCACCTTCATGATACAGTTCACCTTTATGATGCAGTTCACCTTCATTATGCAGTTCACCTGCATGACACAGTTCACCTGCATGATCCGATCAAAAGAATCCTTTTTTTCCAAATGGTCATAAATTTGCAGTCTCCGCCCCTCCCAACCCTCATCCACTGTCCTCTATTCTTATTCCCTCCCCTCTCCTCTCTTTGTCTCTTCCACTCTTTTCCCCTCCTTGCCTCTCTCACTCCTTACTTTTATCATGCCATGTCCTCTTCCCTTTCCTCCCTTTGTCTCTTTCTTTCCCTTCTCTCTTATCCCATATTCTCCCTAAGCCATTTCACTTAGCCTTTGTTTCCTTTATTTCTTCCTCTCCCTTTCCCTCCTCCCCACACCTCCTCTTCTTCCCCTCTCATGGTTGCGGTGGTGGGGTGGTTGTAGTGTCCCGTCACGCCCTCACTGTCCCTTCAATTATTGACATTGACACATCCTGTGTCCCAGATTACATTGTTTTGATGCTTTAACCCCGTTCACTAACCAGTCACGGTGACCCTTCACAAAACCAGTGTGACCCATCAAACCACCATTGTGACCCTTCGCACCACTACCAGTGTGACCCTTCACACCATATGTGTGACCTTTAACACCACTACCAGTGTGACCCTTCACACCACCACCAGTGTGACCTGTTACACCACCGCCAGTGTGACCCTTCACACCACCATCAGTGTGATCCCTCACACTACCATTAGTGTAACCCTTCACACTACCATCAGTGACCCTTCACACCATCACCAGTGTTACCCTTCACACTACCACCAGCGTGACCATTCACACTACCACCAGTGTGACCCTTCACACAACTACTAGTGTTACCCTTCACACTACCACAAGTGCTACCTTCACACAACCACCAGTGTGACCCTTCATATTACCGCCAGTGTGACCCTTCACACTGCCACCAGTGTGACTCTTCACACCACCACCAGTGTGACCCTTCACACCATCACCAGTGTGACCTTTTGCACCACTACCAGTGTGACCTTCACACTACCAAAAGTGTGACCCTTTACACAACCACCAGTGTGACCCTTCACGCAATCACATGTGTGACCTTTTACACCACCACCAGTGTGACCCTTCACACAACCACCAGTGTGACCCTTCACACTACCACCAGTGAGACCCTTCACACTATCACCAGTGTGACCCTTCACACTATCGCCAGTGTGGCCCTTCACCCCACCAGTGTGACCCTTCACACCACCACCAGTGTGACCTTTTACACCATCGCCAGTGTGACCCTTCACACCACCAGTGTGATCCTTCACACCACCATCAGTGTGACCCTTCACCACCAGTGTGACCCTTCACACAACAATTGTGACCCTTCACACTACCACCAGTGTGACCCTTCACACTATCGCCAGTGTGACCCTTCACACCACGAGTGTGACCCTTCACACCACCAGTGTGATCCTTCACACCACCGCCAGTGTGACCCTTCACACCACCAACAGTGTGACTCTTCACACTACCACCAGTGTGACCCTTCACACCACCACCAGTGTGACCCTTCACACTACCACCAGTGTGACCCTTCACACTACCAACAGTGTGACGATTCACACCACCACCGGTGTGACCCTTCACACAACCACCAGAGTGACCCTTCACAGAACCACTAGTATGACCCTTCACACCACCACCAGTGTGACCCTTCACACCACCACCAGTGTGACCCTTCACACCACCATAAGTGTGACCCTTCACACCACCACCACCAGTGTGACCCTTCACACCACCACGTGTGACCCTTCACACTATCACCAGTGCGATCCTTCACACTATTAACAGTGTGACCCTTCACACCGCCACCAGTGTGACCCTTTACACCGCCACCAGTGTGACCCTTCACACCATCATCAGTGTGACCCTTCACACCACCACCAGTGTGACCCTTCACACTACTACGTCTTGCAAAGTGGATTACATTATTAAATAAACGATTACAGCAATTGGATCATTTAACTGCCATACACGCCTAAGTGTCTGCAACCACGGCTGCCACGCCACTACCACGTCAACCATCACCAAGTGTCTGCAACTACATTTTCGACGTCAACCACCACCACAGCGACAAATAAGTGTCTGCAAGCACGGCTGCCACACCACTACCACCATCAAGTGTCTGCAACCACGGCTACCACGTCACTACCACGTCATCCACTACTGTCTGCAACCACGGCTGCCACGCCACTACCACGTATACCACCACTGCCACCACCAAGTGTCTGCAACTACATCTTCGACGTCAACCACCACCACTGCGACAATTAAGTGTCTGCAAGCACGGCTGCCACACCACTACCACCACTAAGTGTTTGCAACCACGGCCATCACGCCACTACCACCGTCAGTACAACCACCACCACCACCACTACCCACTTAACTGCCATTACAACCAATTATAATCTCACGGTCACACCCAAAATGTCACAATAACCAATCAACCACCATTAACCAATTATATGAGTGTCACAACTGAAGGTTATTGTAGCAGATCATAACCTCACAAAAATCCTGATAGTCACCACAATCATATCACATTCACGAACCCAAAGTCGCTGCGACTATGTTATATTCACGATAACAAAGTCGCTGCGACTATGTTACATTCACGAACACAAAGTCGCTGCGACTATGTTATATTCACGATAACAAAGTCGCTGCGACTATGTTATATTCACGAACCCAAAGTCGCTGCGACTATGTTATATTCACGATAACAAAGTCGCTGCGACTATGTTATATTCACGATAACAAAGTCGCTGCGACTATGTTACATTCACGAACACAAAGTCGCTGCAACTAACTATATCACATTCACGAACGAATGAATTCCAGCCTTCATATGACGCCAAGTCTCACACTATACCTAATTCATTATTATTATTATTATTATTATTATTATTATTATTATTATTATTATTATTATGAGGAGCGCTAAACCCGTAGGATTATATAGCGCCTGGCGGGAGGGGGGGTATGGAAGGCATTCAGGCTCAATTCAGGGAACTGAAGCACAGATCCAATTCCCTAGATCAAGATCCCCTTGAGGGGATACCTAACATTAGCCTTGTTGCACAAGAGGACATTCAACAAACTTTGCACGAGACATCGATACAATAATAAACACTATTGTAGTATTATGTAGTATAATGGTAATGACAACGTTTCGTCCGCACTGTGGGCTTTATCTGGTGACAAACGTCTGTTTGTTGACATGATAAATTTCACCGTGTGGGGGAAACGTTGTCAATAAAGATCCACGTAACTACGTATGTGTGTCTACCAGACTGTCTTGTTTACATTTCCCTTCATTGCTCTGCTCCTTCCTTTCTATTACTTTTCTTCTCCCTTCCCTTCATTCCTCGCCTTCCTTCCCTTTATTCTTTCCCTCCGTTCTTTCTTCCTTCCTTCTTCCTTTTTATCCGCTTCTTCACTCTTTCTCCATTCACTTTCTGCTCCCTCTTGCCACTCTCATCCCCGTGTAAGCATCCAATAGCATCCCGTGTAAGCATCCAGCAGCATCTCGTGTAAGCATCCAGCAGCATCCAATGTAAGTATCCAGCAGCATCCCTTGTAAGCATCCAGCAGCATCCAATGTAAGCATCGAACAGCATCCCGTGTAAACATCCAGCAGCATCCAATGTAAATATCCAGCAGCATCCCGTATAAGCATCTAGCAGCATCAACAAGGCTTCAGACAACAGCAACACGCTACACAAAATTTTATTCTAGAAACTAAGAAAGATGCTCTAACAAATTTATGGACTGGGATGTAAAGGATAATAGCTTCGATTTTATCACAGTTTCCAGGCTTGGTCACTCTCTCCCTCGCTCTCATCCTCTACCTCTCCCTTTCTCATTCTCTCCCTCTCATCCTCTACCTCTCCGTCTCTCATTCTCTCCCTCTCATCCTTTCTCCCACTATCATTTTCTCTCCATCTCATACTTTCTACAACTTTCATTCTCTCTCTCTCTCTCTCTCTCTCTCTCTCTCTCTCATTGTGTCATATGTCAAAATTAGGAAGAAATATTCAACATAACGAAGATCCACAAAAAGAATGGACATATACTATATTAAATAACATAAGCTGTACAACATGATTAAGAATAAGAAACACACAAACAGGAACAACCAGATTATAAGGAAAATATAATACTGTACTTAAAAAAAAAGCATTATTTTAGAGAAAATAATATATTACAAGTGACAGACAAAATCAAGTACTGTAACATATACGAAAATGGGATCATAAAGTTTATTTCAAAATGTAATGTAAGTCGAAATAATAAAGAATGGATTAATGGAAGGCGCTGCAGAACTATATATATATATATATATAAAAAAAAGGATTTTGAATCCGATTAGGAAGCGAGCCAATAAAGAAATTTACCAGAGGTTTAAGTGCGCCAGAAATGAATATGCAAATGTAAGGAGAGAGGAAGAAAAGAACCTTTGAAAAGGAAAGAGTAGGTTAAAGCAAGGCAGAAAGATCATAGTAACACGAAATGGCTACCAGAGTTCAAGAACCACTGTAATACAAAATGGCTACCAGAGTTCAAGAACCACTGTAATACAAAATGGCTACCAGAGTTCAAGAACCACTGTAATACAAAATGGCTACCAGAGTTCAAGAACCACTGTAATACAAAATGGCTACCAGAGTTCAAGAACCACTGTAATACAAAATGGCTACCAGAGTTCAAGAACCACTGTAATACAAAATGGCTACCAGAGTTCAAGAACCACTGTAATACAAAATGGCTACCAGAGTTCAAGAACCGCTGTAATACAAAATGGCTACCAGAGTTCAAGAACCACTGTAATACAAAATGGCTACCAGAGTTCAAGAACCGCTGTAATACAAAATGGCTACCAGAGTTCAAGAACCACTGTAATACAAAATGGCTACCAGAGTTCAAGAACCGCTGTAATACAAAATGGCTACCAGAGTTCAAGAACCGCTGTAATACAAAATGGCTACCAGAGTTCAAGAACCACTGTAATACAAAATGGCTACCAGAGTTCAAGAACCGCTGTAATACAAAATGGCTACCAGAGTTCAAGAACCGCTGTAATACAAAATGGCTACCAGAGTTCAAGAACCGCTGTAATACAAAATGGCTACCAGAGTTCAAGAACCACTGTAATACAAAATGGCTACCAGAGTTCAAGAACCGCTGTAATACAAAATGGCTACCAGAGTTCAAGAACCGCTGTAATACAAAATGGCTACCAGAGTTCAAGAACCGCTGTAATACAAAGTGGCTACCAGAGTTCAAGAACTACGTTAATACAAAGTGGCTATCAAAGTTGAAAAACAGAGAGACATGAAAGCTGAAAACACTAACCATGTTCATCCTGAGTTTAATAAGGAAGAGGAAAGACACTCACACACAAGGAAATAAAAAGATATGAAAGACTTAAAAAAAAACGTTGTTAGTTGCGAAAGGTATGACAAAAGGTCATATATATAAACTAAGGAAGTATTAGATTACCTGACCAATGGAATGATATAAAAGAGGAAGCATTAAGTGTTACAACCACTGGAAATAAAAACAAAACAAAATGCCGAACAAATTTTAAAAAACTAGACACCATGAGCATGGCTTTGCTCATGTAGCTTCAAATAGTTAATTACGAAGAGGGTAATACTCTCTCTCTCTCTCTCTCTGTTTGTCTGTCACACACACACACACACACAATGGTAACTAACAAAATGGTAACTAACACACACACACACACACACACACACACACACACACACACACAACAGGCCTAGTGTCTAATCGATATGTGCCTAGGACAAAATGGTAACTAACACATTATAGGCTAGGTGGCCAAAGACTGCAAACCTCACTCAAAGAAAAGGATCTTGGGGTGAGTATACTACCGAGCACATATAGTGAGGCGCACATCAACCAGATAACTGCTGCAGCATATGGGCGCCTGGCAAACCTAAGAGTAGCGTTCCGATACCTCAGTAAGGAATAGTTCAAGACTCTGTACACCGTGTACGTCAGGCCCAGTTTGGAACCCACACCTGGTCAAGCACGTCAAGAAATTAGAGAAAGTGCAAAGGTTTGCAACAAGACTAGCCCCAGAGCAAAGGGAAATCGGCCTGACGATACTGGAGGACAGGAGGGTTAGGGGAGACATGATAACGACATGTAAAATATTGCGAGGAATTGACAAGGTGTACAGAGACAGGATGTTCCAGAGATGGGACACAGAAACAAGGGGTCACAATTGGAAGTTGAAGACTCAGATGAATCAGAGGGATGTTAGGAAGTATTTCTTCAGTCACAGAGTTGCCAGGATGTGGAACAGTCTGAAAAGTGGCGTAGTGGAGGCAGGAACCATACATAGTTTTAACACGAGGTTTGATAAAGCACATGGAGCAAGGAGAGAGAGGACCTAGTACCGATCAGTGAAGAGGCGGGGCCAGGAGCTATGAATCGACCCCTGCAACCACAAATAGGTGAGTGCAAATAGGGAAGTACACACAATGAATGAAGGGTGTGGGTGCAACCCATCTTCCTAAGCAAGAGTCTGACTGTTATTTGAACTCCAGACCACTGGTAAGTCACTGTGACATTTAAAATGCGATCATCAGTTTTTAATTTCATGCTTCCACAGTCTTCTCGCTGGTTTCCTGTTATCTGGATCCAAATGTCTTATTCCCGACAACAATGAAGACAAAACTCTACAAAGAGCGAAATGTCTTAATAAAATCTTGCTCTACGATGAGTCTTTTGTTTCTTTTTTTTTATGTTCAGGCATGTTACCATAGATATGCACATATTATTATTATTATTATTATTATTATTATTATTATTATTATTATTATTATTATTATTACTATTATTATTAATGGGTGACAGTTTATTTGTTTTCTTCTTTGTTGGGCCACCCTACCTCGGTGGGAAACGGCCGACCCCTATCGGGCCTTCCTTCCCCTACAGATTTTACGCTCTCGTTGTCATTCTACTTTGACCTAATCTCTCTAAATGACCAAACCACCTCAACAACCCCTCCTCAGCCCTCTGACTAATAGTTTTATTAACTCCACACCTTCTCCTAATTTCCACACTCCGAATTTTCTGCATAATATTTACACCACACATTGCCCTTAGACAGGACATCTCCACTGCTAGAGCATTTACAACCCAAGCTTCACACCCATATAAGAGTGTTGGTACTACTATACTTTCATACATTCCCTTCTTTGCCTCCACAGATAACGGTTTTTGTCTTCACATATACCTCAACGCATCACTCACCGTTTTTCCTTCATCAATTCTATGTTTAACCTCATCCTTCGTAAATCCATCCTCTGACACGTCAACTCCCAAATATCTGAAAACTTTCACTTCTTCCATACTCCTCCTCTTCAATTTGATATCCAATTTTCCTTTATCTAAATCATTTGATACCCTCATCACCTTATTCTTTTTTCTCTCTCTCTGTATATATATATATATATATATATATATATATATATATATATATATATATATATATATATATATATATATATATATATATATATATATATATATATATATATATATATATATATATATATAGTGGACGAGTTTGGGAGTGTGTGTAAAGGTAGAAAGTTGAAAGTGAACATAGAAAAGAATAAGGTGATGAGGGTATCAAATGATTTATATATATATATATATATATATATATATATATATATATATATATATATATATATATATATATATATATATATATATATATATATATATATATATATATATATATATATAATATATATATATATATATATATATATATATATATATATATATATATGTCGTGCCGAATAGGCAGAACTTGCGATCTTGGCTTAAATAGCAACGTTCATCTTGCCATATAGGACAAGTGAAAATTTGTGTATGCAACAATTTCGCCAAAATCTTTCTTAACCTAACGAAAAAAATATATTTCACTGTGTTTGTTTAGTATTAAATTACCGTAAATGTATTTAAAATGTATTTAGTAGGATTAGTCTAAAATAAATTGCGCTTGTTATAATAAGGTTAGGTAAGTTTTCTAAGATTCTTTTGGTGCAAAATTAAAAATTTTTACATTAACGTAAATGAAAAAAATATATCTTTAAATGTATAAGAGAAAATTTTAGAAAGGACTTAATTTTCAATGAGTTCTTGCTAATTGACCAGTTTTACATATTCGGCACGACATATATATTATATATATATATATATATATATATATATATATATATATATATATATATATATATATATATATATATATATATATATATATATATATATATATAATATATGTAGGGCCGAATAGGCAGAACTTGCGATCTTGGCTTAAATAGCAACGCTCATCTTGCCACATAGGACAAGTGAAAATTTGTGTATGCAATAATTTCACCAAAATCATTCTGAACCTAACGAAAAAAATATATTTCACTGTGTTTGTTTAGTATTAAATTATTGTAAATAAATCTAAAATATATTTAGTTGGGTAAGGCTAAAATAAATTGTTCTTGTTATAATAAGGTTAGGTAAGCTTTCTAAGATTCTTTTGGTGCAAAATTATAAATTTTTACTTCAGCATTAATGAAAAATATATCTTTAAAAGTATAAGAGAAAATTTTAGAAAGGACTTAATTTTAAATGAGTTCTTGCTAATTGACCAGTCTTACATATTCGGCACGATATATATATATATATATATATATATAATATATATATATATATATATATATATATATATATATATATATATATATATATTATATATATATATAATATATACATGCAATAAGATCACAAGATAGTTCCTTGATAATGTGAGTAGTCACGAAAGCGCTTGGAATTTCTCTATTCTTTCAGAGTGGTTGTTTTGCATATATATATATATATATATATATATATATATATAATATATATATATATATATATATATATAATATATATAAATATATATATATATAATTCAGTCTTTCTATATGCCAGGGGCACTTATCGCCTCCTACCTCATTCGAGCAAAGACGCTTCCTCTGTACGTGTTTGCCTGGACTCCCTCCTCTTTTCTGTAACATTGCAAGCTTTTGATGATGTGTTGACTGCAACATGAAAGTCCTAAAGCTATCACTAAACTCCCCTCGTGGTTGATACCCGCAAAAGCTCTCAAAAACATGGATGAAAATACAAGGCTGCCATCACTATTGATAACAATAATACTGACAACACGACTGCCAACCATACTGATAATAAGACTGCCAACAATACTAATAACAAAACTGCCAACACTACTGATAACAAAATCAGCCATTTTGTATATATTATTCAGCAATATTGTTACGAATATCCATTTAACTTTAATAAAATTTTTAAATTACGTAATATTAACAAGATTAAACAAAGGTAAGAAAGAAAACAAGGAGCGTGTTGTGGCGAGCTTCTCTGCCTTAAACATGATCTCTCATATAAATATGAGAATTAGCGGCGTTACTTGTTCATGGTATATTTGGTAGCGTGACAGACGTCCATGCTGGAGCCCGGGGGTTCAAGATCCCCGCTGTCCTCTATTACGGATTACATTCACGACATCATGAAACTTCAGTATAATATATTATATACATACATATATGCATCCTGGAGCCATAGATAGCAACTAAATACGAAGATAAGGCACAGGGACGTTAGAGACAAGTTATCAAGTCTTGGTGAAAGGCACAACGTATCAGATTAAGAGGTGGAGCCAAAACACTAGACACACGTTCAGGAACAGAGATAACTGAGCCTTTAAGGCCAAAATCTGTGAAATTGGTCGATAAGAGTATGGTTACCGGAGTACACGACCTGTGCGGTCTTCATCATGAATTCTGCACGATAACCTCAACACGAAAGATCTCTTGGTCTTCCGTTTACTTTTTTCTGGATCAAAGTGGAACACCCCAGCAGTGAAACACCCCAGCAGTGAAACACCCCAGCAGTGAAACACCCCAGCAGTGGAACACCCGAACAGCGGAACACCCCAGCACACTATAATATCTCAGCTGCTTAATCAACACACACGCACACGGTAGCCATGATTCTCCACATCCGTGTCAAACCAGCATACATAAACATATACACTTGACACTAGCTGCTCACGTTAGGCAGCCTGGAGAACACGTGGCTAATGTTACATGTCTTAGCACCCAAAATTTATTATTATTATTATTACTATATTAAAAAATAAAGCCTTAACCGCTGGTGTCTTACGGTGCAATAATAGGAGGAACACTTTTTTTTACATCATTTTAACTACATAATATACGCTTTACTTTAGTCAGCTAATAATAATAATAATAATATTTATTTCTACAAGTACATGATGCAACTTATACAGACAGCTGACATCGGTGACATAATATATAGAAAGCCTCTTGTTACGCAGAGCATTTCGGGCAAATTACGTTAATTTTGTCCCTCAGGATGCGACCCGCGCCAGTTGGCTAATACTCAGGTACCTATTTATTGCTACACGAACAGGGACAGCAAGTGTCTTAAGGAAACAAGCTCCCAATGTTTCCAACCGTACTGGAGATCGAACTACGGACATCGATGTGTGAGATGAGTGCGCTACCAACCAAGCACACGGGACACCAGGCGCTCGGTTGGTACGGGACACCTTAATTAAAGTCTTCAGATCCTTGAAAAAAGTCTTCAGTAACCGAATGATTATATACAGCAGCATACTGCATACAGTAACGAAGAAAAGACACAGGTGTAAAGCAAGTTTTTATTGTAACAACGTTTCGCTCTGTGTAGAGCATCAAGTCAGATGAATAGACAAAGCTCTACAGAGGAAAACTTTGTCACAACAAACGACTGCTCTACAAGCAGACTCCCTAACTGTAATAGCCGCTTAGCAAGGCTAGTAAGGCTACTGAGAAGCTCCTCTGCCCTTACCTTACAGAAAAAAAATAAATACAAAAATAAACACATAAATTTTCAAAGCCTTCAAAACAAGAGATACCAAGCCAATGATGATGCTCTTTAAGTCACTTGTTTTCTCTGGGGTGGAATACAGCTGTACACTTACAGCCCCTTTCAAGGTGAAATTGCAGATCTGGAGAATGAACAGAGAACCTTTACTGCACGTGTAAGCTCAGAAAAGCACCTTAATTACTTGGACCTGCACTCCTTCGAGCGCAGGCGAGAAAGGTATATTATAATTTACACCTGGAAAATCTTTGAGGGACTGGTTCCAAATCTACACACAGAAATCACTCCCTTTGAAAGCGAAAGACTCTGGAGACTGTGCAACGTCTCCCAAATAAAAAGCAACGGTGCCGTGAGTACAGTGAAAGAAAACGCAAAGAGTGTCAGGGGGCCCAAGACTGTTCAACAGCCTCCCATCATACATAAGTGGGATTACCAATAAATCCCTAGCTGTCTTCAAGGATGAACTGGACAGTTACATAAGTTAGTACCTGACTAGCCGGGTTGTGATTCGTACGTCGGACTGCGGGTGGCCAGCAGTACCAGCCTGGTTGATCATGCTCCAATCCACCGTGAGGCCTGGTCATGGACCGGGCCGCGGGGGCATTGACCCCCGGAACTCCATCCAGGCACTATAGCAAAACTGTGCTGGCATCCACGTTTGAATTAGCACATACAATGGAAGCGAAGAGAACATGTTTCTTGATATACAACAGAAAACTGCCATCAATGACACATGCACAAAACATTCCACAGTTTATTTCTGAAAAAAATCTCGTAATTGCACTGAAGATGAAAAGAATGATACAAACTCAGCACTGTCTGGACACAGCCAGGCTGCCAGACTCTACTGGAGGCAACAATGGCTGGTTATGCATATGACACAAGCAATAAAGATGAAATAAGTAGGGTGGAGGGAGACGGCGTAGGAAAGGGAGGCAGAATAAAGGAAAAGATGGAGAAAGAAATAGAGAGAGAAGGCGTAGGAAAGGCAGAAGCCGTATGGAAGGGAGAAGGCGCAGGAAAGGCAGAAGCCGTATGGAAGGGAGAAGGCGTATGGAAAGGAGAAGACGAATAGAAGGAAGAAGGCATATTGAAGGAAGAAGTATGGAAGGGAGAAGGCGCATGGAAAGAGTGTGAAAGGAAGAAGCCGAATGGAAGTAAGGAGTATGGAAGGGAGAAGGTGTATGGAAGGGAGAAGACGTAGAGGAAATAGAAAACGGCGTAGATGAAGAACAGAGCAGTGTGTGTGTGTGTGTGTGTGTGTGAGAGAGAGAGAGAGAGAGAGAGAGAGAGAGAGAGAGAGAGAGAGAGAGAGAGAGAGAGAGAGAGAGAGAAGCGAGACAGCTTAAATGGGGCGAAAGAAGGGACTGGGTACCAGTCTTTGTATATTCACCAGCAGTAGCAAATCCCATCCTGATAAAGCATGCACAGATAAATGAACAGTTAAGCTTTTAATTACAATCACACTGGTCCTGGAACTAAGGAGGATACAATAAGGAACTGAACCTAATGGGAGACATGATTACAATGCGTAAGATACTCAGAGGAATATACAAACAGGATAAGCAGGGAGTGAAATACGAGGAACCGAGACAAGGGTGTAATACAGATGGAAACTAACAAGGCAGATGAGCTGAGGTGCGTTAGAAAATAATGATTCATTCCCAAGATAATAGCGAAGTGGACTGAGCTTGGTTAGGAAGTTACAGAAGCAAACTTTATACTCATTCAAGAGTCGACAGAATATAAACACACACACACTTACATTCCTTTCTCTGCCAAAAGCCTCCATAACACACATACTTGCACAAACACATGTGCCTAGGAAAAAATGGTAACTAACACACACACACACACACACACACACACACACACACACACACACACACACACACACACACACACACACACACTTCCTACTTGTCTTCAGTCTTTACACTACTTCAACATATCTTTTGTTTTCTCCTTCCTGTCTGCAACATCTGGATTTTGTGGGAAAAGAAACATTTGCTACCGAGTGAGCCAGCTGGCTTCTGACCTTTACCACGCTGTGAAATAATGAGACATTGCGATGAAGAAATGGTAAGATATAGCGAAAGTGTGACACAATGAGAAAGGGATAGTGAGAGAGCGAAAGAAGATACATTTTGTATGTGTTGATGAATTAACTGTTTCATTTTTATTTGTTGAAGACCTGATAAAAACAGATGGCAAGCTGGTGGTGTGGCTGACACTTACCTCCAATACAGCAGGAATTAATGCGGCGCAGCTGCCAGCTTCAGGGACTCACAAAACTTTAGAAAATAAAGTGAACTTACTCATCCTTAAATGTTTATTTTAACAAGTTCAGAAACCCTCGGCTCATGAGGAACGAGCGCGTACACATTCCTGGAGATGGGGAAAAAAAATCATCAGGGTAACTAAGGATCCCCAGAGCACCTAGTTTCCTGTTCCAGCGTCTCAGGGTTGAGGTTGAGAGGGGTAATGCCTAGTGCATCCAGGGCACGCGCCTCGTGTCTCAGAAGCTAGATGAAGTTTTTAATATTAAAATGTTGAAAAAAATCACCTGTGTATCTGTTATGTATCTCTCCAGCTCCTGTAAACTTATTGTACCATCATTGTAACCTGTAAACTTATTGTACCATCATTGTAACCTGTAAACTTGTGTGCTATTTTGCATGAAAAGTGTCCACACACACACACACACACACACATGGATATAAGCAGCATATTCAAACGGCCTCAATGAAAAATCTTAGCAGTTTTCTAGCAGCCATTATTATTTTCTTCTCCGAATGTACTGGTCCCCACACCTCCACCTACAGGATAAGATCACTTTTTTTTTTAAACTATAATACGGACAGAGACATCAACCACAGTTAAAACTTTGTGAAAACATCTACCACAGCAAACACGGAGTAAGGAGATCATAATTACCACAATCAATCTATATACAATATACCTAACTTCCATACCTACAGCGGCAACGTCCAGCGTAAATATAAATCACAGCTACTTAAATACCAACAGCAAGAACTACAGTCAAAACTGCTAAAATAATCACAATATCAATCAACACAGCTAAACTACTCACAAAAATCAATTAACACAGCTAACTACGCAGTATACCACCACAGCTAAACTACCGATGAATCTCATTATAATAATAATAATAATAATAGAAATAATAATAATAATAATAATAATAATAATAATAGAAATAATAATAATAATAATAATAATAATAATAATAATAATAATAATAATAATAATAATGAATTATATAAATACATTGAGCGCCAGACGCCTCTTTGGTACATAGCTGTGAAACAAAACAAAGCCCTCCATCGCCTTCTTTCATACCACAGGCAGAGAGGTAGCTCCTGGCTCAGAAAAAAGTATCCATTTACCTTGGTACGTGTTCATCATCATTATTAATAGCTACATTTGACTTTCTGGCAGCTGCATGAGCCTTGCTCTCTACCTATTTAATTTAATTAAAAATATACAAGGTACTAAATCACACGAGGAATCCAATTAAGACACGTGTAAACATCACACTAGCAGCAACAAGCGGTCCCAGCAGAGGCGATCTAGCAGAACCGGTCCAGCAGAGGCGGCCCAACTTATTTTAGGGCAGAGTGGTACATTCCCTATTTAGTACCACAAAGACTCCGATTTCAGCTAACGAGTGGACTTTGCCACAAGCCACGACCATTAAGTGAGCTTCAACATTAGCCATGACCCTTAAACTGGGCTTCAACATAAGCCACGAACATTTTAGTGCACTTCGACAGATGCCGGGCCATTCGAGTGGTCTTCGGCATAAGCCACCAGCAATGCCGAGTGGACTTCGACAAAAAGAGCATCAAAGTCAACTATGCTTTCTGTCCGACCTGGATGAAGGCTGATTGTGATCGGACATGAAATCTGTGAGGTCAGGAACTTATCCAATGACAGAAGGAGAAAGTGTACTTACAAGATTGGAAACCGGTGCTGCATACTGTAATGTGTGTTCTTATTTCAGAATACTTTAAATAATATGAGTTAAAAACAGTTATTGAATATATTTTTTTGCTATTTTTTTCCTTAACAATTTCTAAACTGTGATACTCATCTTTAAATTCAAATGCTTAATTAGTTTTAAATAATCAACAATCCCTTATGCCTATTTTCTTAATTTACACCGTAAAATATCATCAAACTTCTCACACAAAAGATAACAACAATAACAGTGCTCATGAAAACAACAGGTAAACTGCCCACGAAAAGAACAACCACAGAGGAACCATGCAAGATGTAAAGGGAAAAAATGGAAGCATAAAACACCATGGAGCCAGGTCTTGTTAGCCACTATGGCAAGACAAAACCTGCTGATGATCAAATGCCGTGAGGGTAAGGGTGAAAGAGAAGAAGGAACAGGAGGAATTGAAGACAGGATAAAGATAAAGAGAAGAATACAAAATGTGAAAGAGGAAAAGGAGAAACGAATGAGGGAAACTGGAAAAGGAGAGGGGAAAAGAAAAGAAGTTTAGAGAAGAAAACTGCAGGTAGAATGTAGAGGAGGGCTGACAAAGACAGAAGAGGTGGGAGGATGAAAGAAGAAGCAGCAGCGTCCAGTGATTAAATCCAGGTGAAGTGCTAAGGTGTTGGTGAGGGAGAGAGCAAAGTGTAAGCATGGAAAGAGACGTGGAGAACAGTAGGGACAGATGAAGAGGAGAAAGGGGAGGGAATAAGGAAGAACAGAAATAAGGCGCGCACGCACGCATCATCCGGGCCCCAAATTATAATAATTATGAATACAATAAACGCGACTGATCAGGCAAGCACGAGTCCGGGACAGTCGCTCGATTTCAGGGCTGTGTACTCACCGTGTTGTGCTCACAGTGTTGTACTCACCATGTTGTACTCACCGTGTTGTACTCACCATGTTGTACTCACCGTGTTGTATTCAGTCTGCCAGGGGATGGGGGTCGAGTTTACGCTACTGGTTCCCTCCTGCTAATCACCAATCAACTGATGTTAACTTATTTCTACCCTTTCGAACCCAATCAGGTCTGTTTAAGAGATCGTGTGTGAAAGCTACCACCACCATCTTCGTTTCCAGTTACTTCCACATGTTTCTTTCTCCCCTATACTGAATATATTACATCCAAACACGAATATAATATACTACCCTGTGCTGGAACAATTCACTACCCCGTGGCTGGAACAATTCACAACCCTGTGGTTGGAACAACTCAAAACACTGTGGCTGGAACAATTCACAACCCCGTGGCTAGAGCAATGGAAAAATTCACAACACCTTGGCTGGAACAATTCACAACCCCCATGGTTGGAACAAGTCACAACCTTGTGGTTGGAACAATTCACATCCCGTAGCAGAAACACTTTCCAACTAACTCATTGACAGCATTTCATCTAAGTTTCAATGCGGATCGAAACGTCGTTTAAAGATATATCTGAAATTACTAAGTTAGTTGTGAATTTCGTAACACTGCTGTGGCTCAACTAAGTGTTCAGTCATCTTGTTCCGGGCGTGGCATGTCAGACTCCGTTTTCACTCAGTGGACCTTAGTATTACTAACATCGGGATTAAATCTCTCCATAACTCTTCACTCTTCCAGTGACAAGCGGCAGCTGTCTCTCCATTTCCATGACGAGGTTTGACTACAAACATGTGGACATACTCGCGATTCTGCATATGTTTGATTCCATAAGGTTCCAGAATTGTACAGTTGTCTACTTGAGAATGTGGGAGAGGGAGCTCTAGCTATTGGTCCCGCCTCTTAACTTCTGACCGACTAACGTGACATAGCTCTGTCACATATATACTTTAATGCCCTGTAAGGAGCTGCTTCTATTGTCTCAGTGTTCAGTTCGTTCTACCTCCTTACCGTTCTTATACTTAAGAAATGTTTTCAGATATCCTTGTGGTTTATTCAGTTGTGTAACTTCCAATTATGTCTCTTTCTTCTTGTGAAATTTCTTTTAGAGGCTCTTAGAACTTTATACACAGTGATCATATCTACCACTCCTCTTAGTTTAAGTGCAAGAAGAAGATTCCTCACATTCTTTTTAAACAGTTCATTTCTCTTACCTCGGGCACTAGTCATGAAGCACTTTTGGACTTCCTAAGAGGTTTACATAACGTACTTCTTGGACTTTGTAGAGATTTACATAACGCACTTCTTGGACTTTGTAGAGATTTACATAACGCACTTCTTGGACTTTGTAGAGATTTACATAACGCACTTCTTGGACTTCGTAGAGATTTACATAACGCACTTCTTGGACTTTCTAGAGGTTTACGTACATAACGCACTTCTTCAACTTTCTAGAGGTTGATATAGTGTTTTCTTAGGTGAGAGGCTACACAACAGCATTCCATGGTAAAATAAAAATCGTAGCCCTCGCACATATACACACACACACCCACACACACACACACACACACACACACACACACACACACACACACACAAAACACACACAACACACACACACACACACACACACACACACACACACACACACACACACACACACACACACACACACGCACACAGCGAGCAGAGGCGCTATATGCACCTTTAATTAAAAACAATCTTCAACACATCTATCGGAAAACGGCGACTACATGAAGAATGGAAGACAGCAAATGTAGTCATAATTTTTTAAAAAGGAGACAGACACGAAGCATTAAACTACAGACCAGTGTCACCGACATGTAATGTTGTGCAAAGTCATGGACAAGATTATCAGAAGAGTAGTGAAGCACCTAGAAAGGAATGAGCTTATCAACGACAGTCAGCACGATTTCAGGGACGGGAAATCCTGTGTCACAAACCTACTGGAGTTCTATGACAGGGTGACAGCAGTAAGACAAGAGAGAGAAGGGTGGGTAGATTGCATTTTCTTGGATTGTAAAAAGGCGTTTGACACAGTTCCACACAAGAGATTAGTGCAAAAGCTGGAGGACCAGGCAGGGATAACAGAGAAGGCACTGCAATGGATCAGGGAATACCTGTCAGGAAGACAACAGCGAGTCATGGTATGTGGCGAGGTGTCAGAGTGGGCGCCTGTAACAAGCGGGGTTCCACAGAAGTCATTCCTAGGACCAGTGCTGTTTCTGGCATTTGTGAACAAGACGGAAGGAATAGACTCCGAAGTGTCCTTGTTTTCAGATGATGTGAAGTTGATGAGAAGAATTCAATCAGACGAGGACCAGGCAGAACTACAAAGGAATTTGGACAGGCTGCAGGCCTGGTCCAGCAACTGGCTCCTAGAGTTCAACCCCACCAAGTGCAAAATCATGAACTTTGGGGAAGGGCAAAGAAGATCGCAGACGCAGTACAGTCTAGGGGGCCAGAAACTACACACCTCACTCAAGGTAAAGGATCTTGGCGTGATTATAACACCAGGCACATCTCCTGAAGCGCACATCAACCAAATAACTGCTGCAGCATATGGGCGCCTAGCAAATCTCAGAACAGCATTCCGACATCTTAATAAGGAATCGTTCAGGACCCTGTACACCGTGTACGTTAGGCCCATATTGGAGTATGCGGCACCAGTTTGGAACCCACACCTAGCCAAGCACGTAAAGAAACTAGAGAAAGTGCAAAGGTTTGCAACAAGACTAGTCCCAGAGCTAAGAGGTATGTCCTATGAGGAGAGGTTAAGGGAAATCGACCTGACGACACTGGAGGACAGGAGAGATAGGGGGACATGATAACGACATACAAAATACTGAGAGGAATTGACAAGGTGAACAAAGACAGGATGTTCCAGAGATGGGACACAGCAACAAGGGGACACAGTTGGAAGTTGAAGACACAGATGAATCACAGGGATGTTAGGAAGTATTTCTTCAGCCACAGAGTAGTCAGTAAGTGGAATAGTTTGGGAAGCGATGTAGTGGAGGCAGGATCCATACATAGCTTTAAGCAGAGGTATGATAAAGCTCACGGTTCAGGGAGAGTAACCTAGTAGAGATCAGTGAAGAGGCGGGGCCAGGAGCTTGGACTCGACCCCTGCAACCTCAACTAGGTGAGTACAACTAGGTGAGTAACACACACACACACACACACACACACACACACACATGTGCAAAGTTATGCGTTTCTGAGCTGGATGAATATACGAGTACTTTTGGAGACAAAGATTTATTACCCTGCAACAGCAGCTGCTGCTGTAGATGGCAATACTGCTGATTATAATCCTATGAGTGCTACTGCTGTTACCACTGATGCTGTTACTAGTGCTACTGATGCTGCTCCTGCTACAGTTGACACTGCTGATGCTGTTGCTGCTGATGTTAGTCCTGCTGTTACTATTACTGACAGAAATACAACTTTATTCTTTACTCAGAACTTTCTAAAACATTTATTTCAATGACGCAAGAACGAAAATTTATATAAATTCTTCGTGTTTGGCGAAACAATCGTTGCTTCACATGCCAAGTAGGAAATCTCTGGTTATAAAGCACGACAACATTAAGCCACTTCTTCCGAGGTTGCAAAACATTACTAACCCATTACTCCAAGCCATCTCCCGCTATCGCATTTGTCAATAATGACATTATCGACCAATGTAACTCTATTCTTTTTCGTTAACTCATAATGCAAAACTTTTAGTATCATCTGAGAATTTACTTGTCAAATAAACAATATGAATATATACATAAAAGTCTCTGTAAATTGGTTCGTATTCGGTTGCTCTAAACTGTTTTTGTTTCAAAAGACTCCACTTAGCTTTCCAGTGTGTTAGTTGTCTAACATGCACAGTGTACAACAGAAAAGCAAACATTATTGTTCATTTGTCAAGTTAAAAAAAAAATACCCTGACAAGGGTTGTTGAGAAATTTTCTCCACATGGGGTGCCGACCCCTCTCAAGGGGGCTAAGACCCCTCTCTCTAATTTCCCACACTGGCAGTACAGGAGTGGGCTGAGAGGGTCATGACCTCTCTTCTTTCTAATAATACAGATGAAGTAAGAGCTTATGTGGTGCAAGGTAGCTCCATTAATGCATACCAGAAACACCCATATATCTCAGCATGTGTTCCTACTCTGCATATTTAGAAACTCTCACTAATGAGATGTAGGTCAAGAACAGATAAAACTGACAAATGAAACGTGCATGTGTATCGCAGAGAATACAGTCTTCCAGGAGAATCTGTAATGCAACATATTCATGTGTTTGTCTGAGGAAGCTTCTATTTCCTCAGATCATTAAAAATTCCAAAGAATATACCTCTAACCTGATAATATAGCTAGTGGCATTTTACTCCATAACCCACACCTCAGACTCAAGGAATCTGCACTCCTTGATTATAGTGAGTGGCCAGAGCTGGCACCTAACGACTGTAGACATTATAACAGCAGAAACCTGCCTGTAAATGGAGGCGCAGGAGGCTCTTACACCCAGATTGTGGATTGAAGATTGCATTCACGATGAGTGACGATGTAGTAGTGAACGAGTGTAGATGGTGAAGGCCATACCACACTGAAACGTACAACATTCGTGGCTGCATCCGCATGTACTTTGTGAAACTCATTGAAATTCGAGTCGTTCACCATCGATCACCAGGAAGAACGTAACTTTATCTGTCAAGAACATTAAACAAGGACATATTACTGTTGACATGTGAGTTTCGTGGACAAGTGATGGTCAAGTCAGGCGATGTAATAACGTCACTGACGAAAGTACGTGGTGCTGAACGGTCTACGTGAGCAAGAACACTAGTTCCCAACGAACGTTCCTGTGTTGTTGAGTCATCCAACATTGTTCATAGGAAGAGTGGCATCATCCTACCTTCAATCTAGCCATTGATACCCGTGTCACATTACATGGGTACGATACACACACACCCAGGTAAGTCACATCAAAACTCGTATTAAACCTGTGTTCGCTGCAGCGAGTAGGTATTGATGTGGGGCTCCATAGGACTAACCAACAGACACTGTGATAAACGGGCCAACACACAAATACAGGTAAGGGATGTTGTCTCACTTAGTATTACCTGCACATGACGATGATATGTCAGGAGGGCGTGATAATTATAGTAACCCGCTCTCTTACAGCCCAGTGGGAACCAAGACAGCCGAGATAGGAGACCCCAGGGAAAGGCTGTCAACGACAAAGATAATTACCCAAGACCAATAGTGGCCGTTTTATAGAATTCATTTTTATATTCATCTCCAATATTTCCCCACAAGGGTCTTTGTCAAAGATGACCGGATAAACAGAGCCACACTCTAGCGGGCTCCCTAAAATAATCTTTTATTAATAAGCAAGACTGGATATATTCGCATTGTGGTGCTAACTCCTCCCCCCGCCTCCGTGATGGTTACATTTTGGATACAAAATCTAGCTATGTTTATGTTATATTCTATCACACAGGATGAATTTATGCATGAAATAACGAAGTCTGTCAGCCTGAGGCTGAGAGACTTCAGTGGGGCAAATGAAGATATCGCCTAGCATTCCACTACAACTCAGGAACAACAGTAGTTCCCAAGGGTATCGATCCAACAGAGCTGGACTTTCTGTTACGTGAGAATTACCATCTCTCATCATTACCTATGCCAAACTTCAGAAACAGAATTTATGGGGATATCTTCATCATTACAGAGCAAGACAGTGAAGCGAGGGAAGCGGATGACCCTATGTCATTCACTGGAGTCAAGGGGTCTAAGTTCTGACAGTACATTATAAACGGTCATATACACACAATCCTAGGGTGCATGCACACAACGCACATGTATATAAACATTCATAAACACTATTCAAATACATAAACATACACATATTCTTTTACACACACACATCAACAGAAATATAAAAATATACAAGCGTATACAAACCATGCCATGCAAACAGAAGTATAATACATTAACAATCAGTCACTCGCTTAGTCGCCTGCAAAGACGTATTTCACACATATACATAAAAGAAATTGACGTATACAAGCATTCTGCAAATATCTCCAAAAACTTTATGTAAATCTATCCATAACTTAGTGTACGCAAACATTTCACGTATACATCCCAAAACTTGACGTATACAGGCATTACACGTATGCATTCAACACAGCAAAATCAATATCAGTTAAATATTTACACACTTTAACATACATTTAGGTAAATGCGACTGTTTTCTGCTGGTATTAAGGCAGAGTGACAAAATATGTCGAGGATTTTAGAGGGCTTTTATCCAACCCATTACTAAACGTATACAGGATATTACAGTACTCTCCGTTAATAATGCTGGCATTCTAATCCATATGTTTACCACTCTGTTAATATATATATATATATATATATATATATATATATATATATATAATATATATATATATATATATATATATATATAACACACACACACAATGTTAGACAGGGAGCCCGGCCTTGGCTCCCTGTCTAGGAAGTGTCGTGAGACCTTTGTCTCCCATAGGAGGAAGTACAAGTAGGCTGGTAGACAGCAACCACCCAGGGAGGTACTAACATCCTGCAAGTGAGTGTAAAAAAGAAAGCCTGTACTTGTTTTATATGATGGTAGGATTGTATGTCTTTTTTCTCTAATAAACATGCAAGATTTCAGGTACATCTTGCTACTTCTACTTACACTTATGTCGCACTACACATGCATGTACAAGCGTATATATACACACCTCTCTGGGTTATCTTTTATTTTCTTACAAGCTCTTGTTCTTATTCATTTCTTCTTATTTCCATGGGGAAAATGGAACAGAATTTTTCCTCCATAAGCCATGCGTGTCGTAAGAGGCGACTAAAATGCCGGGAGCAAGGGGCTAGTAACCTCTTCTCCTGTATATATTACTAAATTTAAGAGAAACTTTTGTTTTTCTTTTTGGGCCGCCACCCCACCTCAGTGGGATACGGCTGGTGCGTTGAAAGATGATTATATATATATATATATATATATATATATATATATATATATATATATATATATATATATATATTTTATTTTTTATTATCACACCGGCCGATTCCCACCAAGGCAGGGTGGCCCGAAAAAGAAAAACTTTCACCATCATTCACTCCATCACTGTCTTGCCAGAAGGGTGCTTTACACTACAGTTTTTAAACTGCAACATTAACACCCCTCCTTCAGAGTGCAGGCACTGTACTTCCCATCTCCAGGACTCAAGTCCGGCCTGCCGGTTTCCCTGAATCCCTTCATAAATGTTACTTTGCTCACACTCCAACAGCACGTCAAGAAATAAAAACCATTTGTCTCCATTCACTCCTATCAAACACGCTCACGCATGCCTGCTGGAAGTCCAAGCCCCTCGCACACAAAACCTCCTTTACCCCCCTCCTCCAACCCTTCCTAGGCCGACCCTACCCCGCCTTCCTTCCACTACAGACTGATACACTCTTGAAGTCATTCTGTTTCGCTCCATTCTCTCTACATGTCCGAACCACCTCAACAACCCTTCCTCAGCCCTCTGGACAACAGTTTTGGTAATCCCGCACCTCCTCCTAACTTCCAAACTACGAATTCTCTGCATTATATTCACACCACACACTGCCCTCAGACATGACATCTCCACTGCCTCCAGCCTTCTCCTCGCTGCAACATTCATCACCCACGCTTCACACCCATATAAGAGCGTTGGTAAAACTATACTCTCATACATTCCCCTCTTTGCCTCCAAGGACAAAGTTCTTTGTTTCCACAGACTCCTAAGTGCACCACTCACTCTTTTTCCCTCATCAATTCTATGATTCACCTCATCTTTCATAGACCCATCCGCTGACACGTCCACTCCAAATATCTGAATACGTTCACCTCCTCCATACTCTCTCCCTCCAATCTGATATTCAATCTTTCATCACCTAATCTTTTTGTTATCCTCATAACCTTACTCTTTCCTGTATTCACCTTTAATTTTCTTCTTTTGCACACCCTACCAAATTCATCCACCAATCTCTGCAACTTCTCTTCAGAATCTCCCAAGAGCACAGTGTCATCAGCAAAGAGCAGCTGTGACAACTCCCACTTTGTGTGTGATTCTTTATCTTTTAACTCCACGCCTCTTGCCAAAACCCTCGCATTTACTTCTCTTACAACCCCATCTATAAATATATTAAACAACCACGGTGACATCACACATCCTTGTCTAAGGCCTACTTTTACTGGGAAAAAATTTCCCTCTTTCCTACATACTCTAACTTGAGCCTCACTATCCTCGTAAAAAACTCTTCACTGCTTTCAGTAACCTACCTCCTACACCATACACTTGCAACATCTGCCACATTGCCCCCCTATCCACCCTGTCATACGCCTTTTCCAAATCCATAAATGCCACAAAGACCTCTTTAGCCTTATCTAAATACTGTTCACTTATATGTTTCACTGTAAACACCTGGTCCACACACCCCCTACCTTTCCTAAAGCCTCCTTGTTCATCTGCTATCCTATTCTCCGTCTTACTCTTAATTCTTTCAATTATAACTCTACCATACACTTTGCCAGGTACACTCAACAGACTTATCCCCCTATAATTTTTGCACTCTCTTTTATCCCCTTTGCCTTTATACAAAGGAACTATGCATGCTCTCTGCCAATCCCTAGGTACCTTACCCTCTTCCATACATTTATTAAATAATTGCACCAACCACTCCAAAACTATATCCCCACCTGCTTTTAACATTTCTATCTTTATCCCATCAATCCCGGCTGCCTTACCCCCTTTCATTTTACCTACTGCCTCACGAACTTCCCCCACACTCACAACTGGCTCTTCCTCACTCCTACAAGATGTTATTCCTCCTTGCCCTATACACGAAATCACAGCTTCCCTATCTTCATCAACATTTAACAATTCCTCAAAATATTCCTTCCATCTTCCCAATACCTCTAACTCTCCATTTAATAACTCTCCTCTCCTATTTTTAACTGACAAATCCATTTGTTCTCTAGGCTTTCTTAACTTGTTAATCTCACTCCAAAACTTTTTCTTATTTTCAACAAAATTTGTTGATAACATCTCACCCACTCTCTCATTTGCTCTCTTTTTACATTGCTTCACCACTCTCTTAACTTCTCTCTTTTTCTCCATATACTCTTCCCTCCTTGCATCACTTCTACTTTGTAAAAACTTCTCATATGCTAACTTTTTCTCCCTTACTACTCTCTTTACATCATCATTCCACCAATCGCTCCTCTTCCCTCCTGCACCCACTTTCCTGTAACCACAAACTTCTGCTGAACACTCTAACACTACATTTTTAAACCTACCCCATACCTCTTCGACCCCATTGCCTATGCTCTCATTAGCCCATCTATCCTCCAATAGCTGTTTATATCTTACCCTAACTGCCTCCTCTTTTAGTTTATAAACCTTCACCTCTCTCTTCCCTGATGCTTCTATTCTCCTTGTATCCCATCTACCTTTTACTCTCAGTATAGCTACAACTAGAAAGTGATCTGATATATCTGTGGCCCCTCTATAAACATGTACATCCTGAAGTCTACTCAACAGTCTTTTATCTACCAATACATAATCCAACAAACTACTGTCATTTCGCCCTACATCATATCGTGTATACTTATTTATCCTCTTTTTCTTAAAATATGTATTACCTATAACTAAACCCCTTTCTATACAAAGTTCAATCAAAGGGCTCCCATTATCATTTACACCTGGCACCCCAAACTTACCTACCACACCCTCTCTAAAAGTTTCTCCTACTTTAGCATTCAAGTCCCCTACCACAATTACTCTCTCACTTGGTTCAAAGGCTCCTATACATTCACTTAACATCTCCCAAAATCTCTCTCTCTCCTCTGCATTCCTCTCTTCTCCATATATATATATATATATAATATAATATATATATATATATATATATATATATATATATGTCGTGCCGAATAGGCAGAATTTGCGATCTTGGCTCATCTTGCCATATAGAACAAGTGAAAATTTGTGTATGCAATAATTTCGCCAAAATCATTCTGAACCTAACGAAAAAAATATATTTCACTGTGTTTGTTTAGTATTAAATTATTGTAAACAAATCTAAAATATATTTAGTTGGGTTAGGCTGAAATAAATTGTTCTTGTTATAATAAGGTTAGGTAAGTTTTCTAAGATTCTTTTGGAGCAAAATTAAATTTTTTTACATTAACATTAATGAAAAAATTATATCTTTAAACGTACAAGAGAAAATTTTATAAAGGACTTAATTTTAAATGAGTTCTTGCTAACTGACCAATTTTACATATTCGGCACGACATATATATATATATATATATATATATATAATATATATATATATATATATATATATATATATATATATATATATATATATATATATATATATATATATATATATATTAATTATATAATCTCGCTTCGTTGCACTCTGATTTTGCCTCTGTAATTTTAAAACTATTGTTACGTGTTATATTTTATTGAGTGAAACTAGAGTACATCTCAGAATCACGAGGAGTATGCCCAGTAATTATTTTCATTAAACTATTTATACTGTCACATCTCAAAGTTCGCCTTACAACACTGAATAAATCCGGTTCTTCTAAATCGCTCTTACGATATCTATTTCTCACTCTCTGGAGGAATCGTTTGTCGCTCATCGCGCTGAGGAATGTCAATATTCAGCAGAAGGTAATGGTGAGGCGTGAAGAGAAAGCCACAAGCTGCAGATCAACTTAATTCAACCAGTTATCCAATCAGGGAAGCCAGTTTTACACAAAATGTTGTCGGTGCATTTCTATATGATTCAGAATTCATGAAATTCATTATTTGTTATTTTAGGTTAGATTTTTGTTTGGCTGGGTTTTTACTTTGATTTTGTGTGGCTAGTTATGCTAGATTTCGTTTGGTTAACGTATATTAATGAAAATTTCGGTATAGTTACTCAACAATAATCAAATTAAAACAATATGGGTGATTTTCGTCTATGAAATAAATGTATCCTGGGTGCGTGCATTTTCACACACAAGGAAATAAATGTGAAGGACGGGTTATTAAATTCGAACAACGTTTTGTTTTGTGCAGAGCTTTATCAAGTCGCAAGATTTGATGACTATCAAGTCCATGACTCAATAAAGCTCTACAAAGATCGAAACGCCGTCCCAATAAAAGCTCATTCTGCAACTTTTTTCTTCAGACTTGCCTGTAATATGTCACTTCAAGTCTGATGACGCTCTCAAAAATCCTGTCTTTACATAGATTTGTAAATACTGCGAACAGAGGCTTCACTATGTATTGTGTATGTTTTAAAGAGTTGGAAAAGAGCTTGGATCACAGGAATGGGAGAAGAGCAAAATGAATGAGTGAACCACAGGAACGAGAGAATGAGTAAGTGAACTAGGCATGGGAGAAGGGCAGTATGAGTGCCTACATGCGTCTGAAAGCTATTACAAATCCTTTATTAATAGATCATGTAAGCAGCAGTGAATTAATCATGAGCAGACGTATTTATTATGCCACTAGACTATAAACAGCTTTAACCTCCGCCAAGATATTGATTTGAGATTATGCTGGCCAGCATTTCCCGCCGAACAGAGTTGCGGAATTAGCGTAGAGGTGAATAAAACACAAGAAAAATAACGATAATTGAATCTATCAAGGATGCAAGCTGTAACCACTGACTAAAACTGCTCACACAATGAATGTAAATATACGTCCTTGATGAAGCCTTTAAAATGCACACAACATGCGCACTCTAACGCAACTGGAAGCCTAACACGTTACTTTTTTTCCGGGAGAGGCAAGGGTTTTGCTTGTGGTACAGCTCTTGGGCAGTTAGAATCGCTGATTGAGTGTTTGCAAACTCGACGATTGACCAGAAGCTTGTGGCCCAAGATATGTGTGGCAGGGGACGCGCTTACTAATAGTCTTCACTGGTCAGAGGCTTAGCCTCACTAAGCGGAGGGAAGACAATAGCCTCTACCACTCCTTGTACTGAATGACTTACACCTGTTTAGCTCTCCATGTAATCAAATAAAAATAAATGTGATGCTCTGGATAGTGCATGCATTCCGTATATAACAATGGTATACATGTATACCCTGTACACAGGGGTATACACGTATACCCTGTAGGCAATTAGTAATAATGGTAGAATTACTAACAAATTAATAGGTAAAAGGACACAGTTGCAACTAATGTGACATTTTATTGTGGCCACGTTTCACTCTCCAGGAGAGCGAAAAGTCTTTAATTGCATCTGTGTTCTTTTATCTAACACCGTGTAGACAGAGGTACAAGGTTATCCTGCTAAGATATAATACGCGGGTTGCACACTCGTCGATTAACACCTTTTATTATAATTAGAGAGAAGCGGTAAACCCACAGGAGTCATACGGCTCAGAGGGACATTTGTCCGAGTAAAGGAAGAGGAAGATGTAAAACTGTAAATATCTAATAATCAATTTGAAGGTCAGAATATATCATAACTCTGCACAGTCATTCTACTACACTTGGCAACACCGTCAGCCAACCAAACCATTATATAAAAGGCAAACACACCCTCAGTAAGACCTGCTACAGCAAACACTTGTCCTGTTTCCTGGCAACCCGTAAGCCTGAACTACATATGAAAAATATATCAACAAACCAAGAAACATTTTTTTTTCTACATCGACCGTTTCTCACCCTGGCAACGTGACCTACAGGAGACACACTGACCATCATTCATTCACTAGCTGTCTGGTTAAGAGGTGTATGGCCAATACAGACCGAATTACCTTACTTCCTCCTCGATTCGCCGGTACTCTCCCGGTGCAGGTCTTTACCAGATGGTGACCCGGCCTTAGCTCCCTGTCTAGGGAGTGTCGTGAGACCTACGTCTCCCATTGGAGGAAGTACAAGTACCTCATCTTCTGGGACCAACTGTCCCCCAGGCCCCTAGGCCTCTGGTCTACCGTCTTCCCCGCCCTAGGAGGGCTCGTGGGTTAGGTTAGGTTAGGTTTGTGAGCTGCAGATGGTAACAAGCTCCCGCTCTGACAACTTCCCCGCCCTAGATGGGCTCGTGGGTGTGGTGTCTGCTGCTCCGAATTATCCACAATGAAATAACTAGCATCAGGGCGGGAACAGCAGCGTACCGCCGACAGTTATGAAAAAATTGAGACAGTTGCACAATAAGCTTGTATAGAGACAACGTTTCGTTCTGTGAAGAGCATTATCAAGTCAATGAACTCATTGATAAAGCTCTACATAGAGCGAAAAGGTATCACAGTAAAAACTTACCCTGTACCTGTGTAATTTGTTCACAACTAGTATCAAAGTGAAGACAACGGCACTCTATGTCATGGGCCTCCAGAGAGAATTTTCCCCTCCTATCTGTTGTTTTGCAACATTGCATAGCTCCTGACGACGAACGAGTGCAAGGATCTAGAGCTAAAGATTTTCATCCCCATGTAGCTTGTTCTGCATTGATAGGATCGTCTGTGATTGTACTGTATATATATATATATATATATATATATATATATATATATATGTCGTGCCGAATATGTAAAACTGGTCAATTAGCAAGAACTCATTTAAAATTAAGTCCTTTCTGAAATTTTCTTTTATACATTTAAAGATATATTTTTTTCAATAATGTTAATGTAACAATTTTTAATTTTGCACCAAAAGGAACTTAGAAAACTTACCTAACCTTATTATAACAAGAGAAATTTATTTTAGCCTAACCCTACTAAATATATTTAAGATTTGTTTACAATAATTTAATACTAAACAAACACAGTGAAATATATTTTTTTCGTTAGGTTAAGAATGATTTTGGCAAAATTATTGCATACACAAATTTTCGCTTGTCCTATATGACAAGATGTGCGTTGCTATTTAAGCCAAGATCGCAAATTCTGCCTATTCGGCACGACATATATATATATATATATATATATATATATATATATATATATATATATATATATATATATATATATGTCGTGCCGAATAGGCAGAACTTGCGATCTTGGCTTAAATAGCAACGTTCATCTTGCCATATAGGACAAGTGAAAATTTGTGTATGCAATAATTTTGCCAAAATCATTCTGAACCTAACGAAAAAAATATATTTCACTGTGTTTGTTTAGTATTAAATTATTGTAAACAAATCTAAAATATATTTAGTTGGGTTAGGCTAAAATAAATTGCTTTTGTTATAATAAGGTTAGGTAAGTTTTCTAAGATTCTTTTAGTGCAAAATTAAAATTTTTTGCATTAACAATAATGAAAAAAAATATATCTTTAAACGTATAAGAGAAAATTTCAGAAAGGACTTAATTTTAAATAAGTTCTTGCTAATTGACCAGTTTTACATATTCGGCACGACATATATATATATATATATATATATATATATATATATATATATATTATATATATATATATATATATATATATATATATATATATATATATATATATATATATATATATATATATATATATGTCGTGCCTAATAGGTAAAACTGGTCAATTAGCAAGAACTCATTTAAAATTAAGTCCTTTCTAAAATTTTCTCTTATACGCTTAAAGATATATTTTTTCATTAATGTTAATGTAAAAATTTATAATTTTGCACCAAAAGAATCTTAGAAAACTTACCTAACCTTATTATAACAAACGCAATTTACTTTAGCCTAATCCAACTAAATATATTTTAGATGCGTTTACAGTAATTTAATACTCAACAAACACAATGAAATATATTTTTCTCGTTATATTCAGAATGATTTTGGCGAAATTATTGCATACACAAATTTTCGCTTGTCTTATATGGCAAGATGAGCGTTGCTATTTAAGCCAAGATCACAAGTTTTACATATTCGGCACGACATATATATATATATATATAATATATATATAATATATATATATATATATATATATATATATATATATATATATATATATATATATATATATATATATATATATATATATATATATACATCACATAAACAGTACTATTCAGAACTCTATAAATGAAAAGCCAATGATAAATTAAAGACCATTTATGGATGCTTAGGTATACGCGACTGCCACCTCGGAATTCAATAAGTAAGCTCCATTTGTGCTTCCACAAGGGTTTATATATTCATATAACTATAATAATATATAGTAGAGTGACTGGGTGACTGGATGTCAACAAAAGACTCATTACAAGATGTTGATACAATGGATTCTCAAGTTTTATTGTGAACCATTACAAGAGATGAGCTCAGGAGTAGATAAATCAGTGACACCTGGCACTATTCTGGCTCCTGACAGGAACACTGACACCTGGCACTATTCTGGCTCTTGGCAGGAAGTGACACATGGCACTATTCTGGCTCCTGGCAGGAAGTGACACATGGCACTATTCTGGCTTCTGGCAGGAAGTGACACTTGGCACCATCCATTCTCTGACGGAGCATAAACAAGAGTGCCCTGAATAGTCTGCACCTTGGTAGGTTAATGCTCTTGTTGCTTTCCTCCATGTTCTTCCCTTTTTCCCCATTCTTCCTATCCTGGGCTGCTGGATCCTCTTAAAAAAGGTGCCTCGGTGCTGGTGAGGGGCTCTTTATCCAAGGAATTGGAGCTATCCTTCCCTTCCATGGTAAAACCTGAATACCTTCTCTATCTCTGGTGATGCTGGACTCCCAGGGATTACTAGCTGTTCTTGGTGATCTGTTAGGCTTTAATTTCCCCCCCCCTCCCATCCTCTCTCTGTCTGCATACAGTAGAGTGCATATTAATTGGGAGAGGAGTAAATTTTGTGATTATCTCATACTGTACCTTAGTCTACTGTTTAATTAATGTAGTTTGGGTTCTTTTCAGAAGAGTTTGCTACCGACTTCTGGCAACCATCCAGCTACGGTGCTACACTGCGACTCAAGTCAGTGCTATAACAGCTGCTCTGTGATTAATGTGGTTTCGCCCAATTCTCCCCTTTAATTCATGATTACTGCTGAAGTACATGAGAATGTTACACCTAGGAAGCGTTCAAGTATTGTAGGTCGTAGAAAACATGCTTATTTGAGTATCAAACAGATCACCGAAAATTTGAGCCGAGCAGAGTCAACTACGGGTCGGATAAGTCAGAATAACATGGTTATAAATGACCATAATTTTTAAAGGGGTGGACCGGTAAGCCAGCGGAATGCCTCGGTCAGATGACCAAAGCTCCAAAGGCGGGTCATCAACTGACTAAGACCTGCGTCAGAAAACACTTGTCCTGTTTCCTGACAAACCTTACCTAACCTAACTGGTCGGATTCTAAAGAGAGCTGACGACACTGGTGACTGTGGAGCGCTGCGTCGAGGAAGGTGTGGAAGAAAACGTAAGACAGCACCTCACGGTGACAAGGCATCATAAGAAATAGTGTGAAGGATCCCAAGAAAACCAGCAAAGATCTACAGAGAGATATGGCTTCAACTGGCGTAGATATTGATTCTTCAACTGTTCGACGAAGGTTCCTTGAAGCTGGAAGAAGTGACAGAAAGCCGGTAAAGAAACAATAGTTGACTGCTTCTATGAAGAAAAAACAGTTGCGGTGGGCACTCGATCATAAGAAATGGACGACAGATAGGTGGAGAAAAGTTATATTTTCAGATGAGGCGTATTTTGAAGTACATGGGCACAGATCAGCGGTAGGGAGACGAAGCAAAGGCGAACTTCTTCGGAATGGACACATTCAACAAGCGTCAAAATATCCACCTAAGATATTTTGAGGTAGTTTTACTGATAAAGCCCTGAGCGGCTTGTTATTCAAGGAACTATGATCAGTGAGGAATGCAACGCAATCTAGCAACTCATTTGCTGTCCATTGTGGATAGAGACTTTCCTGATGGAGAAGGCATTTTGAAGCAGGATTTTGCTGCACGCCACACTTCCAGAAAAATGCTGACATTCTTCGAAGAGAGTGGGCTAAACGTTCTAAATTGGCCTGGAAACTCTCCTGGCCTCAGCCCAGCTGAGAATCTACGGGTAATAACCAAACGCAGGATAGCGAAACAGGACTTCAACTGTGAAGAGCTGCTGGTATCAGGACCTGGTATCAAGACGAACTCGTCGATTCTATGCCTAAGCGTGTAGCAATGCTTATAAAAGCATATCTCTTATTAAATCAATTATCTGTCATCACATCACTGCCATATATTTTTTTAAATAAACATTAATTTTCAAAATAAATTTCTTATATCATCACTGTCCCAATTAATATGCACACTACTGTATGCTCAACTTCCCTGACATTGGTATTATCTTATGCATGTTCTTTATACTTTCACTCTTTTAATCAGTGTTTTTTTTTTTAATTTAAATTTTGCATTGAATATCTACAGTACTTCTCAAATGTATATATTACAGTACATAGGATTTATGTTTTCAGACTGATGTCAGAGCTCTTCTTAAATTCGAAATTAAACCAACTTATAATGCAGAAAGGAAAACACAAAAGACAAAACCTCGCCAAATCTAAAAAGTGGGATATGTGTGGCGGCTTTATCTAGTTAGAACAGAAAGTTTAGTAGTTTGTGTGTGTACTGTGCAGCCAGCTGCTGGCTGCACCACCAATTGCCTCCACTGCCCAACAGCCACCTGCACCGCCATGCCACCACAATTACCACTGCCAGAGACATCATATCCACCACTACAACGCCTCACCATTACCACCACCACCATCATTACCGCCTCAGCCACAGCCACAGCCACAACTACGTGTCTTCTTCACCCTCATCATTATTATGATCCCGACCCAAAAGAGCTGACCAGAACTTAAGAAAAATTACGTTCTTAAACCCTGAATACATTAAAAACGTCAACTTCGATATCTTTTGGCCCCAAAACTGCAAGAAGTTTTCGGCCGAAAACCAGAAAATATATTAAAAAAAATGCACCGCTCGAAGAATTTTCTGTAGAACAAGTTGACAAACACTGTAACAACAATAGTGTCACCAAACAACATAATATCACCTAAAATTTATTGTAATTATGGTAAATCATTAAGGTTCAAACAGCACGTGGATAATGAGAAGTAATCACGTTTGATGAATTTATGTAACACAAAGTTAATGCAACACGACACAGTCATTCTAGTGAGAGTATAGTGAATACGAGCGTTAACAGTGTCTCCTGTACCTGCATATGTTCCTGTACTTACTTATGTACCTACGCTGGCAGCACTGCCAGTATGAAGTGGGTGAAGGGAATTACAATGCTGTCTCTAACAACGTGCAGTGATATTAAATGTGAAAGTAAGAGTTTGAACTTACTATTACCACTTATGTTACCACTGCCGCTACTGCTACCACTACTCTCCCTTCATACATAAAGGGGATTACCAACAGACCCTTTCTTGTCCTCAAGAGAGAACTTGAGAAGTTCCATAAATCATTTCCTGATCAGCTTGACTATGGTGCTATGTACGGCACTATGTGGTGCTATGTATGGCTATGTGCAGCACTAGGGTATTTATAGTACTGAAATGTTTCGACACGAGAAGACACCAGTGTTGCGCACATGTTAGGATTGTATGTCATCCACTCTTACAACCACCAGTAACACTAATGCTGCTGCTGCTGCTGCCACAGTTGCAACTAATCTGCCCTGGGTAGTGCATGGTAGTCGCGTCGAGGATTCACCATCGAAGAACGTGGCACTGTGATAAATAACCACAAGGAAAATAAATACAATAAAGCGACCAAAAAAAAAGTGAAGATATCTTGAGTGAAGTAACTTCCATGTGCTCCTTTTTTAACTCTGCTTTCGTCAGCCTCGTTCACTGTGTATAATAAACTCTACAGAAATGCATTATTTCCTGTACGAAAGATCAAATTTTCTTGTATAAAACTGGGCAAATCTGCACACGTTATCTGCAGATGTATTATTATTATTATTATTATGATTATTATTATTGGTGGTGGTGGTGGTGGCGGCGGCGGCGGTAGTAGTATTTTATATTATTGTAATAGTTATAATCATGGAAAAGCGCTAAACCCGTAGAAGTCATACAGCGCATGGGGGAAGTTCGTGAGGGAAAATCAGACTTTATCCAGGTGAAGAATATCTTTGAATCGGGATTCCTAGGCCGGCATCCAGGCTCCTCCCCTGAAAGAATCCGCAGCTGCAAATTGACTTCTCACATCACTTCCATCCCAATGGATGTTTCGTACACTGGGTCGACGAGTCCCCCCATGATTGTTAATTAACCCATTATAAGCCCCACAGGTGCAAGATGACTGAATACCCAATTTGGATTGCATGCACTTGATATCACATAAGCACTAGCAAGGTGAAGGCACCAGCCTCAAGTGTTGCCTAATGAGCTATTGCACCTTTGTGTGTACCTGTGATAGAAAAATTGAATCCACATCAGTGTTTGATCAGTGTAAGTTTGTACCTGTGTGTGTTTGTACGTGTCTTTGAACCTGGATACCTTCGTACGTATATGTTTGTACCTGTATCTGTTTGTATCTGTATATGTTTACACCTGTAACTGTTTGTGACTGTATGTTAGTACTTGTAACTGTTTGTACCTCGATGTTTGTACTTTCATCCGAATGTACGTGTATTTTCATGTATCGTTATCAGTTTGTACGAGTATTTTCTTGTACCAAATATTTGTATCCGTTTGAACCTGTATGTTTGTACTTGTATCTGTACGTGTATCCGTTTGTACTTGTATTTGTACCTGTATCAGTTTGTACTTGTGTCTGTACGTGTATCAGTTTGTACTTGTATTTGGGCGTGTATCAGTTTGTACTTGTATCTGTACCTGCATCAGTTTGTACTTGTATTTGGACGTGCATCTCTTTGCACCTGTATCTGTTTCTAATTTAATCTGTATTTTGCCTGAGCTCACTTCCCAGTCCTACCTAAGGTGCACTCTCTTCTTCCCGTGGCCAGGATGCCACACAGAACACCCAGATGACATCTAGGTACTTTACTTCTCGGAGAGCATCATGTACAATGAAACATGCCCAACGTCTCCACCCACCCCAGGATCGAACCCGGGTCCTTCTGTTGTGAGTCGAGGGCGCTGTGAAAAAGGACCCGCTGCTGTATTTCCACCACTATCTATTAATTAGGCGATGTCTGATGAAGAAGATAAGGGAACAGATGGAAGGGAGCAGTAATGGTGTCTTTTACAGTTAGAATTGCGAGGAGGGGAATGTTCAAGGGAGAGGATGTTAAGGGAAGAAGGTGGATGTCCAGGAAGTGAGTGTTGCGGGGGATGGGGGAGAGGAAGGGGCGTCCAGGAAGAGGGTGTTGCGGAAGAGGTGCCCTAGACTATTCAACATTCTACCAGACGACATGAGAAACACTGCTGGGAAGTACGTATGTAGACTTGTTCAAGAGGAAACTAAATCACTACTTCTGCCAAGAACCAGAGCAACGAGGTTGTTGCTCTTGGAGGCCCGCCAACAGCAACAGCCTGGTTGACCAGCCAAGCACCAGAAAATCTTGACTCTTAGCCGAGCTGGAAACCTGTTACGGTTATATTACAAGCATCTGGGTGTTTGGAGACATTTTAAGATTTTTATATCTATTATGTAATAAATTCTGTATTATTCAGTATGGTGTATTAATTTTAACAGTTGAATGTGTTGCTTGCACAGCCAGACCATGATTTGTGCTCGTGACTTACTTCACCAAGATCATTGTTTATGGTCTCGTTGCATGTTTCACTAATACATAACGATGTGTTCTTATTATATAAACACGCACACACGCACACACACACACATACACACACACACACACACACACACACACACACACACACACACACACACACACACACACACACACACACACACACACACACACATACATACATACACACACACACACACACACACACATAATCATCATCCATACATAGCTTTAAGAAGAGATACAATAAGGCTCATGGAGCAGGGAGAGAGAGAACCTAGTAGCGACCAGCGAAGAGGCAGGGGGCCAGGAGCTGTGACTAAACCCCTGCAACCATAAATAGGTAAGTAAACACACACACACGCTTTAATAAATGGTTAACAACACACACACACACACACACACACACACACACACACACACACACACACATACAACAGGCCTAGTGTCTAATTGACATGTGCCTAGGACAAAATGGTAACACACACACACACACACACACACACACACACATACAACAGGCCTAGTGTCTAATTGACATGTGCCTAGGACAAAATGGTAACACACACACACACACACACACACACACACACACACACACACACACACATACAACAGGCTTAGTGTCTAATCGACATGTGCCTAGGACAAAATGGTAACTAACACACACACATACACACACACACACACACACACACACACACACACACACACCACACACACACACACACACACACACATACAGCCACATCAGGAAGAAAACAACCGTCAAGGACCAGGTAATCAGGCTAAGGAAGGAAGGAGGAGAGACAACAAGAAATGACAGTGAAGTATGTGAGGAACTCAACAAGAGATTCAAAGAAGTGTTCACAGAGGAGACAGAAGGGGCTCCAGAAAGACGGAGAGGTGGAATACACCACCATGTGCTGGACACAGTACACACAACCGAGGAAGAAGTGAAGAGGCTTCTGAGTGAGCTAGATACCTCAAAGGCAATGGGGCCAGATAACATCTCTCCATGGGTCCTGAGAGAGGGAGCAGAGGCGCTATGTGTACCCCTAACAACAATATTCAATACATCTATCGAAACAGGGAGATTGCCTGAGGCATGGAAGACAGCAAATGTGGTACCAATCTTTAAAAAAGGAGACAGACATGAAGCACTAAACTACAGACCAGTGTCACTGACATGTATAGCATGCAAAATCATGGAAAAGATTGTCAGGAGAAGAATGGTGGAACATCTAGAAAGGAATGATCTCATCACCAGCAGACAACATGGTTTCAGAGACGGGAAATCCTGTGTCACAAACCTACTGGAGTTCTATGACATGGTGACAGCAGTAAGACAAGAGAGAGAGGGGTGGGTGGATTGCATTTTCTTGGACTGCAAGAAGGCGTTTGACACAGTACCACACAAGAGATTAGTGCAAAAACTGGAGGACTAAGCAGGAATAACAGGGAAGGCACTGCAATGGATCAGGGAATACTTGTCAGGAAGACAGCAGCGAGTAATAGTACGAGGCGAGGTGTCAGAGTGGGCACCTGTGACCAGCGGGGTCCCACAGGGGTCAGTCCTAGGACCAGTGCTGTTTCTGGTATTTGTGAACGACATGACGGAAGGAATAAACTCCGAGGTGTCACTGTTTGCAGATGACGTGAAGTTGATGAGAAGAGTTCATTCGATCGAAGACCAGGCAGAAATACAAAGGGATGTGGACAGGCTGCAGACCTGGTCCAGCAACTGGCTCCTGGAGTTCAATCCCACCAAGTGCAAAGTCATGAGGATTGGGGAAGGGCAAAGAAGACCGCAGATGGAGTACAGTCTAGGGGGTCAGAGACTACAAACATCACTCAAGGAAAAAGATCTTGGGGTGAGTATAACACCAGGCACATCTGAAGCGCACATCAACCAAATAACTGCTGCAGCATATGGGCGCCTGGCAAACCTCAGAACAGCATTCCGACATCTTAATAAGGAATCGTTCAGGACCCTGTACACCGTGTACGTTAGGCCCATATTGGAGTATGCGGCACCAGTTTGGAACCCACACCTAGCCAAGCATGTAAAGAAACTAGAGAAAGTGCAAAGGTTTGCAACAAGACTAGTCCCAGAGCTAAGAGGTATGTCCTATGAGGAGAGGTTAAGGGAAATCAACCTGACGACACTGGAGGACAGGAGAGATAGGGGGGACATGATAACGACTTACAAAATACTGAGAGGAATTGACAAGGTAGACAAAGACAGGATGTTCCAGAGACTGGACACAGTAACAAGGGGACACAGTTGGAAGTTGAAGACACAAATGAATCAAAGGGATGTTAGGAAGTATTTCTTCAGCCACAGAGTAGTCAGGAAGTGGAATAGTTTGGGAAGCGATGTAGTGGAGTCAGGATCCATACATAGCTTTAAGCAGAGGTACGATAAAACTCATGGTTCAGGGAGAGTGACCTAGTAGCGACCAGTGAAGAGGCGGGGCCAGGAGCTTGGACTCGACCCCTGCAACCTCAACTAGGTGAGTACAACTAGGTGAGTACACACACACACATACAACAGGCCTAGTGTCTAATCGACATGTGCCTAGGACAAAATGGTAACTAACTAACACACACTATTCTCTTTTTTACCTCTCTCGCTCCACTTTCCAAACTTCCGCCGTTCCTTCTCCATCTATCCTCCTCTCCCCTCCCTTCTTCTATCTACCCGCCTCTCCCGCTGCCTCTCTCCCTCCATGTACCTGCCTGTCCCACCCCACAGGTATGGTAGGTCGTGATGGCTGTAATTACCACAAACTTTGTTGCTCCTGGTGGCGTTAACACTGGAAGACGCATGAAAGGCCAGCACCGCCTACCTTAATCGTCATGACTTTATCGTGTGAGAAGCTGAGAGAGAACAAGTGTGAGTGTACTACCTCTGAGTGAAGATGAGAGAGAGCAGGAGTGAGTGTACTGTCTCTCAGTGAAAATGAGAAGGAGCAGGAGTGAGTATACTGTCTCTGTGTGAAGATGAGAGACAGCAGGATTGAGTACACTGCCTCTGAGTGAAGATGAGAGAGAGCAGGAGTGAGTATACTGCCTCTGAGTGAAGATGAGAGAGGGCAGGAGTGAGTGTACTGACTCTGAGTGAAGATGAGAGACAGCAGGAGTGAGTATACTGCCTCTGAGTGAAGATGAGAGAGAGCAGGAGTGAGTATACTGCCTCTGAGTGAAGATGAGAGAGAGCAGGTGTGCACTGCCTCTGAGTGAAGCTAGGAGAGGAGACGTGAGTGAGTGTACTGCCTCTGAGTGAAGGTGAGAGACAGCAGGAGTGAGTGTACTGCCTCTGAATGAAGCTACGAGAGGAGACGTGAGTGCAGTGGACCATTATTAGGTCACGAGGTAGGTTTTGGTAAACAAATGCATTAAATATGTTTGAAAGATAATACAATAGGGAGAACTATAGGAAGGAAACTGTGAGATCTGAAGAATGTTTTGACCTGGGAGATCACTCAGCACTCCAGGCAAGTACAAAACACCAGAGCAACCAAGATCAAGAGAAGTGACCACTGCTGAGCGACAATTTAGAAGGTAAAGGAAAGACCAAATGAGAATTCATTGGTAGCATCGACAATTTATCGACAAACTGATTAGTATCTAAGGTACTGAAGCAAATGCTTGGTTAGTTTTGGGAAAAGGTTGGACAATTGTTGGCAAATTACTAAGAGTCAATTATAGGTGATATTATTAGAAGCCAGTTCGATAAGCACAATTTAGTTAATGATACTCAGCATGGATTCACGAGGGGCCGTTCCTGCCTAAGTAATTTAATAACCTTCTTCAGTAAAGCATTTGAGGCTGTTGATCGTGATAAAGAACTCGATAACATTTATTTGGGTTTTAGTAAAGCTTCTGACAGAGTACCACACAAAAGACTGTTAAAGAAAGTGGCAGCTCATGGTACTGAGGTAAAAGTCCTGTCATGGATCGAGTCATGGTTCACCAACAGGAGGCAGAGAGTGTGCATAATTGTGGTAAAATCTAATTGGGTATCTGTAACAAGTGGCGTTCCACAGGACTCAGTTTTAGGCCCATTGTTATTCATGACTTTGACGAGGGAATAATTAGTGATATGAGCAAATTCGCTGATGACAAGAAAATAGTCAGGATAACTTATTCAGAGGAAGATGTCACAGAACTTCAGGACGATTTAGACAAACTCATGTCGTGGTCAGAAAAGTGGCAGATGCAGTTCAATGGATATAAATACAAAGTCCTGAAGCTCGTGTACGTAAATAACCCTAGCGCTTATATACTAAATAATACAGAACATGGCCATACACAATGTGAAAAGGATTTGAGAGTTATGGTAAGCAGCAACCTGAAATCAAGACAGCAATGCCTAAGCGTACTGTTATTCATATCAAGAAGTATAAGCAACAGGAGTCCAGAGGTTATACTACATCTCTACACATCATTAATAAGGCCTCATTTAGATTATGAAGCTCAGTTCTAGTCTCCCTATTAAACTATTAACAAAGAGCTAATTTGATCATTGCTGAAGAGAGGATTATGAAACGGTAGTTTACGAAAACTACAAGAAAAAAATAGAAAAAAATAAACGCTGAATTAGTAACAGGAAGAAAGAGAGAGTGCAAGACATCAAATTGCTGAGGAATCGGTGTAAAATACATTGAATATATATTTCTTTACAATGAAAATTAGTTCACGAATGGAATGAGCTAAAAGAGGTTATTAAACAAATACTGCGACGCTTAATATAACTGTGATTAATAACAGACAGGACACCAGTAGACTGGATCCTCTCTAGTAACCACAAACAGGTAATTACTCGTACACTCACTCTTCCCCTCCCTCTTAATCTTTCTCTCTCTCTCTTTCTCTTTCTCTCAACACACACACTCACAATTACTCTCTCTTTGCCAAACAGTAATAAACTAAGCATGTCAAGAAACGACGAAAAAACTCAGAGGTTCACAATTACACTGATCCCGGAGCTGCAGGAGCTGACCTGAGATCAGAAAATATGAAGAACTTAACCTAGCGACCTTTCGAAGATAAATGGAACCTGAAAGACCTGATAATGTAAATGATACTCTGAGTACACCATAGAGCAGACAGGGACAGACAGATTGAAAGGAGGGAATCGGGAACAAGAAGGCCCTGAAATAATTCAACCTTAATTTAAGGTGGTAATGAAGTAGCATAACCTACACTATGAACTCACAGAAGTAGGTTCCATACATCGTTTTAATGATAGGCATGATACAGAACCCCTTTAGGTAGGAAATTAGTGTCATCAGTCGTATGTCATTTAGAGGCGGGGCCAGATGAGTACGCACGTAAGCACAAGCAAATACATACACAAACGAAAAACAAGCTAAATTTTTGTACACAAATACCAAAGTTTGACTCCATTCCCCCCTCCCCCTCGTCTCACCCACACACGCCATAAAAAAATTCATTTATTCAAACACCAACACCAACGTAATGAGAAAACAAGGAGGCAGCAAACACAATAATTAAATTCCGACATTGACTTTACGCCCGTGAAGCTCCTCAGAGTCGGCGCCGGTTTTCTTTGCCTCTAAATGGCTGGGTGAACCAGAGTAATCCTGGCCGGCTATCACGTTTACACCACCTAACAATGGCATGCGAAAATGGATTTACACACTCATTTTACTTGCCTGGTGGCTCAAATGCCAAAGCCTTTCGACCGGTTTTCTAAAGGACGTGGGCTCGAATCGTGGTGATTATCTGATGTGGGTACGAATGATTTATCTGCCCTCGTTGACTGCACGTACCTGAGAAGTAACTGAAGGTGATTTAAGTAGACGGAGCAGTAAGGATTTAGCACCAGATGATTTTAACAGGGCTTACGCAGACCTAGTCTATATTTCTCTGCTTATATTATGTATCTTGTGCCCTATCCCTACATTCTCTCCCCTCTCTGTTACTTAGCTGTGTCTCAGCTGGCTGAGTTCAAGGCCCTGGGACCGTCTATTCACTGTATCTTGATCGACATAATTCATCCTTGCTACCTGCATCTCTCAGAGTCACAGTAATCACAACCTGGTTGATCTGGTACAACCTGAGGAAACGTTTTTAGTTTCCATTTATAGCTATGCTTCTGTCCTTGTACCAGAGAAACATACTTATAATAGCAGAAGGATGAGAAGTCGTGGGTCTCAGAATTTGACACACTCTTCACTGTTAATGACACTCCTGCTTTCCATTGGGTTTGTCTTACATTTCCTTCCGTACCTCTCTGAGTGGCTGTTTTAAGGGGCGAGTTAGGAACCAGGAAACAGAGTATTTTCCATTTATAAATTTGACTCGCTGTTTTATTCATTCTAAAGAGTAATCTTCCAGAGGCAATTCCAATAGTTTCAATGGTTTAGCAAGTCTACGCAAGCAGTATTGATTCATGTAAATTTTCTAGTGCCTTGAAAAAGACAGACGCGATGAGAAAACAGTATTCTAAGCCAGAGAACACAAGTGCTTTTAAGAAGTACCATCAGTGACGTTGTATTTCTTGTTTTGTAAACTACGATAAATTCACATTATTATTTATTGACCATAATTACAATTAATTGGTATGTTTCGTGGTGTAGACGTTTATCAAACATATCAATCACCGATTTGATAAAGCTCTACACACACAGCTTCCTTTGCACATGCGTCTTTTTTCAATACAGTTAGCAGTACATTCTTATATTCTTTTATACTGTGTTCTTTAAACGTTAGGTTGTCCGACAAAATTGTTTACATATTTCACCTGTTCCTTTAATGCAGGGATGCACAACCTTCTTCTCACTTGTGATTTCATATGAGCAGAATAGGATATTTCACTCAACCATGGACCTCCTTGATACAACATTCTCAGCTTTTTCAAAATCCTTACCATGAAAACATTCTTGATATACCTTCTCTACTTGAGAATTTCAAAATCAAATTTGTATTAAAAAAAACTTGATACAGCAACTATACATTTGAGTAAAAATTCCTCAGAAAATGTTAATGGCTGTGTCTATAACATTCCCTGTAAAAATTGCAATAAAGTTTATTAACGTCAAACTGTAAAAAATGTGAACGAAGATTACAACAACATAAATATATGACCTCGTCTGCTACACGTCCCTATCCACTGACGCCTATATAACCGCCAGTCTCCTTGCCTTTGATCCAGATTCTCCACCACCACGGTGCTCTCAACACCAACTCCAAGGCTGAGGGACTGATTACCTCATCTTCTGTATATAGTTCTACTGTCTTCTAATTATGTCCAAGAATCTGTATTGATAAAGCCACTTGATGGCGAAACTTGAGTCCTGGAAATGGGAAGTACAATGCCTGCACTCTAAAGGAGGGTTTCGGGATATTAGCAGGTTGGAGGGATATGTTGTCTCTTTATACGTATATGCTTCTAAACTGTTGTGTTCTGAGCACCTCTGCAAAAACAGTGATTATGTGTGAGTGAGGTGAAAGTGTTGAATGATGAAAGTATTTTCTTTTTTTGGGATTTTCTGTTTTTTTTTTTTGGGTCACCCTGCCTCGGTGGGAGACGGCCGACTTGTTAATATATATATATATATATATATATATATATATATATATATATATATATAATATATATATATATATATATATATATATATCAACGAACCGGCCGTATCCTACTGAGGCACAGTGACTTAAAAAAAACGAAAGTTTTTCTTTTCAGGTCACCCAGCCTTGGAATCATACAGCGACTGGGGAATGGGAGGTGACCAGGTTTTATTCCAGGAAATGGATGGTAGCTTTAATTCCTTAGATCAAAAGCCCTTCACCATCATCAAGACAAACTAGAAATTTGAAGGAGTCTCTCAAGAATGAAGACTTGACTGGGCGGCGCTCCACCAAGTGTTAATCCGTCCTTCCATGGGTCCCCCACTTCATGCAAATAGAAAACATTCAAAGCCCAAAGAGATGTCGTAAATCAATGGGGTGATGGGTTTCGAAGCCGCGTTCTGGGATTACCAATCCGTCGCCGTATTTCACTGCACCAACAGAGTGGGAGTGACTGATAATGCTAGAACGCTGGTTAGAATCTCGTCGCTCCACTCTGAATTATTTAATTCATTTATTACAAAGTTTCAGTCTCTTCATATAAAGACAAGCTAGGACAACCTAATTTGACAACGTCAAAGGTCATGTCAGAGGAAACATGACCACGATATAAAAGTTACTATGTAGTAATAATTAATGACAATGCAAACAAGGATTTTTAGAGATTTATTGAAAGAATAAAGGAACCCAGATGATAAATAAGCAAGTAAAACAACCTGGGATATATATGGGATTTATTAAATGATAAGAGTCACGAGCAAGTGTAATGCAAAAAAAGATAAGGTCGTAAAGGTTTATATAACTGCGACCTTTTTTTGCCAGAGTGTACATTCACGCTTACAATGACACCAACTAAATGTGGGCTTACACAAGATTATTCTTATAATTTACGGGAGGGTCTTACAGCGTCTGGAGAATGAGAGGTAATGAGGTTTGATTCAAAGAAGGGAAGGGATAATTCCCAGCGATCAAGGAAGCTTCAACAGCGTCAGTGTACCCCCCATGAAAGGCAGACAAGCTGGGTAGGATTAAGCAGAATTAAATAATAATAATAATACTAATAATTAATTAATTAATTAATTATTATTATTATTATTATTATTATTATTATTATTATTCGCTAAACACGTAGTCATACAGCGCAAGTAAAATAGGCAAGGTTTCTAGGTCAGTTTTGGTGCCAAAAGAAAAATTTGTGTTCAATGTTACTGTTGAACGATTGTACGTAAATGGAAGGACACGAGGAGAGTTGGAGGGCAGCAGAGAGACGCTAGCAGTAAAGCTATGTGAGCAACGTAACGCACACAGGTGAGCCAAACTTTGTCCACATACGGATTTGCTCTATGTATCTGTACTCTACCAAGATGGGTTGAACGCAGATTACTTATAGATACTTTGCACCTTAAAATGAATGCTTACACAGTTAGTATGTCAGTTGTAATAACTGTATAATATACTATACTCCATTTTATAGAAATGTAGTTTGTTTTGTTTAGCTTAAACTACCCAGCAGCTGGACCAATTCTCTCAACTTCACAACTTCTACTATCATATTTTTTTTCAATCCTTTATTTTCAACTGGCTGTTTATTTATTGATGACTTGACTCCTCAATCTATCTAAGACTCGTAAGATGTAATCAGCCTCACTTGGTAGAAGACGGGCTGTAATTATCTCATGAATGGAACCTCCACCGCTGCTTAAGATGAATAACCCTTCTATTCACGTGTTTAGTGCTTCACGGTAATCATTACTACTACTACTACTACTGCTACTAAAAATAAAGCTCTCGAAACTATCCATAACTTTCCCCATGATCACCACCACCATTAGTCCGTACCACGATCACCACCACCATAACCACGACTTTTTAGGCGCCATAACCATCCTCCTCAATCCAGTAGCATACCCTGCTACCCTATCACTCCACGCCAACCCCTGCCATACTCCTCCTTACTAACACCTACCATGCCTCTCCATACTAACCCCTGCCATGCCTCTCCTTACTAACCCCTGCCATGCCTCTCCATACTAACCCCTGCCATTCCTCTCCTTATTAATCCCTGCCATGCTCCTCTACTTGCTAACCCCTGCCATGCCTGCCTCATTGTGATGCTTCAAGGTGTCGGGATGCCCTTGTCTGTGGGACGCAGCAGAGCCATGGGGGATCCCAACCTCTTGTTAACATCAAACTCTTCCCCTCTCCCTCCCTTCTTCCACCTTGCCCCCCCCCCTCCCTTCCACCTCCCCCCCCCATCTCTCTCATCTAGCTTAATGAAGCCGGCCTCGTATGAGTCTACATACAACTTATTAACCTGTCATCTTACACTCTAAATTTGGTACCGTAAGTGCGCAAGTCTGAAAAAGGTGCACTGGGTGTACTAACGCACAACAGTAACACCACAAACATTATCACTGAGGATAGTATAGGGACTCGTCACTATGTAACAAAAACCACTCGCTTAAAACTCACCTCGGATACCATTTACCATCATCGAACGTAGTGTGCGGAAAGGACATAACTATAATAATTATTGCTATTTTTTTAACACAGGCCGTTTCCAAGGCAGGAAAATAGACTTGGCAATCAGTGATGAAGCAAACGTACTGAGTAAAAATGAGACTGCAGTAACTATGAAGACCCATGTGGGGAACCACGCCAGACTGGCAGCTTAGGAACTAAGCTCCGTGGCGCTGAACTCTTCTCCAGGCTCAGGGACTGACCACGTCAAATACTATTTCTCCAAGGATAATGAACTGATTACATCTTCATTGCACTATTACACGTACTGGTTCTGTATCTGACTGAAGAAGTCTACTGTGTAGGCGAAAAGTTTCAGCAATAAAGATATCCAACTGTTGCACATGTGTCTTAATCATCAACTAGTCGGTATTTTATACTATTTTCAACCACGGCAAAATAAAGATTTCTCGATTTAAGTTATATAGCCTAAGTTAAGTTTAGTTACCTTTAACTATTTTAAACTAATAAAAGTAAACCAAATGTAACATGCCATAACGGCAATAAGTAATATATAAGATAAATGCCATAAAAAGAACTAACGCGAGAACAGAAAATGGAGATCCACTAAGTGCATGAGAAATATCCAAGTCAGATGATCACTGTTTAAGGGGTCATTTAACAGTCACCCATTTGACTGTTTTAGGAATACTTAAATACTATCTGACGTTAACACGCACAGACACTTTAAAGAGAGAGAGAGAGAGAGAGGAAGAGGAAGAGAGAGAGAGAGAGAGAGAGAGAGAGAGAGAGAGAGAGAGAGAGAGAGAGAGAGAGAGGAGAGAGAGAGAGAGAAGAGAGAGAGAGAGAGAGATAGAGAGAGAGAGAGAGAGAGAGAGAGAGAGAGAGAGAGAGAGAGAGAGAGAGAGAGAGAGAGAGAGAGAGAGAGAGAGAGAGAGAGAGAGAGGAGAGAGAGACCTTCTTCATCTCATCCCAGAATCACATGCATATGCAGACGACTGTACACTGACATTCACTTATCCAAGAGAAGAAATGCCAGGTGCTCTAAGCTACATCAATCACCAGCTGAGAGCTATATCAGCTTGGGGAAATAGATGGCAAGTAACATTTGCACCTGAGAAAACGCAAATGATGATCGTCTCTAGGCACCATGATGGTAATGCTGGTGCAGTAGTAAGGATGAATGGGAGGATGTTGGCACCTGGAGAAGAAGTTGATATCCTTGGGGTGAAATTTGACTCCAAACTAACCATGAAGAACCATGTTGTAAATCTTGCAAACAAGGCAGCCAGGAAGCTTACAGCACTTCGCCGTATCTCGCATCTGCTTGACAGTAGGGGTTGCAAGATCCTGTACGAGGCACAAGTACGCTCACACCTTGAGTATGCTCCACTTTCTTGGTTTGCCTGCCCCCCCCCCCCTCTCATCTGCGACTGCTTGACAGAGTAGAGAACAGAGCAAGACGTCTCATCTCTCGCCTGGACCCATCCTGGATAGATCTGTCATTTCAGCAGAGCCTTCAACATAGGAGGGATGTGGGTGGCCTTACTGTTATGTACAAGGCCAATATTGTCAAAATACCACACTTGGATCCACTTCGAGGACAGCGTGAAACAAGCTTTTATGCCACAAGACGGGCAGAAAGCAGCAACTTCACTCTGGCTGTACCCTTCTCCAGAACATCACTCCATCTGAGATCATACATACCCAGGATGACTCGAGTATGGAACACATTCGTACAGCATAATGATGTCAACGAGATAACGTCAGTTGATCAAATGAAAATGCTGGCCCACAGATGGCTCCAACTTCATCCTGTTCCCTACTTGTATGTCTCATAACAATAAAAATGCTTTCAAATGAGCTGATGTAGGTAACAGCTCATAGCTTGCCAATAAAGTTAGGAATCCTTAACCTGTAAATAGCTGTCAATAAAAGCTAGGGATCCTTAACCTTGTCAAACCCTGTGTAAAAAAAAAAAAAAAAAAAAAAAAAAAAAAAAAAAAAAAAAAAAAAAAAAAAAAAAAAAAAAAGAGAGAGAGAGAGAGAGAGAGAGAGAGAGAGAGAGAGAGAGAGAGAGAGAGAGAGAGAGAGATATCCCAACAGAACGAGGTGAGGAGTCCACACGCACAACCTGGCTATGGGAAAGAGGTAATTGGCCAGCCCTTTGCTCTGAGCTTGCCACCACCGATTGGAATGCTCTTCTCCAAGGGGATGTTGACAACCAAGTGAAAGCCTTCACTGAACACATCCTTAATCTACAACAAGAACACATTCCTCACCGGCAATATGTGACGAAGCCTACAGATCAGCCTTGGTTTAGCTTTCGTTGTAGAGAAGCTGCTACTGCTAAGTACAAAGCATGCTGAAGGTATAAGAGACATCCTACCACCTATAACAGGAACTTGCACAGGCAAGCCTGTAGGCATATGGGTGACGTTCAAAAGTGGGCCATTGCTAAATGGGAGGTGGACAAGAAAGCTAGCATCAGGTAGGGTAGGCTCCAAAACCTGGTGGTCCCTGGTCAAGGACAGACAAGGTTATCTGCCTGATGAACTCATTCCACCTATAAATTGACAGGATGGGACCACCTATACTAGTAGTCAAGAGAAGGCGGACCTCTTTGCCGAACACTTTGCTACCAAAATGCAAGTTCCTGATCCAGCAAGGGACCCTCCTTGGCTAGCTGCAAGAACTGTGTCAAAACTGTCAGTGGTGACAATAAGGCAGGAGGAGGTGCATTTCCTTCTTAAATCGCTTGACCAAGAAAAGGTTGTGGGCCCAGACAAGTTGAGCCCAAGATTGCTGTGAAGATGTGCAGACCAGCTAGCAGCACCTCTAACTCGCATCTTTCAGCACTGCCTAGTACAGTGTAAATGGCCCTCTCTGTGGAAAGAGGCAAATGTAGTCCCTGTTCACAAAAAGAAGAGCAGAGCAGAAATCAGCAACTACAGACCAGTGCCACTCCTGTCAATCACTGGTAAGATCCTTGAGACAATAATCTCAAGACAAATGACAGAGTTTTTTGACTACCACTCACTACTTTGTGATCGTCAATATGGCTTCAGGAAAGGTTACTCTGCTGCTGATCTGTTGTTAAAAATCTCCACTAAGTGGCACCAGTCACTGGATGAATCCAAAGTCAGCTGTGTGGTAGCACTGGACATTGCTGGTGCTTTCGACCGGGTGTGGCACCAGGGCCTCTTAGCAAAACTTCAAGCACTGGGAATTGCAGGCTCTACGCTATGTCTCCTCAGTGATTACCTTCATGGTAGATCTCTAAGGGTAGTTCTCAATGGAACGGAATCAGCAAGACATCCTATTGGGGCAAGTGTTCCACAAGGAAGCGTGCTGGGACCATTGTTATGGAATGTCTTCTTCAACGAACTTCTTCATCTCGTCCCAGAATCACATGCATATGCAGACGACTGTATACTGACATTCACTTATCCAAGAGAAGAAATGCCAGCTGCTCTAAGCTACATCAATCACCAGCTAAGAGCTATATCAGCTTGGGGAAATAGATGGCAAGTAACATTTGCACCTGAGAAAACGCAAATGATGATCGTCTCTAGGCACCATGATGGTAATGCTGGTGCAGTAGTAAGGATGAATGGGAGGGTGTTGGCACCTGGAGAAGAAGTTGACATCCTTGGGGTGAAATTTGACTCCAAACTAACCATGAAGAACCATGTTGTAAATCTTGCAAACAAAGCGGCCAGGAAGCTTACAGCACTTCGCCGTATCTCGCATCTGCTTGAAAGTAGGGGTTGCAAGATTCTGTACGAGGCACGTGTACGCTCACACCTTGAGTATGCTCCACTTTCTTGGTTTGCCTGCCCCACCCCCCTCTCATCTGTGACTGCTTGACAGAGTAGAGAACAGCAAGACGTCTCATCACTCGCCTGGACCCATCCTGGATAGATCTGTCATTTCAGCAGAGCCTTCAACACAGGAGGGA
>NC_069422.1:35825742-35890742 GCF_026875155.1 Cherax quadricarinatus
ACGCAACAACCGCTATCGGAACGCTACGCCTGCCGCTAAAACACGATCGCACACATCATGAGGTGGCAAATTAAACGCTTTCTTACCCTCTTATCCTGGGCGAGGTCATTGCTCCTTGACTTAGGTCCAGGAAGGCAGGCAGGTTCCTGTGATAATTCACCTGCACCACGGAGGAATGAACTCTACACAGTCGCTAAGTCAGAACAAAATTTAAATGGGAATTATATATATTTTTTTTGTTCGAAGCTCATTTTTTTAAAAATTCATATATGTATGTAAGTATAATTTATTTTCAAGTCCCTTTTTTCTTAAAAAATTATATATGTACATACATACGAATACATATACATATATATATATATATATATATATATATATATATATATATATATATATATATATATATATACATATATATATATACATATATATATACATATATATATATATACATATATATATATATATATATATATACATATATATATACATATATATATATATATATATATATATATATATATATATATATATATATATATATATATATAATATTATATATGTCGTGCCGAATAGGTAAGTTTGGTCAATTAGCAAGAACCAATGAAAAGTTAAGTCCTTTTCTCTAATACGTTTAAAGATATAATTTTTCATTTATGTTAATGTAAAAATTAATAATTTTGTACCAAAAGAACCTTAGAAAATTTACCTAACCTTATTATAACAAGTGCAATTTAATTTAGCCTAATCCAGCTAAATATACTTTTGATAAGTTTACAATAATTTAATAATAAACACAACAAAATATATTTTTTCGTTAGGTTCAGAATGATTTCATTGCGAAATTATTGCATGCACAAATTTTCGCTTGCATTATTCGGCAAGAAGATCCTTGCTATTTAAGCCAAAATCGGCATATGATTATATATATATATATATATATATATATATATATATATATATATATATATATATTATATATATATATATATATATATATATATATATATATATATACATATATATATATATATATGAGAGAGAGAGAGAAATGATTTCAGGAAACTGTGTATAAGGCGTAGGCAATTATCATGTTCTTCCCCAGAATGAGCACTTTACACACTGGTAGCGACAAATTGTGGAGCACCCAGGTGCTAGGTGGTCTGCATCACCAACACTCGTGTGCAACGAACCATTGCAGAGTCTTGACAAACACTCGAAATCACGAACGCGCATTATTTCTCGTTATAAAGAGGCGTCCTTATTGCTGCACGACACGGAGCTCATGGGTATTATCTAAACATGACTCTCATCTCGGCGCAGCACCAGCAATATGTACACTACGTTCTGTCTGTCCACTGTGTACCATATGTACGCTGTTCCAGTCGCACTGTACAATACGAATAGTTTTAACATTACCTTCTATGCACTACGTTCTATATACATTATGTATCTTCTGTACACTACGATTAATGTACATAATGAACCATCTGCACACTTCGTTCCCTATCTATACACTGTACAATCTGTGCACTTCGATAAATGCGTACACCGTTCCCCTAATCTCACATAATGTTATTTTTCCGGGACACCGCATTGCATGCCTCTTTCTGCAGGCGCGATAACATGAGATGAAATTATGGTCACCTCACACTGTGATTATCGGTAGTGTGTTTCACACCACGAGTGTGACCTCTCACTACGTGGCACCACATGTGGACTGTGCTAACTGGCCACATCGCACCGCAGACACTGACCGCCTCTCCAGCAGGCGATAAAATGAATGCTCCACGCGTATGTGTATCTTCCAGAGCCAGTGTCTCCACCCCCTCTCCGTGTGGCATCTTGCTATGAACTGGTGGTGGGATCCCCACCTCACCACCACCACAAGCGCCAACAGTCGTGCTGTCAGTGTGCCCGGAGTGCCACACCACATTGGCGGCCTTGCACTTACACACACACGCACACACACACACGCACACTTGTCCCAACTCAGCTAAACTGCACGCGGCAGGTCCACGCTCAGATTATTGCCTTTTCTCCATTGGACTGTAGGTATGTGCAGCTCATTTTTCGTTCGACCACGAGATATGATAAACTCAAAATTTTCTGGTAAAAGAAAAACCTCGAAATATTTTCATTAATTTTTGCCGTGATCACACTCTATATCTGTGTTACATTCGAAATTCGTACCATAGTCTTATGTTTTAAGTCAGGGCCAACATACATTATTAAAGTTTATTATTCAGGGACGAAACTTTTTGGGAACTGTTGCCAACTAGTGTTTCCCAAAGCTCGTGTTGTGAATTATTTGATTCACAGAGTCGACCTGACAACTAGCGTCGATCATAAGTATCCTAAAGACGTGATCTCATGACATTTTTCTGGGATTTAAATAATGAAAAAGTTTGATGCAGATAACGTTTCAGTGGGTGTGGAGATAGGGATGCCTGATCAATACCACCAGTCCGCAGGCGCAATTTTGAAGCAACCAGTGCCATAACAGAAAACGGATTCACTCTGGTCATTCTCTTTCTCCTAATAGATGACTGACTAAAATATTAAACGTTAGGTATTTCATACTTTCAGCTTTTATTTAGGTCTCATACATAATTTGATAGCCTAACAACGATATAACCTAAGACATTATTTCCATCAGGGTCCTAGCACATAATCATTTTATATATTTATTGAAAGACATGTTATTGACAGACGCACAGTGCACTAAGTTTATTTAACCTAAGATAATCGAATAAATAAAACAAGGTGACTTATCTGTAGTGATGTTTATCGTTTTATTCAGGTATGGGCATGACCAACTGGGAAGATGATAGATTTAGATTTTGCCACCGAAGTGGCTAGTTTACTGTGCACCCCACTCCCATCTTGTGGACGGTAGTGCAAGAGCATATGGTGTGGTGGCAACACTGATGACCTCAGGAAGTCCGAAGGAAAATCGTGTTTTGTGTTGTTTTTCTTGTTCTTCATGGGTCGCTGCCATGCCTCGAACACTGCAAACGATGGTCAGAACGGGAAATGTGAGAAGACGGAGAGGCGGGGAAGGCAGGGTGGAAAGAACAAAGAATTGGGAAGAAAAGATGGAGAAGGTAGGGAGAACAAGAGGCGAGATGCTGAGGCGATGGATGCGGTGAAGGATTGTCGAGGGACAAGTGAAGAGATGGTAAGCATTAAAAATGGGTTGGGTAAATGTTCTCTTAGTGGGTTGGATTTGTGGGGGACTTGCCTAGTGTGGGTCGGTAGGCCTGCTGCAGTGTTCCCCATCTCCCAATCAACATTCAAGACTCCAGCTAGTAATCTCACTTGCCACAGAGTTATCTTACTTGTGTTATGTATGTTTTCTAATAAAAATAAAACGTTAATTACCGTAAAAGTAATTTAGTATGTATTACATAAAGTATTTTTCATACTGTGCCGTGGTGTTGGTGTTTTTAACATTGCTTCTCACCTATGCCTTGGAGGAGGAGGTGATGTGCCTGCAGGTTCAACTGAAGGTAGTTAGGAAGCCCAGTGGGGTGATGAGTGCCATCCCCGTGGTGAGGCGGTGCTTTACGCCTGAGGAGCACACAGGGGTACCCACCGTGCAAGTGGGTATCTTTAGCAAGATCCCTGTCGTGGGCTCCTGCATCTATGGCTTGAAGCGCTCGTCCGAGCTCAGGTACGACCTGCCAGATCACTCTCAACCCTCGGCAGTGGAGGCTAGCGCTAGCCTGAGAGCTTTATTGGCTGTATCGAGCTTCGTAGCTTTTGTCCTCCTTCTGAAGACTGTAGTCGTCAGCTCTACCGGCGACCTTTCAGAGGACGACGTTAGAGAGGCACTTGTCGACCATGACCTTCCACAGGCAACTGCCGGCGACCATACAGAGGATGTTGGTCGCAAACTAATTAAAAGTACCGTTGTATTGGTAAGGGCTAAAGAACCACGTTCCCCTGAACTCTTCTTTCGTAGTCACGAATGCCATTTACAGTTTCGTTACCACCGCGAAATTCGCATAGAAGGGCCGATGGGATTCTCCCGGTATATAATATGCATAAACCTAAATTGCTACGATGAGTACGGAAGGGAGAAATTGAGGTGTGCGATCACAGTGGATATCGGGCAGAGGCAGCCGTGGCATAGAGAGACTGATATGTTAGTTGACTGCTTGATTGACCGTCTCGCTAACCTGGGCGATGCGAGTGATGCTGTCATGACCAGGGCTCTGCAAGACCAGCTGAGGCTGGTGTACGCCTGCGTCTTGCCTCATATACTAGAGTGTTCCCCCATGACGGTGGTTTTCCACGAGGGATGTGTGTCTCACCTGCCCTACACCCGTTCAGAGGCCAGAGGGACCTACAGCCAACACACGACGCCCAGCAGTACAGTGATGTCATCCAGCGATACAGAGACGACGCCCAGCAGTACAGTGATGTCATCCAGCGGTACAGAGACGACGTCCATCAGTAAAGTGATGTCATCCAGCGATACAGAGACGACGCCCATCAGTAAAGTGATGTCATCCAGCGATACAGAGATGATTTGTAGGATCTTGTAGATTTCAATCTCCCTGACAACTTGAGGGAGGGTGTACTACCATGTACACCCACTTTGTCAGTAATTCATTTTTCATTGACAGTGATACAAAAAATTATTTTTGGACCAAACCTAACTTAAAAATCCCTCCTAGCTTAACCTAACTTAAAACATCTCTCCTAACTTAACGTAACTTAGCCTAACTTAGCTTTTGAGGCTGTTTATCACGATAAAGAATTTGATATTGTTTATTTAGATTTTAGTAAGGCTTTTGATAGAGTACCGAACCAAAGACTGTTAAAGAAAGTGGCAGCTCATGGCACTGGGGGAAAAGTGCTAAGAGGGATTACCAACAGATCTCCGGCTGTCTTCAAGAAGGCACTGGACAGGCACCTAAAGTCAGTACCTGACCAACCGGGCTGTGGTTCGTACGTCAGCTTGCGTGCGGCCAGCAGTAACAGCCTGGTTGATCAGACCCTGATCCACCATGAGGCCTGGTCTCAGACCGGGCCGCGGGGACATTGACCCCCGAAGCCCTCTCCAGGTAAACTCCAGGTAAGGAAAGAGATGATAGAAGACGAGAGATAGCATAAGACGAGGGGAAATGCACTAGGAGAGGACAGGGTTAAAGGGAAACTTGAAACGTGAGAAACAAGAGAGGCAACGAGTGAGAAAAGAAATGGGTAGAACTGGAATGACAAAAATAGGAAGATCGTGACTCAGGACTGTGGCGAGAGAACGTGATATGGGAAGTTTAAGAAAATGAAGAAAGAAAAAATAAAAGTCTTTTAAAAAGAATACACTATGTGACAACTGCATTGTGGGAACAAAAGTTACCTATGTATTCCTGTCATTATCCATCCCATAGGATGGATTTCGTACATCAACCTTTGATAAACCATTGATGAGTGCTTGACTGGTCAACCAGACTGTTGCTGCTGGTGATGAAATCTGGGAGACTTTTTCAGAAGGGCGATGAGGATATCGTCAAGAATTCTGCTGTGGGTTTTGGTACGGGAACTTCGAAGGTTTTGTTCCAGCTGGGCTGGAGTTACTATTACCTGGGAAGTACCTTCTCTCAAGTAGAAAAAAAGTGGCAGAGGTCAAGATAGGTTAAAAGTGGAAGGGATGGTAGTAATGAAAGGGACATAAGTTGGAAAGAAGAGGGGGGACAGTAAAGAAGTGGAGAAGCAAACAAATGGAATCCGGCAAAGCTGGAAGGGAAGCTAGATAAGGAAGAAAAGAAGGAAAATGCTAAAAATAGATACTAGTATATAAATAAGAATGGAGGGAAGAAGATATGAAAAACAACAGAGCGCTCGAAAAAGGAGAATCAGAGGAAAGAAATGGGAATTAATGCATCACCAACATCATTATCATCACCAGCAGCAGCCGCAGAAAAAAAAGGAGAAAAAGAAGTTGTCGTCATCATCATAATCATCAGCAGCAGAAACAGAAGAGGAAGAACAACAACAACAAGCAGGGGGGGAAGAGAAACAAGCAGAGACGTGGCAAATTAAAATATACAGAGGTGTGTATGGTGTGCAGGAGAAACTGGAGCAGCACGAAATGTAGGAGAAAAACACGAGGAGGAAAGCGAGAAACAGGAGGACGAAGAGGAGGAGCAACGGGAGGAGTGTAATAACAAGAGACGCACTTGTATCAAGGAGCGTTAAGCGTGAAGCTGAAAGGCCTAGGAACAAGGCCCCAAAAGGGTTAACAGGTATACATATTGATTCATATCTACAGTTTACTTATCTGTTACAAGCAAATTTAGGAAATTTGCTTAGTATATTTGGTATCTTATTTTCATTATAAGATATCTTGACATGTCACATAGGTTATTATACTGTCTATCTCTGTATTCCTCAGTAAGTGGACAATTAAGCACACAGTGTTCAAGACAGTGACCATATGCCTGATCACATAATTTGCATTTAGTTTGATCATCATCTGTGTGTCTCCCAAACTGCCAGAAGTACTTGTAACCAAGCCTAAGCCTGGCCACTACAACATTAGTCAGTCTATTCACATTGCAAGTTGCTCCATAAATATATTTATCTACGTTCATGTTATCATAGTGGGTAATAGATCCACTCAGGCTTCTAACTGCATTTCTATAACAATCATTTTCATTATTTCTCTCCTAATATTATTCCTAATGCTAGACACAGATATACCAAAGTTATATTCTGCATTCTCCTTCTGGGTACTCTTCTTGGCTAACATATCAACTTTATCATGAAGGTGTAATCCAGTGTGTGATGGGATCCATAGCAATTGTACACTAATTCCTTTGTCCCGGAGTTTTGAGTATCTATATCTGGCTTCTCCAATGAGCATGTTGTTGGAGTCATTATATGAGTCAAGAGCCTTTAGTGATGACATAGAACCAGTAATGATGATAGAGTCAAGCTCAGTTTCATAAGTTAGCTTTAGTGCCATTAGGATTGCAAATAATTCAGTTTGCAGTGTATTTGCCCAGTTGTTAATTGTATATAACTTGTGATAACTTATTACTACCAACTAGAGGAGAAATTTTTTCTTGAGCAGTTGCTTTAACAAGTGATTTAAGGAAGGGATTACTAGCAGTGAGCTTCTTGGGAGGGACTTGCAGGTATGTGATATTAAATGAACACATCTTCCATGGAGGGGTGAAATGCTCTTGTTGTCTACATTGATACAGTTCATGCAGGTTATAAAACTTAATGCAATTGCACGTTTTCACAATCCATTTAGATCTGTGTGTATTTACTTCTAGACACTTAAAAAGATTCATTGTCACAGTGTCTGGTGTCTGGGAAGAGGGGGAAGGGGCGGACGTGGATTTTAGAAATCCCAGTAGTCAAGAGACAAGTTTGTGTCAATTGGATCGCCCATCCAGTTACTAGTCAATCGAAAAGATGTTTATCCTGACTGATGTCTAGAGTTTCACTTATCCATACCTGAAAATATTTGTGTACACGAGTTGGTGTCAATACTGACTAACGATATAAATTTAGTTTCAGAGTGAACGATGAAGGCAGAGAGATATGCTGTTGATTTAAGAATGCAGTGTCATGAGTCGACATGTTATAAAATTTAATAAACTTGATGCTACACTGCATAAATCTTAACTTCTTACACCATGCACCTTGCATGTAAGCAATAACGCAGAAGTTACGGCACGCCACCAATGTTTAGCCACTCTCCTCTTCTGTGGATATAGGAAAGTAGATGCAGTAGGCAAGAATATTAATTTGTGTAATGATGGGTTTTTAGTGACGAGAAAATGATCCGAGAAACAGTTGAGAGGAGAATTAAATTAAGACTGAAGTTCCGAAGGCAAGTTAGAATTATATGGCGAAATAATTGGTGCTTCCTTTCACTGTGCGTGTGAAATCAGGGTTGACAGAGAGCAGGTGCAATCCCTATGTTCACAGATCATGCTTGTTTGGCATCTAGACTGTATTTAATATTAGGGAATAGTGTATACCTGGAACACATATTTATGGACTCAGAAAAATCATATGAGTGGGTGCAATGTGGCTAGTGTACCAAATATATGGAATATGTGATAAGGTATTGTTATAAAAAAAAAAGGCTTTATGAGGGGTGAGGCTAGGGTTAGTGTGTGTGCAGGAAAGTAAATTTTTTGCCAGTAAAAGATGGGTCTTAGACCCATGGGTAACAAGTACAAAAAAGGTTGGGTGTTTAGGGATAGGTGCGGTCTTAAAAGATGACGAATCAGATAGTTAGTGCTTATTTAGTTGCTGTCTGCAGATGCAACCTATCCTCATTTTACTATTTAAATTTTTTAAAGTTGTTGTACTCAACGCCGCTTTCTTAACGAGCTTTCAGTTGTTACTCAATACTATTTTTTTTGTATTTTAAGCTAGGTTAAGTTAATTTAGCTTAGATCAAGATAGACTAGGTTATCATGTAGTATATTTAACCAGAAATTAAAAAAAAAAAAAAACACGTGATATATCTGGCGATAAAGCGGCTGAAAAACATGTAACGTTCAAATCTGAACGTTCACCACTCGTTGTGCAAGCGGATGACACAGCTATTGTGGCGTTCAGAGGTTCCAGATGTTATGGGTATTTACAAAGGTATGAAGTGAATGTGGATATATCAGTAAATATATTTATGATCATTATTTCATTCATGGGGAAACATTAAACCCATATAGTGTTTGGCAAATGAGAGTAATCAGGTCTTATCCGAGGAAGGGAAGGGTAGCTCCAATTCCTTGGAGCAAGAGCCCATTACCAGCATGAAGGAAACCCCTCCCCCCAGCTCTGAAGGGCTATGAAAAATGAGTGTAATCACAGACGAGGGTAAATAATGATGCGAATTCGTTGTGGAATCAGTGGAAAAAAGTCTGCCAATTGATGCAAAGGGTTATTTATCAGGGTGGAGTTATTCCGAGGCTTCTGCAAGGATATGAAGCATTACACTGAATACTGCAGTAAGGAGGAAGATGCAGTGGAAACGTGATGTCCGAGAAAATAAAGAATGGAAAGATAAGCATGTGGTGGTCTTAAAGGTATATTTGGATTAGGAGGGTGGATAAATGTGGGTTGGATGGAAAGAGGTGTAGGTGAGGTAAAACTAGAGAGATGAAAAGGGGTGTGAGGGCGGTTTTGAGAAGTAGGGGGTGTGAACACTGAGCAGGCATATGTCAGACTGAGTGGAGGAGAGTGACTTTTGGGATTTGGCATGCCATTAGGAAATAAACAAAAAATTATTCAGGGAAAACTGTTCAGACGACCTTAAGTTTCTGAGGTAGAAAATACAATGCTTACACTTAAGTCTGATGTTGAGCCGCGGTTTGGTAAATTATTACTGAACAATAAGTGTACCTTTGTAAAGACAGCCATGAGCAAGTGATGCTTAATGTTTTAAGTCACACTGCTTTGATAGGACACTGCCAAATTGTTGTAATAAAACATTACTGAAAATAATACTGTTTATAAATGTGCACTGTATATTTTAATAAAGTTCTAGTAATGATGTTTAGTAAAGCCATCATGACGCACAGAAATTCAGGAAAATAACGACATAAAGTTATGATTTAGACATTACTGAGTCTGATACTATACAATATCAATTACGAATTTATATATAAATATACAAATGAATATTATTGTATATGAAAAATATCAAACAACATTACTAAGAATTATTTGATAAGCTACAAAAAGAAGTATTTTTTTTTTCATTATAAAAATAACTATATACAAATTAAAATATAAAATAATTCTTCTCTCATGAATAATTTTACATAAATATTTCGTTTAACATTTACAGTACAATATATAATACACAGCTACAGGCCTTATGTTATTCAAGAAAAATGACGTGTAATTATAAAATACAGATACGTACAATTATTGTTAAAATTAAAAATGTATATTCAGAATAACATTTATAAAACACTACATATTAACGAATCATTTAGAAATTTAACAGCAGCGGAATATGACATAATGACTTAATGGAATAATTTAGTAATAACAGTAATAATAATTATTACAGGAATAGCAACAATGGTTACAGGGCTGGAATAATATTTGTTAAGTAGTATGCCAGATACAGTAACAACGGTTACATAACTGATGGAATTGTTACTCGACAAATATTAATCGATCTGACTTTGTAAATGATCCAAGTCGGACCGAAACGTCGTCGTAAGCTCCTCCCCTCTATTATGTGCAGGTTATTTGTGTATTGTTAGTAAACAGACTTCTTGTCAAGTATCTTTCAATGTTTCCTTTTGCCTGAACTTTAAACCTCTTCGCCATATATATATAAATATATCACCATATTTCATATTCCAGTTCATCTACTTTTTGCAATATATCTCAAATGCATTACATCTGGTCACTAGTGAAGAAGGACTGATATAAAATAGTGTAGTTAAGGAAGATGGTTAATTAATAACCTGTGACTATTATTTTAAGCTAGTATCTGGAGTAGTCTATGTGTTATGAAGCTTTCAGACAACAGTAAACTCCCTGGTTGGCTATTTTTTATTTTCCATTTTGTTAGTCCGTTAACTGTTAATTTAAGTTAATTTACATCACCCTAATTTAATAATTGTACAATTAATAGAAAGAAAATTGGAAATCCCCTATGGTGCTCAAAGCGGCAACTCAGCTTTTCACACACTCCATCATTTAAAAGCACATGTTCTTCATTAGAACAGGTGCAACAGATGTATGCCTGATGACCGGGTGCGAGGATATATATCGGCTCTAATTATTTTTCATTTCAGAATTGGTGAGGCAATTCTGAGTGAAATAAATGTTCAGACTGCAAAGAGTTAAAAATGTCCAAACCGGTAAATTTTTTCTGGCATAACTGTTGCGTGCTTAACCCAATAAATTATCTGAAAATCTGCGTATTCAATATTTGACCTGCTATTCAGAAAACTGAATAGCGGCTTTCTGCATTTGAATTAAGACAAGCCAAGGGGGGGGGGGTGCAAATCTATAGCTAAAAATTTCACATCGACTCCAGGTTGAGGGACTGATTACCTCATACTCCTCCTCTCCTTACGCCTTCCTCTTTGTATTGGACTGATGAAGCCACTGTGTGGCGAAACGTTTCCTGAATAAAGATTCCCATATGCTGCATAAGTGTCTCAATCTTCAACTTGTCGGTTTTTCAAACCATTCATCACATACAGTATCTTGCGGAGACGTGGCAAGCGTAGCTTAGTTTCAGGTCTAAATGGAACAATCGTACAAGTTCACTGTAAAAGAACAGTTTCAGAAGTAACTGCTTTTGTGCCAGAACAAGAACAATATACGTCAAGAAAAACAGAAGAATCACATCCATCTCTACAATCCTTGGCCAAGGTGCACATCTAAGATGTTTGGCACTTCCTCGCCGTGCTAACACCCTACAACGCCACGACATCCTCAGCAAGACAAAGAACTGACTATTACTTCAACGATATCAGGAGCTTTCATCTGAAGGAGGAGACACTAGAGGAAGTGGTGCCAGGGTGACAAAATATTATTCCACGTAGACCTCCGTGGGAGACAAAGAGATTGTGAAAAAAAATTATTCCAACCTTATTTTAAATTCAAGGGGAGGTTAGAATAGACTTAGATAAAGCCAGTTACTTCTTGTTAATAGTATGTCAGTTTAAGACCAGTCGACTGCATGAATCTCTAACAACCACGAGCATAAAGGATCCTTTAATCCATAAAAAATATAAAGACTTTATATATACCATTAAGGTGGCCGCCCAAAATTTAAATTTGTGAAAGTCCTTTTCCACACAACTATCAATATTAGATGTTGAAATTTAGTAAACAGGCAAATAAAATAAGTAGACAGACGGGACAATATTATATGAGTATCTGCAAAATATACAATGTGGTAAATGTTGAAAATGAATGGAATAAGTGGTAGGTAACTTAAAACAGTAAAGAAATTTTATATGGTTAGTGAGATTCAGCATATTTAAAGATGGGTTTGTAACAGAAGTCAACGCTTATAAGGTGTTGGAGAGAGGTCTGGGACTGAAAGATAGTGAACCTGGTACGGAGGGGCAGTTGTCACCGATGCTTTTTGGGAGATTCTGAGGAAAAATTGCCAAGGTTGGTGAACGAATTTGGGAGGGTCTGTACAGGGAAATTAAAGGTAAATAAAGGAAATGTGTAAATGTGTTCAGATATTTGGAAGTGGATTTATTGTTAGATTGTTCTAAGAGAGATGATGTGACTCATAAAAATGACATAAGAACATAAGAAAGAAGGAACATTGCAGCAAGACTACTGGCCCATGCGAGGCAGGTCCAATTCTCCTACCGGCTTAAGCCAATGCCTTGACCTAGTCAGGTCAGTCACATTCACTTAAGGGAGGAGCACGGCACCCGACCTAGTAACACAAGCTAGTCAGGTCCAGCTCACACCCACCCACATCCACTCATGTATTTATCCAATCTATTTTGAAAACTACACAACGTCTTAGCTTCTGTGACGGTACTCGGGAGCTTGTTCCACTCATCCACAACTCTATTACCAAACCAGTGCTTTCCTATATCCTTCCTGAATCTGAATTTTTCCAATTTAAAGCCATTGCTGCGAGTCCTGTATATCCTAGATATTTTTAGCACGCTATTTACATCCCCTTTATTAATTCCTGTTTTCCACTTATACACCTCAATCATATCCCCCCTAATTCTACGCCTTTCTAGAGAGTGCAGATTCAGGGCCCTCAGTCTATCCTCAAAGGAAAGATTTCTGATACATGGGATCAACTTTGTCATCCTCCAACACACATGACATGAGAAGTCACTTATTTGACCACATTTCTAGTATGCTGAGGTCTCTTTGAACTTTATCACTGTCCTCTGTGATTCTTATTTTTCTCACTAGTTTTACTTCGTCAAAAAAAAAAAGTGACACAATAGGACTCAATCCCTTCTGGTGGGTCATTCAGGTCTATAAGGAAAACTACACGTTACTATTTCCCATTCGGATATCTCACCCCCTACCGTTAATCTCTGCCTTCTGTCAATTAAGAACTCTCTGACCCACTGGGACAGTCTGGCTTCTAACCTTACACCTTCTCTGGTATGGTACTGCATCAAATGCTTTACTTAGTTCAAGAAAATGCAGTTCGCCCAACCCTGTCTTGTTTTATTACTGTGACTCTGTCATAGAATTCCAGTAAATTCGTAAGAAAGGATGTTCCATTTCTAAATCTATACAGTTAGGTTAGGTTAGGTAAGGTTCGTCAGGAAACAGGACAAATGTTTCCTGACGCGGGTCTTAGTCAGATGATGACCCGCCTTTGGAGCTTTTGGTCATCTGACCGAGGCCTTCCGCTGGCTTACCGGTCCACCCCTTTAAAAATTATGGTCATTTATAACCAGTCTGTCTCTATACAGTTTTATGCAATTTTTCCATAAAGAATCTTCTTAGGTAAAGTGTCATAATATTCTTTTCCTAACTATCTTCTCCAGAATTTCTGACAGTATGTAGTTTGAGATACGGACCTGCATTTCAGGGCCTCTTGACTGTACACTCTTTTATACATAAGGCCTACGTTTGCCATTTTGCAATTTTCTGGCAGCTGTCCTGACTGAAGGGTCTGGTTGAATACCTCTGCAATTGGGTCACATAATTGCTTTGCCCATTCTCTCAGCACCCATGGAAATATGTTATCTGGTCTCACTGTTTTTGTTGCACGATCTTCAGTGCCTGTTGGTCTGTTCTATCTACTGTGTCTTCCGGTAGTTTCTACTTTCCTCTGTGAAAACTTCTTTGAATCTTTGGCTAAGCACTTCACAAACTTCTCTGTCATTCTATGTCAGCGTTCCTTTTTTTTCCCAGCCCCCTTTTTGCTTTTTTAAATTTTTTGTTGTTATTTTGGGTCTTTTCTTTTCCTTAAATTTTTAAATTTTTTCCCCCTTTTTTATTCAATTTTTTTCGTTCTTTTTTCCCCTTTGTTTTTTTCTTTTTTTTTATTTTTTTTTTAATCTTCTTTTCCTTCTTTTCTCGCACTTCACGCCATAGGGATCTCTTTGCCGCTTTTTTCCAAAAACATCAATTACTTTTGTTTTGTTTTTTCAAAGTTAAAAATAATTTTTTTGGGGGCCTGTTCTTCCCCAATTATTTCAAAAAATTTCTCCAAATCATTTCCCCCTTTTAATTTTTGGCGGTTTTTTTCCCACCTTTTTCCAAACAACCAAGTTTAAAAATTTATAATCCGGCTTATTTTCATGAATTAAACGCCTGTTTTTTCAAGGCACGCCACGGTACTTCTCCCCCACTTTTTCCCTTACAGTTGGCTGGGGCCAAAACAGCCCATAAAAAACTTTTGGGTTTTTTTTAAAATTCCCTGGGGTTTTTTGTTCTGGTGGCTTTTTTAAAAAATTCCGCAACGGGGAAAGGGGGTCGAATCCTGGTTCCAGACCCCTGCTGAATGGGCCGGGCCCTTTTTTCTGCACTGCCCCTTTTTCCCCAAGATTTAATTTTGTCGCCTACGAATTCCCCCGTTTGGAAAATACCAAAAATTTTCCTTTTTCCCCAAAGATTCCCCGGCTAAGGGAAACTTTTTTCAGCAAATTTTAATTTTAATTTAATTTTTAAAGGCCATGACCTTTTTTCCTTACTTTTTTTTGAGGGGGGAAGTTTCTTTTTTTACTAAGAAAAAATTTTTTTTTTAAAATCGAGCCTTTCCCGGCCAAAAAGGGTTTTGCCGTAAAAAAACAAACTTTTTAAAACAATTCAACCCCTCTGTCTTCAAGAAGGCCCGGGGCTACCTAAAGTAAAAACCCTCCCAACCCTTTTTCCTTCTTTTGGGGGCCCAGGCATTAAAAACCTTTAAAGGCTAATCGGGTTTGGGTTTTTGGGGGGTTTTTCAAATGTTACCATCAACTGAAAACAGGAAAAACGTAACAAGGGTTGGGGTTAAAATCAAAAATTTTTTTAAAACCTTAGAAAAAACGGGAAAAACAAAACTTGTCCGGTTTACATAATTTTGAAAGGAAAAACATATGTATTAAAAGCCTTTTAAAGGGGAGCAATCCGCATCGAGGGAAGAATTCCCCCAAAATTTTGAAAACAGGGCCTTTCGCCAAAATCCCAAAAAGAAAACCTCTTTAAATTTTCAGAGGCCCTTCCTTTAAATTTAAAAAATTTTTAAATTAACCCCCCCTTTGGGAAGGCATTTTACTGGGGGAAATGGCTTCCCTTTTTCCCTTTTTATAATTATCTCCCATCAAACCGTTAGCAAAAAAAAATTTCATTGCTAAACTCCGCCCAAAAAACTTTTCCCCCCCAGATGAAGGGTTTTTTTCAAAAGGGGTTTTCCCGGGGGGGGAAAAAAACAGCCAAAGGGGGGCAAGGGGCTTTCCTTCCCCCCCGGGTTCGAACATAAAGCACCCCTTTTAAATTTTTATAAATTTTTTCCCATTGCCGGGGGATGCCCCCCTAAAAAATTTTACAAAATTTATCTCCCTTTTTCCCTTTTTTTCCCCAAAAAAACCTTTAAACAAAAAAATTAATCCCTAAACCCTTTTTGATTTTTCTCGAGGGAAAGTTTTTTCCGGGTTCCCCCTTTAAAAAAAAATCCAAAAACCCTATTTTAGTTGGGGGTTTTATTTAATTCTTCCCATAAAAAAGGTTGATAAACCCTTCCTGACATAAAGATTCCTCTTTTTTTTTTTTTTGTTTTTTCTTTAAACACTTTCTCAAAATGCTGCAATTACAAAGGCCTTTAAAACCTTTCCCCTTTTCTAATGTATTATAAAAACAACAAAATTGCTTCGTTAAATTTTTTAAAAATAGTAAAAGTCCCGACAAAAATTTTCTCTTTTATTTTTGTTTTAGAAAAACGTCCCCTTTGCACTCCAAAACGAAAAAAAAGTTATACACAAATTTTTAAACCGGGGTTGGGGCAATTTAATAGAATGTTTCCGGGCCTACATTTTTTTTTAATTTTAAAAAGGGGTTCCCCCTTTAAACTATTTCCGGGCCCAAAATTTAAATTTTTTTAATCGGGGAAACCCAGAGCCTGGAAATGCTTTAAAGGGCTTTTCCCTATTCTAAATAATTTTTTAACAAGTTCACTTAATTTTGCTTTTTTAAAAATTATTTTAACCAAAATTCTTTATAGTATCCCTTTGATTAAACTATTAAATAATAACAAAATTTTTTTATTTTTAAATTATTAACCATTTTTTTTGACCCTTTAAATTACATTTAAATTTCTAAAAAAAATTTTTTTCTTATTTAAAAAATTTAAATTAATATTTTAAATTTTATTATTTTAAAAATTATTTATTATTTTAAATTTTATATATATATATTTTATATATTATATATATATATATATATATATTAATATATATAATTTTTAAAATACAAAAAAAAAAAAAAAAAAAAAAAAAATAAAAATAAAAAAAACGGGGGAAAGGAGGGGAGAAGAAAAAAAAAAGAGGAAAGGAAGGGGGAAGAGAGAGGAGAGAAGAGTGAGAAGGGAGGAGAGGGGGGAGAGAGGGGAGGAGAGAGAGAGAAGGGGGGAGAGAGAGAGAGAAAAAAGAAAGAAAGAAAGAAAGAAAGAAAGAGGAAGGAGGAGAGGGGAGGAGAGAGAGGGAGAAGGGAAGAGGAGAAGGAGGAGGGAAGAAGGAGAGAGAGAGAGAGAAAAGGGGGAAAAAGAAAGGAGAGAAGAGGAGAGAGAGAGAGAAAGGGGAATGAGGAGGGGAAAGGGAAAAGGGGAGGGAAGAGAGAGAGGAAGAGAGAGAGGAGAGAGACAGGGTTGAAATTCAAACCCCCCCAACCCACATTTTGGCGATTTAACAAAAATTTCGGGGTAAGAAAAAAAAGCAGTCTTTACTTGCACCCCATCAAGCATTGGGTTTTATCATACAGGGATTGTAAAGTCTTTTAAACGGCACTGGTAAAGTTTTGATGAAAAACTGGAGTGATTTCATCCCCTTAAAAGGTGTTTAGCTGCTGAGGTTCTAAAAACAAGTCATAATTTTTTAGGTAAAACATTGAGGGTATTTATTTTGATTAAGAAAAAAAAAAACAAAAATCATTTTAAATTTTTTCAACTGGGGCCCCTCAATTGTTGACATACGGGAAGAGTGAAAAAAAGGAATATAAACTACGTAAAAAGAAATTTCAAAAAAAATATTGGAATCTGTTTCGAAAACAGATTTTTTATATTATATTTTGTGAAACACTAAATCGTGTAGTCATTCAGCGCATGAAAACCGCAAAAGGCTACACCGTAGCTGGGATCGCTAGCAAACTCAGCTCATACACGGGAGGTCCGGGGTTTTTTGATTCCCAGTAAAGGTGGGAATTGGATTTTTTCTTTAAGAACTGCTGTCCATATTCCCTTCTTTTAAAATAGGTACCTGGGTAAATAGTCGACTGGTGTGGGTCTCATCACGGGGGAAAAAACTGACCTAATTTGCCCGAAAATGATCTGCATACAGGGCTTTCTATACAGTAGTAGTCACTGTGTCAGCTAGGTTGTTACGTTGACATGATTGTAGTAATGAAAAGGGAAAAAAAGCAATCTGAAATGACTTGAGAATACTATTAAAAAAGTCAAGACAAAAAAAAAAAATATAAGTAAGTTAATAGAGAACATGAAAGCACCATTTAATTTCCCAAATTTTAAAATTGCAAAGGGGGGGATAAATGGGGGAAACAAAGGGAAATATAACTATTTTCCCCAACCTGTCCAATCCCTACAGTGTTGTGGTAAGATTCATCCGGACGTGAGTCCAAGAAAACATGTGGGCCGGGATGAATTAAAAAACTGGATATGGAATATTAAAGACAGAGTAAAACAATAAAGTTTAAGCAATTTTTATAAAATTGTTCACAGTGTCCAGAAATTTTGTGCAAATTTTTGCCCAGGCTGGGAACCAAAGCAATCTTTTTTATAGGGGAGAGAGCACAACTTGTAGTCCCCACGTCAGTGGCCAGTTCAAAAACCCCTTTTATTTACAGCAAAAAAGGGAAAGGGAAAAAAGATTCCCCGCGCTGTAAAAGCCAGTCATAAATGAGCCATTTCAAGAAGAGAGCTAAAAGGTACCTAATGATGTAGCGCGAAAGGAAGGGAAAATTATTTTCTTTACTTTTTTTTTTTTTTGCTAGCACCATGTAAATGTAAATATTTTTTTTTTATCTTATTCGTTATATCTTTTATAGTATAAAAATATCTCTACATTGGTTAAAAAAAGGTTTAAAAAGGTCCCAATGGAAATAAGTCACTCGTCTGATTTTTTGTGTTTCCAGGTTCTCTACACATATGCTGCTTTGTATGTAATCTATGTAACTGTATTTGTGTATACCTGAAAAAGTTACATATTTAAAAACGAGGAAAGATTATTTTTTTAGCTAAGTGTGCCATAAATTCTTCATCTGTTCTCTCTTAATTTCCTCTGTAAAGAAAACGAAAATTTAACGTAAGTGTCGTGTCTGATGAGCCCAAATCAGTTTTTATTTAATAAATCGTTTTTTTTTTTTTTACCCCCGAAGGGGGTTAGTAACCTAAGATAAACCCAAATCCCCGGGCTTTTTTCCTTTTGTTGCCCGTTTTGTTTGATTTTCCCCAAAGATGCGACTTAAAACTGTAACCCCCAGGTATTATCTTTTACTGTACGTAACAGAGCCAAAGGGGTTTTAGGAACTTCCCGTTTTTTTTGGGGTTCGCCCCCGGGTTTTCCCTTTGTAGTGAGCCAAGACGAAAAACGTGCTGCCAGGTTGGTAAAAAACCGTTGTTAAATTGTTTTTATAATGGTGTGTAAAGTGCAAACAAGTGAACTTTATAACTAAAACTTTCATACCCTGACCTTTGACTTAAAAAAGTTTTTTTATAGAAGATCTAAGGGAAAGACAGCCCTGCTAACCCAAACACTGCCCCCGTGCCAGAAAACCATTTAACCCAAGTCCGAAAAAACAACCTTCTCCATTGCTACACAGTATCTATTTCAGTGTCTATGAAGGATATCGCGAAGAAACACTCAGAAATTTAAAAGAAAACAGCAAGGACCTAAAACTAATTTTTCCCCCGCAGGACGCCGTGTATCATAAACCCCCTCACCGCCGCACCCAGGAAACAACAACAACAAAAATGGCTGACTCCCCCCCCCAACTCCACCCCCTTCAAGGATTCCCCCATGTTGCTCGGGTATGATTTTTCCGGGGACAATATCAAGGACTACATCGTTGTCTGAAAACAAAAAATCAAAGTATAAGCAACACTCGAGCGCGAGAATCCAAGATAACCAAACCCCTCGAAAAACAAGATCCAAACTTGAAGGAAGTTTTACATGGGGGAAGTGTTGACACAGAAAAATACTCTGAAAGCGCTATAGCCAGTCAACCGAACAAAAAACTACAATAATATAAAGGTTTAAAGAAGCAATTCAAGGCGGGAAATCAGAAATGCACACCGACTAAATGATTCCCTTGATTTCCAAGAGAAAAAAATAAACAAGTAAGTTGTCGGGTGAGTTATAATAACAGTACAAATTCCCAAGTGACAAAAACACAGCTCAGTGAAAAGAAATCGTCGGGTAATAAGGCCCACGTAAATATCGTGAAAAACAATGAAATAAAAAGAAAACCGTTTGTTGGGAAAAAACCGGAAGTAAACAAGTATAATGATCAGATTCATTCTACGATAAAAAAAGGACCTAATTAAATCGAATTACAATGAAAAAGGGGTGTTCATAAATGAGTGTCTAAAAAAGGGAAAAGTCAAAAACCCTTTGTTTTTGGGCTGAGAAAACTTAAAAAAGGGGAAAACAAAATAAATCGTTTTCACGCGAATGGGAAAAATTTTCTAGTAAAGGGAAAAAAAAAACAGGGCAAAAATATACTATTAAAAAGAAAAGATTTCTTACCTTCCCAGAAAAGCTGTCATTTCTGTAAAGATTAGATAAGTGCCCTTAATCATATTACGTGTGGTGCATTAGTGTACCTTACTTTTTATTTTGGGATTATTTTTTTTATTATTTTTTTTCATCCAAGTAATGCTAATACCTCCAATACTTTTTTTTTTCTTTCTTATGCTATTTAATTGCCCTAAATTTTTTGTTACAAATCAAATTTTATCCAAATTAATATTATTCATTGTTCTTACCCGTCCATTTAATTTTGTTTACCACTACTTGTTTTTTTTTGTACTTTTTATTGTGTGGCAAATTTGTGTATTTTCCAATTACTTTTTTTCCCGTACCAAGTTCTTTTGTGCTAGTACCAACTACTCATTTTTTTTTTTACTTTTTTTTTGTGCAAAAAAACTGCTCAAAATTATTTAATATTAAAATAGATTTTCTCCTAAACCAATATTATTTCTAGTGACTATCTGTCCATTTAACTTTTTTACCTTACTTAATTGTGTCCTTATATATATTTTTATTTTTTTTTTTTTTTTAATTTTAGCTTTATTAATACCTAGCTCATTATTCCAATTTTTAAAATATCAAGGTGCTATTCTCAGGTGCTAAATTAATAAGTTCCTTTTTTTGCCCTTTCTCCAAAACTCATTTTTTTTTACCCCTTTATTGTTCACCACAATTACTTTTTCCCTTTTATATTTAATTTTATATTTTATTCTAACTTTAAAAATTACCTTTAAATCTCCTACTATCATATTCCCAGCTCCATTTTTTGTTTTTCATTTATTTTTTTCACCACAAATTATTTTTTTTCCCCTTTTTTTTGTCTCCTTTTTTTAGCTTTAAAAAATACTTGCCCTTATTTTACATTTGTTAAAAAAATTAGGTGCTATTTTATTTTTGCTTTAGAAAAATTTTTCTTTATTTTTTATTAAATTCTAACATGATTCACTACAAATCTTTGATTCAAGCACTGTCCTGATACCAACCTCTTTTAATGACTTTTAAAAATTCAAAAGTTCTGTAATTTACACAGAGAACAATCAAAGGGACTTCTCAGAGCCACAACAAAAACATCTTTAACTCATATCAGATCTTTAAGAAGCTTTTGATGGAAATCCTAGCTTACAAAAATTTCCCTTGCATGCCAATTGTCCCTCATTCACTAACTGAAACCTGGCTAAAGGATACTAAGATGTCTATGCCATTCCTGGTTTTTCAAGCCATACACAACTGTAGGCCAGAAAAAGGGGGTGGGATGCTAATTTCTCTCAGCCAACTAGAATGTATCACTAATACTTGAAAAGAGATGAACATGGGGAATATATAATAGCTAAATTCAAATCCAAATACCTACAAAAACCCCAAAGTGTAAACATTACAAAATTTAAAACAAACATTAGCCCAAATTTGTCAAAAAACCCGGAAAGTATGATAAAATGTGCACGCATGAACAAAGTCATTACTACTCTCAGGTGATTTAGTATAAAAAACTCCTGCAAGACAGGGACCCCCACTTTATGAAATTTACAAACAATGAGTAACTGTGTTTCTCCCAAAAGAAAAAAAAAAACAAGAGTTACAGGATAGTGTTTCCCTCTTGACCACATCTGGACCAAACCATATCCCCTTTAAAATCAGGCATAAAATTTAAAATAATACAAGACCAACCCTTATTTCCTCATAAAAAATTTGGTAAAATACCCCCAAAAACTACTAAAGTCCCCCTTTAGACTTCACAATGAGGCAGCTTAATAATTCCAAAGCAGTAACAAACTTGATGGACACTGGCTGAAATCTATACAGATATTGACGTGTTTTAATAATTTTCTAAAAAAAAGCCCAATACCCTTTTTAAAAAAGCACTGCCCTTAAAAAAACTAAAAAAGTGACAGTTAAAAGGGTTGAACGCCTGGGTAACCCCAGCATTCTCAAATCCATAAATACAAAAAAACCCCATATGAAAAACATACGAAAGGGTCAATAACCCGAGACCAAACAAACGTTACCGTCAATCCTAAACCAGCCTTAAGAAAGGGCAAAAAATTTATTATGAGAAAGATTATCCAATTTGAGGTGATATAAAAAGACCTGGAAGACCCCATCGAAATTTGGGAACAAAAAGAATTTACGACATAGCGAAATAAAAATTTGCAAAATCAGAGACCCCAATCCCACCCAACGAAACAGCAAACGATCAATATTTCTTCTCCTATAGGTAAAAAACCCTTTCCAATAAAATCCCAAGCTCAGGGAACCCCCCCAAAAAAATCCTCACTGGCAACTACCCGAACACATGTTCCTGGGTCCGGGGCTAAACCCCAAAAGAAGCTCCCCTTTTTATCAACGCACTGAAAAACAAGGAGGAGATTTAAATACTTACCCCTTTTAAAACAAAAAAAGGGCACAAGTACTATCCCAATCATTTTCAACCTCTTTAACAAAACCAATGAATCCCCCCACCTTCCACAGTTTCAAAAAAGCAGGGGCACCCCGATCCTAAAGGAGGGGGGGACCAGAGTTGAATAAAATAGGCCAATTCCAAATTTTCACCCTCTCTAAAAAAATCTTCGAAAAATTAATTCATAAAAAGAAATCACTCTACCTCATCTCCAAAACATTTCAACCCCCCGCCCAAATTTTGGGTTTTAGGCCTAATAAAAATATAATGATGCTATTTTTTACAATGCTAGAAAAATATATACACTGCAAAAGAAAAAGAAAAATCCCACTGGGGATCTTTATGACTTCGTAAAGCTTTTGATACGTTGACCAGACTTGTAGTAAAAATTTTAACTATGGGATTAGGGGCACCCCTAATCTCAAGTCTTTTCCCCAGCAAAAGTAGCCCCTATGTGTAGCAAAAGGGGCAAGCCCTTTCCCCACAACCCAATTACAGTTTGGGTTTTCCCCGGGAAGTGTCCCTTGGCCTCTTTCTTTTTCCCATAAATAAATGCCTACCAAATTTCTTCGCAATTTCTCAAAAACCCCCACTTTTTTCAGATGACATACATACGTTTTTCCCCGAGCCGTCACGCTAGCCAATCTGTAAAAAACCGAATTTTTAAAAAAAATTCTACCCGGGGGACTAACAAAAATTCATAAACATTGACAAAACCTACTTCTTCAGTTTGGTAACGAGCTGCGATGTCCCTTCATTAACGATAAAAAGGTCACCTATACAAAGCTAACAGAGGGAAAATTCTTAGGAATCCACCTCGATAATAGATCAAATTTTATAAACTATCAAAAAATTTTAAGAAAAATTTCCAAGATGTAGGCATATATCGAAGATTCGGTACTATGTTCCCAGTCAGCCCTCCTGGCCCTTTATCACTCTTTATTTACCCCTATCTACCTATGGAATTTGTGCATGGGGTCAACAAACAAATTTAAACCATTCAGACCACTAATTAACCCCAAAAAAAAGGCGCAGTTAGAATATAACAAATTTTTCACACAGGCAACACCTCACCAAAATTCAAAAAAACTAAAACCCACTAAACCCTGCAAAAAATCCATAGTTATTATTGCACCCATTAATAATAGAACATTAACCTGATATTAACCCTCCCTCAAACTTCTTGCCAACCCCAACAGAAAACCCTGACCATAACCAAGGCACGATCACTCTTTGATGTTCTCGGTCCATCTCACGCTATGCAAAAACTAATGACATAAAAGGCCTAAAATTGGAATTCATTACCTGTAAATATAAAAAAAAACTACCTGGTTTTTTAAAAAACAAGTCTTTCTCAAAGTTACTTACTCACTCAAACCAAATAAATACGATAAATGAACCTTAAAATTGTATATCCCAAAAAGTTACTCACAATTTTATCACTTTTAAATGTTAAACTGGACCCAATCTAACTTTGTTATTTTTTTAAAAACATACCTAACGAATACCCATTCTACTGAAAAACGCAATTATTATTTTATTATTATTATAATCAAGGGGGAAGCGTAAACCCGGGAGGATTATCAGCGCCTGGGGGGGGGGATGTGGAAGGTCAGGCTAATTTGGGGAACTGAGACAAAACCCAAATTTCCCTAAATCAAGAGCCCCCCCCAACTAAGGAACCTTTCCTTTAGGGGAAAGAACAGCAATGCATGCAACCATATGACCTGTCTTTGTAATACTCATTTTTGCTTTTTTAGTTATTGTTACAATAATGTCTTATCATGATTTCTCACTGCTTTGTTAATCTTTAAATTAATTTTTAACAGCCCGTAAAAGTATGCATTTAAGGGCTTTGGCTGCTGCTCTTACCTGTATTTTTTTTTTTTACCTTGTTGTATGCTAAAATTTCTAATAAAAAAATAAATAAAATATTATATAAAAAAAAATTTCAACAGAGGTTTTTCTTATAGTAAGGAAACGTTCAAAGAAAAAATAGATTTTAAAGGTAAAACAAAAAAAAAATTTAATTTACTGTAAGATAAGATTTCGTTCGGATTTTTAACCCGGGGGGTTAGCCAGTGCGTATCGAGGACTGTTTAAAAAATTTTTTATTGGGGTCCTTAAATTTTTCCCCCCAAAGGGTGCGCCCACCAGTCGACTAACACCCCCGGTACCTATTTGCTGCTAGGTGAACAGGAAAAGGTGTAGGAAACGTGTCGAAATGTTTCCCCCCGCCGGGAATCGAAAAGGGCCCCCCGTGTGTGAACGGGGCTTTTGCCCCCAGGCCACCTAACTGATTTAATCTAGTTGCTCAAATAACACCCGCGAATTGTAATAAGTTTTCTTATTTCAAATTTTTTCCCCGTTGCTCGTGGTAGATAGTTTGGTCCAACCGGGAAAAAATCAATGCTCGGTGCTTCTCTCTTCAAGTTGGAAAACAAATTTTTTAGAGATCAGTCTCCCGTTTGGGTTATTTTTATGCCCCTAGTGGAAAATATCCCACTGATTCTTTGGGGTTTTTAAAAATGAAAAAGTTTTTTTTGTCTTATATCAGTCTTAATTAAAATGAATGAGTATTTTCCATCTGAAAAAATTTTCCAAGGAGATTTAGATATATCCCAAAATTAAAAGTGATAGCAGGTAAAATGTATGTGTCTGTTTTTGTGTGGTTGGGGGGGGGGGGGAGGGGGGGCGAGTCACGATCTGGCCCAAATTTTCGTAGTTCGCGTGCTACTAGGTCCCTTTTCCTTTATACAGAGCCTTGTCTTACCTCTTCTTAAAGCAGGCATAGATCCCCCGTTACCACTTTACTCTTTGATTGTTCCACCCCTGCAAAATCTAAGGCTGAAGAAATGTTTCTAACTCCATCGACCTTCTGAGTTTTCAACTCCCGTTAGCCCCCTTGTTTTTTTTTAATTTCCTATTTAAAACAATTTGCCTCTTACTTTTTCTATTTCGTGTTTTCTGTCGTTATCATATCCCCCCCTTTGTTGCCTGGGCATCGGGTTTTAGCTCCCCCTTAACCCCCCCTCATAGGCATACCCATTAGCTTTTTAGATAGGGTTTTTCAAAACCCCTGCACTTTCTCAAATTTCTTGTTGTACTGAAATGGTGGGTTCTAAAATGGTGCTTTGTATTCTACGGGTTTTCGTACCGTTTTAGTGTCATGAAAGCTCCCTTTTGAGATGTCGAAACGTCTGGGTTTTTCTATTTTCTGCGGCGTTTTTTTGGTTAATGTGTTCCTCTGAAAAAATGTTGGTATAAGTGTGTACTCTGCCCGGTCCTAATTGTCCTTCCCCGGTTTCTTTCTTTACACTTGGTGGGGGTTAATTCCCGAAAAATTGTAGACCAGGCCTGTAGCCTGGTCCCCAAAAAACCCTTTTTAGCCATTCTGTTTCGCTTCCGTTTTTTTTCTCCTCATTGCTCCAGTCATCTGCAAACAAGACACCTTTGACTTATCCCATCTGTCATTTTCTTTTCTATGCACGAAACAGCTCGCCCCCAAGACTGATGTCCTTGTGGAAACCCCCTCGTAAAAAATACCATTCCGCAATCGTCATGGAACATATTGTTTTAAAACATAAAAAGGAGGAACTGCAGAAGGCCCACTGGCCCATGCAAGGAGGTCCCCTTATCAAAAGACCTCTCCTATGTACCAAAAAATTACTCCCGTACCCCTGCACCAATTAAACCCAGCCCCCCCCACTATATATTTTTTAATTTTTTCTTAAAGCTACCAAGGTCCTAGCCTTATACCCAATGGGAAGATTTTTTCCGCTCTTTCAGCTCTGTTAGAAACCCGTAATACCTATGTCCCTTTCTAATCTAAATTTATTAACTTAAATCAAATTTTTTCTGATTCTTCCTGTCGGTGCTTTCCTGATCCATTGCATTTTTTTTATTCTATTCATGCCTGCCCTTGCTTTCGTACCAGTCTATTGCCGGTACTGTGTCAAAAGGTCTTCTTAAAACAAGAAAATGTAATCCCCCACTTCTCTCTCCCGTCTTCTTTGTTTCCTTGCAATGAAAAAACCAGTAGGTCTGTGACCAGGATTTTCCCTCCCTGAAACCCTGTTGGTTGTCAAGTATGAGCCCATTCCTTTTTTCTTATATCTTCTCCATAACTTTACATATTTAATGTCACTGACTTGATCTGCCGCCATTTTTAAAAAAGGGATACATTTGCTGTCTTCTACACCCTTTTTAGTTTCCTTTTAAAAAAAAAATAAGAAGGGAAAGGAAACTGCAACGGCCTACTGACCCATGCGAAGCAGGCCCCTGTCCCCCCCCCTCGGATAAGCCCCAAGACCCCCTAGTCAGGTTACTTCCTTAAGGAAAAGGGGCCCCGGTCAGACCCCAGAGCAAAAGCTAGCCAGGTCCAATTTTACCCCCCACCCAAACCCCCTTATGTATTTTATCCACCCATTTTTAAAAAATACACAACGTTTCAGCCTCAATAATGTCTCGGGGTTTGTTTCCCCTCATCCCAACTCTATTAGCAAACCAGTGTTTTCCTTATATCCTTCCTGAGTCTGAATTTTTCCAACTTGAAACCATTGCTGCGAGTCCTGTCTTGGCTGGAAAATTTCAGCACGCTATTTTCATCCCCTTTATTTATTCCTGTTTTCCATTTATACACCTCGATCATATCCCCCCTAATTCTACGCCTTTCGAGAGAGTGCAAATTCAGGCCTCAGTCTATCCTCATAGGGAAGATTTCTGATACATGGGATCAACTTAGTCATCCTCCTCTGTACGTTTTCCAGTGCAATTATATCCATTCTGTAATACGGTGACCAGAACTGTGCAGCATAATCTAAATGAGAACTAACCAAGGATATATAGAGTTGAAGAACAACCTGAGGACTTCTATTATTTATACTTCTAGACATGAAACCAAGAATTCTGTTAGCTTTATTGCGAACACTAATGCACCGTTGTCTTGGTTTCAGATTACTGCTAACCAGAACTCCTAAATCCTTTTCGCAATGAGTAGTATTAAGATCTACATTACTTAGTTTACATGTGGCATGGTTATTTTCCTGTCCAACATTTAGAACTTCGCATTTATCTATATTAAACTGCATCTGCCACTTCTCCGACCATTGCATCAGTCTATTCAAATCATCCTGGAGCGCTTTAGTGTCTTCATTAGAATGAAACGGCCGGCCTATTTTGGTGTCATCAGCAAATTTACTTACGTCGCTATTTATTCCCTCATCTATGTCGTTTATGTAAATTGTGAACAATGGAAATAAATGGTATAAAATACCGACACAATGGCAACATAAACACAAATGCAGTATAATGTGATCCTTTATTGACTACGTTTCGCCCACACAGTGGGCTTTTTCAAGTCACAAACAGAACTACCTGGGGTGGAAGGAACCACGACCATCAAGGACATCACCAGTAGTAGGCAGGACAAGCCTCCATCCTCTGCAGGGGTATACATAATCCCTTGTAATGACTGCAACAAGTTATACGTGGGCGAAACATCAAGGGACCTCCAAACACGTATTTTAGAACACCAATACGCAAGCAGGTCTGACGACACAAGGAATGCCTGCGTACAACACCGTAATTCACACAACCACTTGATAAACTACAGAAACTCAAGATTTATCGCCACAGAAGACAACACTCAATACCGAAGAATCCTGGAATCATCACTTATTTCTATATCCGACAACTTTAACCAGAATAGTGGCTTCTATAACATAGCTGAACCACTTGCCAAGAAACTTCTTCATCGCTATCCCACATAAGAACACTGTAGAAGGTCTGCTCACAAACTTATCCAATCTCCTTTCCAAGCTACCCAAGTTTTTAGACTCTATAGCCCCACTCGGTACATCATCAGATGCAGCTTTTCTCACCTGACCTCAGCCGGACTATAAATACTCGCGTTCCTTCCACCCCAGGTAGTTCTGTTTGTGACTTGAAAAAGCCCACTGTGTGGGCGAAACGTAGTCAATAAAGGATCACATTATACTGCATTTGTGTTTATGTTGCCAAATTGTGAACAACAAAGGGCCCATCATGGACCCCTGTGACGTGCCCCTATTCTGATTTCTCCCCATTTATGCAAACTCTCTGCTGCTTATTTGTCAGCCATGCCTCTACCCAGGAAAAAATTTCTCCTCCTATTCCGTGTGCCTTAAGTTTCCTCAATAGCTATTCGATAGACTTATTGAATACTGTTGCTAGTGGAACACACAGTGCCTCTGCTCCCTCAGGACCCACGGAGATATTATCTGTTCCCTTCCCCTTAGAGGTATTTAACTAATATAGTAGTGTCTTTAACCTCGTCCCCAGTTGTAACTATTGTCCAACACTTATTGGTGAACTCTCCCGCCTCGGGTTGATGGGAGCCTTTCTCCTCTGAGAATACCTCCCTAAATCTCTTGTTGAGCTCTTCACAGACTCCAGGTCATTTCTTGTCAGTTCCCCACCTCCCTTCTTCAGCCTGATTACCTGGTCCCTGACTGTTGTGTTCCTCTTGATGTGCCTATATAAAAACTTTGGGTCTGATATGGCTTTCGATGTTGTCATTCTCAAATTTCCGTTGTGCTTCCTTACTTATCCATGCATATTCTTTTCTGGCTCATCGGCTCAACTTGTTATCCTGCGTTCTTTGTCCCTCTATACTTTTTCCATGTTCTAGCACATCTGCTTTTGGGCTCTCTATACTTCTGCGTAAACCATGGGCTCATTTTGGGTACGAACTTCGCCTCCCTACACTTTCTCGCCACATATTCCATCATCTCATTCACTGTCTTTCAATCTAGTTCTGTCTTTCAATCTAGAGTCTCATGCTGTGTAGTCCCTCTTTAGAAGTTTGGCTTCTCCCCTCCTTCCTATGCTGCTTCACTCTCCACTGGTAAAATTTCCCCAAGGTATTCGAAACTCAGGACCATGTAATCGCTAGCGCCGAAGGGCCTTTCATGTATGATATCCCCTTGGGTGTGTAATATCCCGTGTGTGTGTGTGTGTGTGTGTGTGTGTGTGTGTGTGTGGGGGTGTGTGTGTGTGTGTGTGTGTGTGTGTTGGGGGTGTGTAATATACAGAATTCTATGTCTATCAGCCTCAGTTTGGCCTTCATGCAGTTGATCAATTTTAAGTTAAACAAATTGACCAATCAGCCAACAGGGAGGAGAAAGTTGCGTCACATATAAGTCAAGTTCATGAGAAAGCCATGAAGAAAGTTTTAAATGTAGGCCAAGTTCATTTGTTGCGCAAACGTGTTCGCTCTCATATATGCTCTTAAGTTGGATGAACTCAGCAATGACAACAATTTACAACGGTCTTTCAGTGTAAATTCATTGCTTAACTATTGTCATGAGATTCATATCATCATTCTGAGTGTCATGGTATTAATATTTGTGTCATTGTAATAATATGAGTATCAGTGTTAGTATGAGTAACCTGGTGTAGGTACGAGTGTCATGGTATTAGTGTATCACTGCATGGTAGTATCATAAGTGCTATGTTATTACCATGATTATCATGGTTTTAGCAAGAGAATCAAAATGTTGGAATACGTATCATGGTATTAGTAGGAATACCATGGACTTTGATGTCGTAACTTAAATAAAATGTTCTTGGCTCCTAAAGGCTGCTCACACTGCTGTCTAGGGGTTATAAAATTACACTGAAAAACACAGCAAACCCTGGACCAACATGTACTCATATATTGCACAATATTAATTATTATAAGGAAGGAAGGACAAAAACTAACCTATATAAAATTATATCTATATTAACAGGAATATTTTGAGGAATTGTTAAATGTTGATGAAGATAGGGAAGCTGTGATTTCGTGTATAGGGCAAGGAGGAATAACATCTTGTAGGAGTGAGGAAGAGCCAGTTGTGAGTGTGGGGGAAGTTCGTGAGGCAGTAGGTAAAATGAAAGGGGGTAAGGCAGCCGGGATTGATGGGATAAAGATAGAAATGTTAAAAGCAGGTGGGGATATAGTTTTGGAGTGGTTGGTGCAATTATTTAATAAATGTATGGAAGAGGGTAAGGTACCTAGGGTTTGGCAGAGAGCATGCATAGTTCCTTTGTATAAAGGCAAAGGGGATAAAAGAGATTGCAAAAATTATAGGGGGATAAGTCTGTTGAGTGTACCTGGTAAAGTGTATGGTAGAGTTATAATTGAAAGAATTAAGAGTAAGACGGAGAATAGGATAGCAGATGAACAAGGAGGCTTTAGGAAAGGTAGGGGGTGTGTGGACCAGGTGTTTACAGTGAAACATAAAAGTGAACAGTATTTAGATAAGGCTAAAGAGGTCTTTGTGGCATTTATGGATTTGGAAAAGGCGTATGACAGGGTGGATAGGGGGGCAATGTGGCAGATGTTGCAAGTGTATGGTGTAGGAGGTAGGTTACTGAAAGCAGTGAAGAGTTTTTACGAGGATAGTGAGGCTCAAGTTAGAGTATGTAGGAAAGAGGGAAATTTTTTTCCCAGTAAAAGTAGGCCTTAGACAAGGATGTGTGATGTCACCGTGGTTGTTTAATATATTTATAGATGGGGTTGTAAGAGAAGTAAATGCGAGGGTCTTGGCAAGAGGCGTGGAGTTAAAAGATAAAGATCACACACAAAGTGGGAGTTGTCACAGCTGCTCTTTGCTGATGACACTGTGCTCTTGGGAGATTCTGAAGAGAAGTTGCAGAGATTGGTGGATGAATTTGGTAGGGTGTGCAAAAGAAGAAAATTAAAGGTGAATACAGGAAAGAGTAAGGTTATGAGGATAACAAAAAGATTAGGTGATGAAAGATTGAATATCAGATTGGAGGGAGAGAGTATGGAGGAGGTGAAACGTATTCAGATATTTGGGAGTGGACGTGTCAGCGGATGGGTCTATGAAAGATGAGGTGAATCATAGAATTGATGAGGGAAAAAGAGTGAGTGGTGCACTTAGGAGTCTGTGGAGACAAAGAACTTTGTCCTTGGAGGCAAAGAGGGGAATGTATGAGAGTATAGTTTTACCAACGCTCTTATATGGGTGTGAAGCGTGGGTGATGAATGTTGCAGCGAGGAGAAGGCTGGAGGCAGTGGAGATGTCATGCCTGAGGGCAATGTGTGGTGTGAATATAATGCAGAGAATTCGTAGTTTGGAAGTTAGGAGGAGGTGCGGGATTACCAAAACTGTTGTCCAGAGGGCTGAGGAAGGGTTGTTGAGGTGTTCGGACATGTAGAGAGAATGGAGCGAAACAGAATGACTTCAAGAGTGTATCAGTCTGTAGTGGAAGGAAGGCGGGGTAGGGGTCGGCCTAGGAAGGGTTGGAGGGAGGGGGTAAAGGAGGTTTTGTGTGCGAGGGGCTTGGACTTCCAGCAGGCATGTGTGAGCGTGTTTGATAGGAGTGAATGGAGACAAATGGTTTTTAATACTGACGTGCTGTTGGAGTGTGAGCAAAGTAAATTTATGAAGGGATTCAGGGAAACCGGCAGGCCGGACTTGAGTCCTGGAGATGGGAAGTACAGTGCCTGCACTCTGAAGGAGGGGTGTTAATGTTGCAGTTTAAAAACTGTAGTGTAAAGCACCCTTCTGGCAAGACAGTGATGGAGTGAATGATGGTGAAAGTTTTTCTTTTTCGGGCCACCCTGCCTTGGTGGGAATCGGCCGGTGTGATAATAAATAAAAAAAATAAAAATTAACAGTAACTTATATACAACTTATAACTACTACAAAAAACCACCACACTCCAGTTCACACTAGCTCACTGCTACTAATGAGTTAAACAAAATAAATGAACATTTATGAACAGGGAGGCTCCATGACACCCCTCCCCCTTTCTTCAGGCTACTTAGCCTACAGTGGAAACGTTACTCTCCAAAACACAGGCCCCTGCATACTATGGCTTTACAAATAAACATGAGAGCACTTAAACACAAACACCTATTGTATACACTTAAAAACTTAGCGAAATTACCTACTCAAACTAACACCAACCCATGACTACTTCACCCAGCCGCCTTCCTACCCATACTGAACTAAACACACCTCTCATCTGCTCCTGTCCTGGAATAAAATGCGTTCGCTTTCAGTTCAATCCCAGAACTATGTTATATAAAATATTTTTTCTGCATGTCACTGTTTAACACATGGTACAGCATGAGAATTTGGGCATGATTTTCATGGGCTTGCTGCAATACTCCTCAATTCTTGCCTTCTTGGTTCTACTAGTGGACTCCGCCTCCTGCAACGTCGTCATCTTCTACACCTCAACATCAACAGTATTTAAGCCTCCATTCTTATGCTTCAGCTTCATACTGTTCCAGACTATGAAGCTGAACTCTTCTCCAAGCCGAGAGACTGACCACCTCAAAAATTATTTCTCCAAGGTTTATGAACTGATAACATCATACCTCGCCTACAATTCATTCTCCTCAGTATTTGACTGAAGAAGCCTACCGCGTATTCGAAACGTTGTATACCAATTTCAGCATGGTATCATCATGATCATGTATACCTTTATCATCACTACCACCATTTACCACATCACACTAACCACATGCTATAATTATTACCACCAATATATCTTAACACCTATTACCATCATTGCCACAAGTATCACAGTCGTTCCCGATCATCGCCACTATCTTCATCACTAATATGCTGACTACCCTTTTCTCCCTTCCTCCTCTTCGGAAAATGATAAAGAATGATATTCATTTAGTTTGTACACTGAACGTCGATTGAAAGTATGATTACCAAGCGCTGTTATTGGACTTTAACAAATGATTTATTTTTGAATGAATACTAATAATCGCTATTTCACTCCGATAAATAATAATGAATATTAAATGCACTTAGGAAACTAAGCATGAGTCAAAAAAAAAAAAAAATGCTAGATACACGCCGTGATTTTAGTATAAGAACAACGAAGCAGTCAAAGCCACAACGGATTAAACTAAAAACAAACGACCGGTTTTTTTTGTGCCAGCTGTGTGTAAAGATTGGAAAGTCCGTCCCGAAGTGAGGGAAAAAAAAGTCATTACTGCATACCACTAAGATCTGAGAGTTAATGGTTGCATTTCGTTTGTACTTTATGTGCAGGAAGTGAAACTATTATATAAGTTTAATAGAAATGTTGAAACACCTTAGAGGAACGGCACAAGTGTGTTCAGGCATGCAAGTTCAAGTTCAGGGAAGTGAGAGTTGGGTCAGCATAATACGTGTGAAGGCTAGGCTTCTTTCACCTCTACCTTCCTCACCTTCTCCAGACAATAGGATTTTGGTCTCATTCTTTCTCTCGGTCTCTCGGTCTCTCTCTCTCTCTCTCTCTCTCTCTCTCTCTCTCTCTCCTCTCTCTCTCTCTCCCTCTCTCTCTCTCTCTCTCTCTTTCTCTCTCTTTCTCTTTCTCTCTCTTTCTCTTTCTCTCTCTCTCTTTCTCTCTTTCTCTCTCTCTCTTTCTCTCTCTCTCTTTCTCTCTCTCTCTTTTATATATATATATACTATATATATATATATATATATATATATATATATATATATATATTAAATATAGGGGGTGGTAGGAGAAAATACTCAAACAGCTTCAGGGAGAACCTTGAGTTTTTCCCTAAAGCAAGTTTATTCTTTTCTCTGAGGATGAGAGTCCCCAAGACAGTTCAAGAGGTGGTACCTCCCTATATTTATATATGTATATATATGCAAACAATCGCAGACGGGCGATCTTAACTATGCAGGACAAGCCACGGGGGGGGGGGAATCTTTAGCTCAAGTACTTTCACACTCTTCAGTGCGTCATCAGGAGCTGTGCAATGTTGCAAGGGAGCAACCAAAGCAGGGAGAGAGGTCTCAGAGTAGCATAGGTGTCACTGGCTACGGTTACCCTTAGACTGGGTTAGTAGTCGGTGCCAACCCCACCCTACCATCACCCTCCCACTAGCCATATGGGGTAGGAGGGTTTCTGATATGTCAAGTAGGAAATTCTAAGATATAAAAAGCCAGCCCAAATCTTTTCCTAATCGTTTATAACAGGTCATATGTTTTGAGAAAATAAGTTTCTTATTAGATACTGTAGACATGGATAGCTATTATTCTGTGCGACCTTTTCAAATAATGAAAGAAAGGAATACAATATGCTCTTTGTCCGTTTAAATGTCCTGCTCTGGGGTACTCGAATGTTCTACCCATGTACTCAGAAGCATCTCTTCCTACATATTGTCTACTATTTTCTCAGTGGCTGTTAATATGCCATACATGGGGACTTCTATGCCTATCCGATAATATTTCTATAATGTAAATTATACTAATACCCTTTAATCATTCCTAGCGTTATCTTGTGTGCTTGTCACTGTATGGTACATGAACTGCTACAGGTGTTATATAACCTTCAAAACTGACGTGGTGTGAAGTTTTGGTGCGTAGACACTGGACGGGCGTCACCAATCCATCAACCCACCTGGCATAATGAACAATCCTGTGATTTTGTATAACATTGTTGTTTAAGATTGTGTACAATGGACTCTACTAAATAATTATCGAGCTTGTATAACCCATAATTTGAGTTGTATACTGTACTCCTTTCATGTTTCAAGAGGGAAGATTCAATGATGTTTCTTCCCATGACAGAACTGTTTGGTACTATAATCTGGGCAGCATCCCACCCCGGTGGGTGATTATATGCACTAACGTGGTTAAAGATAGCGTTCGACTCCTGCCCTGTCCTGACTGAGTATTTATGCTGGGCAATTCTGGTTTCCAGAAATTTACCTGTTTGACCGATATATGAGAGAGGACACTGAGTACATGGGACCTTGTAAACCCCACCAACTTTGTTGGAGGGTGTATTTTTAATCAGCCTTTGTTTCACTCTCCCCGTGTTTTTGAAAGCCAGGTTTATATTGATCTTTTTTAATGCCTCACGCAGGCAAGCCAGATTCTCATTGTATGGTAAAGCTAGTACATTTTTCCAGGCCATCACTTCTCTAGCTTCAGTCCTGTAGAAAGTCTTTTTTGCTGACATTAGTGCCCTCTCGACAAAATCCTAAGGATATGTTTTGTGGCTATGTTGAATATCTTGCTGATTTCGTCCTCTAGGTACTCTGGACTGCAGATGCGCAATGGTCTCAGAAACATAGTGAGGAACGCACTCCTTTTTACCCTGGTTTCGTGGTTGGAATAGTAGTGAATGTATGACGCCACATTGGTGGACTTACTATAAACTGTGAATCTGAATTTCCTATCGAAACGATGGATTAAAACATCAAGGAACGGCAAAGTGTTATTTATTTCATGTTCTGTGGTGAACTTAATGGAAGGTACTAAGCCACTTAGTCTGGGAAGAAACTCATCTATGTTGTGATCAATAGGCCACAGGCAGAGAACATCATCTACATATCTGAACCAACTAGCCTTATCTGGGAGAATGTTTTTAAGAAGTCTAGTCTCATAGAATTCCATACATAGGTTGCTGAGTAAGGGGCTAAGGGGATTTCCCATTGCCATGCCTTGTTTTTGAGCATAGAATTTCCCTTCAAACACGAATTTGCAATCAGTAACACAAAGTTTTATCAATTCAATTATTGTTTTCGTAGGGAAGGGCATGGGGAAGTTTTCAAGTTCCTCTTCGAGGTACGAAAGCAAGTCAGGGACAGGGACTTTGGTGAACAGAGCTGTGACATCAGAGTTCAAAACAAAGCTCAAAAACAAGGCATGGCAATGGGAAATCCCCTTAGCCCCTTACTCAGCAACCTATATATGGAACTCTATGAGACTAGACTTCTTAAAGACATTCTCCCAGATAAAGCTAGTTGGTTCAGATATGTAGATGATGTTCTCTGCCTGTGACCTAATGATCACAACATTGATGAGTTTCTTCCCAGACTCAACGGCTTAGTACCTTCCATTAAATTCACTCCAGAACATGAAATAAATAACACTATGCCGTTCCTTGATGTTTTACTCCATCGTGTCGAGAGGAAATTCAAATTCACAGTTTATAGGAAGTCCACCAATGTGGCGTCATACATTCACTACTATTCCAACCACGAACCAGGGTAAAAAGGAGTGTGTTCCTCACTATGTTTCTGAGAGCACTGCGCATCTGCAGTCCAGAGTACCTAGAGGACGAAATCAGCAAGATATTCAACATAGCCACAAAACTAAGATATCCTAAGGATTTTGTCGAGAAGGCACTAATGTCAGCAAAAACGACTTTCTACAGGACTGAACCTAGAGAATTGATGGCCAGGAAAAATGTACTAGTTTTACCATACAATGAGAATCTGGCTTGCCTGCGTGAGGCATTAAAAAAGATCAATATAAACCTGTGTGCAAAGTCATGGAGAAGATTATCAGGAGGAGAGTGGTCGAACACCTGGAAAGGAACAAGATTATAAATGAAAACCAGCATGCGTTCATGGAAGGCAAATCTTGTATCACAAACCTCCTGGAGTTTTATGACAAGGTAACAGAAGTAAGACACGAGAGAGAGGGGTGGGTAGATTGCGTTTTCCTAGACTGCAGGAAGGCCTTTGACACAGTTCTCCACAAGAGATTAGTGCAGAAGCTGGAGGATCAGGCGCACGTAAAAGGGAGGGCACTGCAATGGATAAGGGAATACCTGACAGGGAGGCAGCAACGAGTCATGGTACGTGAAGAGGTATCACAGTGGGCGCCTGTTACGAGCGGGTCCCACAGGGGTCAGTTCTAGACCAGTGCTATTTTTTATATATGTGAACGACATGATGGAAGGAATAGACTCTGAAGTGTCCCTGTTCGCAGATGACGTGAAGTTGATGAGAAGAATTAAATCGGACGAGGATGAGGCAAGACTGCAAAGAGACCTGGACAGGCTGGACATGTGGTCCAGTAACTGGCTTCTCTCGAATTCAATCCAGCCAAATGCAAAGTCATGAAGATTGGGAGGGGCAAAGAAGACCGCAGACAGAGTATAGGCTAGGTGGACAAAGACTACAGACCTCACTCAGGGAGAAAGACCTTGGGGTGACCATAACACCGAGCACATCACCGGAGGCACACATCAACCAAATAACCGCTGCAGCATACGGGCGCCTGGCAAACCTGAGAATAGCGTTCCGATACCTTAATAAGGAATCGTTCAAGACACTATACACTGTGTATGTTAGGCCCATACTGGAGTATGCAGCACCAGTCTGGAACCCACACCTGGTCAAGCACGTCAAGAAGTTAGAGAAAGTACAAAGGTTTGCAACAAGGCTAGTCCCAGAGCTCAAGGGAATGTCGTACGAGGAAAGGTTAAGGGAAATCGGACTGACGACACTGGGAGGGGGGACATGATAACGACATACAAGATACTGCGGGGAATAGACAAGGTGGACAGAGATAGGATGTTCCAGAGAGGGGAAACAGGGACAAGGGGTCACAACTGGAAGCTGAAGACTCAGACGAGTCACAGGGACGTTAGGAAGTATTTCTTCAGTCATAGAGTTGTCAGCAATTGGAATAGCCTAGCAAGTGAAGTAGTGGAGGCAGGAACCATACATAGTTTAAACAAGAGGTATGACAAAGCTCAGGAAGCAGAGAGAGAGAGGATCCAGTAGCGATCAGTGAAGAGGCGGGGCCAGGAGCTGAGTCTCGACCCCTGCAACCACAATTAGGTGAGTACAATTAGGTGAGTACACACACACACACACACACATATATATATATTATATATATTATATATATATATATATATATATATTATATATATATATATATATATATTATATATTATATATATATATATATATATATATATATATATATATAAATATATATAATATAATATATATACACACACACAAAGAACAAGGCTAGAAGTGAGAGCGTTGACCTAGCAGGATTTTAGTGGAAGCGTGAGGAGGCAATTTCACATTTTTCTCCTTCACAGGGTGGAAATTTGACGAGTGCACAATTTTCATTCTTCTTCGCGGAATACTTAAAATCCAAAAGAATTATGCTACAATTTACATAAATCTTTAACAAGTCTTCAAAGGGTCAAATTGTATAACAGAATTTTTTTTTCAGTTCACAAGAGTACAGGCATCCCTCTACCACGGCAACTTGTCGATTGTGTTTTCAATCTTCTTTCTAACTTTCCACTAAGGTGGTAAACATCTCTGTTGCAAGTCTAGCTGAAATTCCACCCACTAATACACAATCCAATGAACCAAAATGTTCCTTGCTATTTATAACAAAAATTTCTTGAGTTTATGCATGCATCCGTGGATTACACTGCGTCAACATGTTACTCCGTCTGCCTGTACACACATTCTCGTTTTACAATTTCATTTATTTTATTTGGTGTTTAACATAAATTTATTAACGCTTCCAATTTTTCTTTAAATCTTATTTTCTTTATTTTAAATTAGGTTAGGCTGGACTAAGCTACATAAAGCTACAAAAACTTATATCTAACCGCAAACGAATTACAAAATACCTCGCCCTGTACATCTAACAACGAGGTAGTTTGTATCATTTCGTATATATAGCGTGATGAGTATATCTCTTGATAAGTGTGCACCAAGAGAAACAATGTATATACACGTGGAGGGATATACATCTCAGTATATACAGATTTGTACTCTAATCTTAATACGTATATATTTGACATTCAAGTATTCTTGACTTGTGACTAGCTGACTTGCAGCCTTTATGACCCTTGTGTGTCGACAGGCTTAAAGCCCAATTAACCAACCAGCCGAAGAGAAATAATAAATATTTAATTTTGAACGTGTATATTGGTGCAAGAATAGGCTGATTCGTCGGCAACTACAAGAGTAAAAAAAAAAAAAAGACAATACCTTGAAAACTGAATACGCACCGAAGCTCCAGCACTGAGGAAAGTAGAAAATGGGATGTGTGTGTGAAATGTAAGGCACGAGGGAAACAAACTTGTAGAGCTTGCGGTATTTGAAGCTACAATTGTTTTTAATGGTACACGAGGAAAGTTCTTTGATGCAGTGATTGTTGTGAGCGGGGAGAGTAATACCGTTATGTGTTGTTAGGGAGGAGTAATGAACTGTAGAATTTTCCAGCAAAAATTGAAAATGAAAATTTAGTGATTGTGTATATAAACCACTAAGATACAGGTTCCCTATTAAAACTATTTCAAACCCGGTTCCAAACATCCTGTTTGTTAATTTCAATTTTAAACTCCTAAAATTGAAGAATATAGCAAATATTTTAACGGCAGAGGCCCCAGGAAGCAGTTTGGCTCAATACTCACAAACGTATGAACTGTTATGGTTCCTTTCATAAATTCACCTTAATTAATCCAGCAAATAGTGGAAATAATAATTAAAAAATACCTGTGAAAATTCTGTATATATTTTTCCATAAATACAGTAGTTATATGTAAATAGATGGCCATACTGTATTTAAAAGAATTATATTATGGAAAATGGGAAACTGGACCTGCGCCTGCACAGACAGTCGCCATTTTGGTTTGAATGAGCCAAGTAAACGTTAGTGTAATGGGAAGAATTTTTCGTGCTCTAGAGGTTAAAATTGGGCTGACACCTCTCAAATAGGAGGCGAAATTGTTGGATGTGCAGTCCTGCATAACTTGAGATATCAGGCGACTGGACAAGACAGCTCCAGGAACCTCAGATAAATCTGTTATGTTATAACTCTGGCCAGTTGTTATTTTCATGTATAGACAGAGGTTTTCTGAGTATGATACACCTTGATTCCAGTCAAATTGGTGGAGTGTTATGATTAAGATATATTCTCCTTCTGCTATATAAATGTGTATTTATATATAATCATTTTTTAATTTAATATACAGTCCACAAATTTATATATTTACCAGCATTCCTGGTGTATGTATATTTCATTTAATTAATAGGTCCAGAGCAACTTGTGGATATGACAGTGGTAGGTATCGAAGGAGGACATTTTTGCGACCTAGGTGTCCCAAATTCCTACTTGTCTAACTGATAAATAATAATTATCTATGTTCATTTATTGTTATGTAAATAATGATACATTCAGATAAATGCAATTTTCCACATTTAATTTGTCCGTTGGTCCTTCTTGAACCGGAGGTAATTAGTGAAGTCATTAATTAGTTAATTACTTAATAATTATATGTGAAATGACAGAAGGAGGTGGATATTAAATTCACAAAATTACTTAATGTGTAGTGGATTATAATTATTACAATATTAATTTTGATAAGCCAAGTCTGGCTAAGTTTATATTAATTTGTATAATATTAATTTGATAAAGACAATTCTGGCCAAGATTTATATCAGTATATGTGTAATTGATAAGCCAAGTGTAACTAATATTAATGTGTATAATATTAATTTTGCTATGCCAAATTCTGGCAAGGATTTATTAATTTGTATAATATTAATTTTGATAAGCCAAGGCTGGCTAAAGGTTTGTATTAATGTACATTTAAAATTTATATAATTTTCTTACATGTAATTGCTAAGCTCAGGTAGATAGGATTTATTCAAAGGTAAGTTGTACTATTTACCTTCATAAAGTGCATAATTTAGTACATAATCAGTGTTATTAAGTTGAATTTAATACATTGCATCATGGCTGAAAATGAGGAAATTAATATAGAAGACAAACATATGGAATATAGAGCAAAGAAAGCATCATTGCAAGCTAGAAAGGGTCATGTAACCAAGGCATATAATAAATGTTTGGAATTAATGAATCAAGAAACTGTGAATACTGATGATTTAAAATTGTATTTAGATCCTTTAGGTAATAGATATGATTCATACAAATTATATTACAACAAATATGAAGGAGATTTGTTAGTAAACTGTGTAGATGAGACTGAAGTAGATCTCATGATTAATCAGTATTATGAATTAGAGGAAAAGCTTCTTTCTTGTAAAAGTCAGGCCTTGAATAAATTAAAATGTGTAAACCAGGCAGTTAATCAGTCTGCTCCAACAAATAATATGTCTTTGCCAAAACTCCCAGAACTATGTTTACCTGTATTTAATCCTGGTGAAAATTGGGAGGAATTTTGGTCAATTTTTAAAGCAGCTGTGCATGACAGGAGTGACCTAGCCTGTGTAACTAAATTATTTTACCTCAAAGGATGTAGATGACTCTTACAAGGAAGCAGTTGACTTGTTGAAAGTCACTTATGGTAATATAGAACAAAGTAGGTTGGATCTAGTGAATATCATTGTTAATTTAAAATCTCCAGATCACACTTACAAAGGTTTACAGCAGTTTAGAATTTAACTGGAGAGCACTCTCAAAACTTTAAGTAATAAATATAATCTGAAGGAATCAGACTGGTTATTGAGTGCCATGGTACAGAATAAATTAAGCTGTAAAACACTTGAATGGATCTCGAATAAATATCACAAGGGTTATTTTGGTCTGGAGGAAATAAGACTAGGTCTACAAGAATTAATTGTGCAGTTGCAGACCAGCCAACTAACTCATTGTTGCAGACCAGCCAACTAACTCATTTTAAAGATGCAACACATAATAACTCTGAGGTATCTGTCAAGTTTCACAAAGGGAAAAATTATCCCAATGGTAATAATCAAATTTCATTTCCTAAAAAGAGTTGCATAGATGCATATCAATTAGCAGGAATCAGAAATAATGATTCTCCACAAGGTAAGAAGAATAAGTACCCTCCTAAGAGTAGCCCAGTTAATAAGAAACCAGTCAAAGAAAAGAGAGATTGTCACTTCTGCAAGGGTACTCATTTGTCTAAGAATTCCAATGCATACAATTCATGGAATGATAAAGTTGAAAGACTGGAGGAAATTGACAGATGTATCAGGTGTTTGGGTAATCACAATGTAAAGGATTGTTATGCCAAATTAAACTTCTGTTATCAATGTCACAAAGGAAGACACCATACAGTCATGTGTAAAGGTCTATATGATAATGTTGATAATGATAATGTTGACAATTCTGACACAACAGTAGCTAATGTAAAAATTGCTGCTAATATTAATAATGATGGTTTTGCTGAAGTAGCCTTACCTGTGTTACAGGTAAAAATTTATGATAAAAGGCATAAATCAAAAAGTGTAAATGCATTATTGGACCAGGGATCCCAGCATGCTTTTATAAAACGTAAATGTCTTGATGGTATGAAAATACAGATGGGAGATCCCACAACTTTAAAATTATCTGGTTTTCTCTCGGATAAAAGGGCTCAATTGTATGACACTGTTTATGTAACTGTCAGGTTGGGCAATGAGAAAAAACGTGTCAATGCAGTAATTGTAGACTTCCAGAGAAAATATCTACAGTAGGGCTTAGTAAAGCTACAGAAAGACTTTCACATAATGTAAATTTAGCACCTTCTGGGGTAAGTGATGATTCTGTAGGCCCAATAAATATTTTGATAGGTAGTGACTATTATGCCTCCTTTGTAAAGGGTATGGTAAAGAAATGTGGTATCACCCTTTTGAAGACTGCAGGAGGCCATGTAATGTATGGTAGGATTCCTCATAATAATAATTCATGACTAGAGGAAACTACAAATACCATAAATGTGTGTCTTACTCATGAAATCATACCCCAGTATAATTCTTCCATAGAGGATGGTGTTGAGCCAGTGCATAAATTGTGGGAATTAGACAGCATTGGAATAAATGTAAATGAAGAAAGTCCAGACGATTCTTTTACTCAGGAGCAATACCTGAGAGATGTAAAATTTGAATCTGGACAATACTGGGTGCGACTTCCGTGGAGAGTGAACCATCCAGAATTGCCCACTAATTACAGAATGGCATATGGACAATTAAAGGCTCAGCTCCGCGAACTGAGTAAGACACCAGAATTGTTAACTGCCTATAATGATATAATTGCTGAGCAGTTAATTAATAAATTTATAGAAGAGGTACCTCCTGAGCATGCCAAAATTTATGGTCACTATTTGCCACATCATGGAGTGAAGAAGGATTCTAAGATCACTCCTTTGAGGATTGTGTTTAATTGTAGTGCCAGGAGTAACAAAAATGTACCTAGTTTAAATGACTGTTTGATGACAGGTCCGTCGTTGACGGAAAAATTAAGAGATATCTTATTGAATTTCAGAGTGAAGCATTATGCCTTTACGGCTGACATAAGTAAAGCTTTCCTAAGAGTGGGTTTACGAGACACTGACCGGGATTGTACCCGCTTCTTATGGCCTGAGAATCCTAGTGACCCACTTAGCCCTTTGAAAACCTTTCGCTTTAAGAGCATATTATTTGGTGCTACATCCAGTCCGTTCCTACTTCAAGCGACGATAAATGCACACCTTAAATGTATGGAAAGTCCATTGAGTAAAGTAATGAGCAAACAATTTTATGTGGACAATTTCCTGGGTGTGACGTCAACTGAAGAGGAACTGTTAATGACTTATGGAGAGGCTAATAAAATAATGCAAAGTGCAAATATGCCTCTGAGGGAATGGAATAGTAATTCGTCCAAATTAAAGGACAAAATAAGTAAAGATTACCCTGGAGATGAAGTGCCAAAATGTAGTAATGTATTGGGATTAACTTGGGATACTGAGAGAGATCTGTTAATGTTAAAACCTAATAATTACAGTATGCCCAATAAATTAACTAAGAGAGTCTTGCTTGCTGAAGTTTCCAAATGTTTTTGATCCACTAGGTTTAGTGTCACCCCTTACTATAAGAGGGAAATTATTAATTCAGGAAGCATGGAAACTTAAATGTGCTTGGGATGAAATTCTACCTGAGGAATTCATTAACAGGTGGGATGAATTAATTGGTGATTATGAGAAAATTCCAATGTTGGAGTTCCCACGCCAGGTGGCCAATCCAGATGGGAAAAATGTACTCCACATTTTTTGTGATGCTTCAAAATTGGCATATGGAGCAGTTGCTTACCTTCAATGTAATAGTGTTATTTCTCTTGTTATGTCTAAGGCTAAGTGTCTCCAATTAAATCACGTACCTTGCCTCAGTTGGAATTAACAGCCATTTATGTAGGTGTCAAATTAGCTAATTATATAAGAAATAAGTTGCATGAGATAAATATTAGCGACACTGTAATTTGGTCTGATAATGAGGTATCCTTACAATGGATTCGTAATGGAAACAGTAAAATTGTGTATGTACAAAACAGAGTCGCTGAAATTAATCAGATGCAAGAGAAGTATAATAGTTTGGGTCAGCATATGTTAACATTTAATCATATACCTGGTGAGGAGAATCCAGCTGTTTCTTGTCTCGAGGTTTACCTTATGCTAAATTTGTAAATGCTGTATCATGGTTTAAAGGACCGAGTTGGTTGGTAAATAAAGCTAATTGGCCTGTACGAAAGGCGTATATTGCTCCTGTTGAAATTACTGTGACCACCGCTCCAATAGTTTGTCCTCCCTTAGCCATTGATATAAATAGGTATTCTTCTTTACCCAAACTAATCAATGTAACTAAGTTGGTGTTTAAATTTCTAAACAAGATGAATATATCATATAAGTTTTCCCATCCTCTTGAGTATTGGATAAAGAGGGTACAGGAGGAAATCTATGGAAATGAGATTAAATTGATGATGGAAAATAAAATTGTGAAAGGTTCCATAATAGAGAAATTGGGGCTGTATTTAGAGAACAGTGTAATTAGGTGCAGCGGTAGGTTACAAAATGCTGAATTGGGTGATTATGCTAAACACCCTATCTTACTGCCCAAAACTCATCATCTAACAAATTCGATTGTTCTAAATGCAAATAAAAATGTAATGTATGGTGGGGTACAAGATACCTTAAATTGTATTAGGAAAACTTTCTGGATTCCACAAGGACGGCAAAGTGTAAAAAGGGTGATTAAATCTTGTGTAATATGTCGCTGTGTGGATGCCAGATCCTATATGTACCCAGGTCCTCCACCATTGCCAAAGGAGCGTGTACAATTAGTGAAACCATTTGATGTAACAGGTGTAGACTATAGTGGTCCAATAACTTTAACAGGTACTTCAGGTGGTGTTCCACTGAAAGTGTATGCTTGTTTGTTCACCTGTACTGCTACTAGGGCAGTTCATTTAGAAGTGGCACAGGACTTGTCTGCAGAACAGTTTCACGACTTCTACAACTAGCCCATCAATTTGGGAAGGACCTACTTCCACTGGGGAATCCCGTCTACCAGTGACTATGCCCTCGTCTGCTACACGTCTCTCTTCACTGACGCCTATATAAGCGCCAGTCTCCTTACCTGTGCTTCAGAATCTCTACAACCACGGTGTTGTAAACACCACCTCCAAGGCTGAGAGACTGATTACCTCATCTTTTGTATATAGTTCTTCTGTTTTCTAATTATGTCCAAGAATTTGTATTGATAAAGCCACTTGATGGCGAAACGTTTACAATAAAGATAACCAGATGTTGCACAAGTGTCTTAACTTTCATCTTGTCGGTATTGTATACCTGTCTTGCACAACTTGTCAGGCACTGCAACATCATGGTATCTTGATTCAGAGGACATCTACATGAACTTCTTCACTTCTACAACTAGCCCATCAATTTGGGAAGGACTTACTTCCACTGGGGAATCCCGCCTACCAGTGACTATGCCCTCGTCTGCTACACGTCTCTCTTCACTGACGCCTATATAAGCGCCAGTCTCCTTACCTGTGCTTCAGAATCTCTACAACCACGGTGTTGTAAACACCACCTCCAAGGCTGAGGGACTGATTACCTCATCTTTTGTATATAGTTCTTCTGTTTTCTAATTATGTCCAAGAATTTGTATTGATAAAGCCACTTGATGGCGAAACGTTTACAATAAAGATAACCAGATGTTGCACAAGTGTCTTAACTTTCATGATTTAGGGCTGTAAGTGGTTCCATCGTCACAGTTGGAGGATTAGCCTCATAATCACACACGGAAGCAGGCGGCATTAGTTCTTTGATTGCTCCAAAAGCTGCTATTTTAGCAAACGACGCTGTGGATGGTTTATCCTCGTCAGGGACAAAAGCTGAGGACTGGACAGCATTGATAAATGATGATAAAAGTTTATCTAACCTAACAGCAAATGCACTCAACGATTCATTAGTCATGGGTGTAGCATTCACTAGTTCCCTAAGAACGACATATGGATCAGCTGTTTTTACTGGTACAAGGAAAGAACGAATCAGTTCCTCATATTGTGACCACTTAGTAAGATTCCTGAAGTCTCGCATTTCAAGAAGATCAACAACGTGAACAGCGGCAGGGGACCGATGAAGAGCTTCTTTCGCAAGTCTGATAAGACTTTCCTCTGAAGGAGGACCGTCAACTAGAGCATTAACACGAGAACGAATGGCAGTAAACCATGCTTCAAGACTATGTACATGGCCATTGAATAAAGGTAAGGCATCAAGGGAATCACGAGTAAAATTATAGTGTCTCAGTGTCTGGGTCGGTCTGTCAGTTGATAAGGAACTGTGAGGACTGATGACAGGAGCAGCAGTAGCCTGAGAGGTCTGAGTGTCGCCATTCACTAAAGTATCACTTGACGGTATGTGAGGCATAATGGCAAAGAAGTTGCACAAGAACAAATAAGGCAAAAATAACGAGTAATAAAAATGATACAAAATGCTAAAATTGAAATAAAAGAGATATAACTAATTCTGCAGAAGTAATAAAAACAAATCTAAGATACACTGCAAGAGGAAGGACAACTCAATTTAAGGTACTGCTGGTCAAGATAAAAAAATACATTGAAATTTACAAGTAAAAATATTAATGGAGGCTGAATTAAATGCAAAATGAGCTGTCTGTACTCTTGCTAAAAAAGAATTAACTAATAAAACTGTAAATCAATATAAAAAGTATAAAAAAAATCACTAAATTGTATACAACGAGAGATAACTGGGAAATTTAAATATTTTCTAAGAATGCATAAACAAAATTAAAATATAATGCAAAGACAACATGAGGAAAAATAATAAAATGAAAAACAAGACACTCAAACAATAGGGAACTGAGAATAATAATGCATAAAAATATCAATAAAAGAAAATAATTCACTGCAGAACAAGTGCAACAAAATAAGGTGCAGAAATAATCAATGCAGCAATAAAATTACACTGGGAAAATGTAGGTTAAATAATAAAATAAAAATATGAAGGACTGAACACTTTAACTCTTAATTGTAAATTAGACAAAACAATTTACTCAAACAGAGTAAAGAAAACACTTTACGTTAAAAAGAAATTTAAATTACACTAAGAGTGAATCTGTTCAAAGAAATATGAAAAATAGGAAAAAAAAAAAAACTGGAAGTGTAACACTTACAAGTGGCGGGGCACACAACACTTACAAGTGGCAGGGCACACAACACTTACAAGTGGCGGGGCACATACAACATATTCACTTATTCATTTTTTTTTGTATATTCTTACAACAAAATCTTGTGACTGATATGACAAAAATTGCTGGCAAAAATAATGGTACACAAGTCTGCGAAAAAAATCAAGGAAATGAGACATTGCTGGCATATGAAAAAAAAAAGGTACACATAGAAATAAATGGATAATTTAGTATACTGGGGTGAATATCACTGCATGAACTACAATAATGACAAATACTGGAGAATACAATGCTGAAAGAATACAAGATAAAAAAAATGAATGAATTACTTCACACGGAGTGACTGACTGGTACACTACACAATAATACTTACTACAGACAAAGAGTAGCATAAAAAAAAACATAGATAAAAAAGTATGAGATGAGCGATAACACTGAAAAATATTGCAAAAATAATGAGTCAAAGAAACACTGAGTCTACACTGAAACACAAGTCTTAGAGTACACAAGAAATTCACTGTAAATGTCTCACACACGCAAATGTATTTAAATGCAGGAAAATGTCTCTAGAAAATTATCACTGAAGTCTGAAGTAGTAGAGGGGATGACGAGTGATGAGGAGAAGTTTGTCCTGTGTGGGTGATGACGCCTCCTACACTCACACTGTTGTTGGAAGAAATGCGCTTTTTAGGTGAACTCACATAACTGGCTTTATCGTTGGCGCCAGCTACAATCTCTTCACCAATTATGTGAGCCAAAACAGTACTAGGACCCGGTACAAGGGTGGAAAAAGCCACAGGTAGATGAGTGAAGAGTGGGTGGCGGGTGGGTGAAGGGAGCGTGACTCACTCGCTGGCGCTCACTGGCGCACAGTCTCACCACTCACGAAGGTGGCTTGATTAACTAAGCCACTCTATGCCACAAGGATGGTGAAAATCACTCTTAGCAGTATCCGACTGGCGGTATATGAGACAATACTTCAGAGGAACTTGGGTGGCTTACTTCTCTCTCTAAGCCGACTGGCTTAACCCACGAGAATGGCTGACTGGAAGATGTGTAACGATGCACACAGCATGAAGGAGCAGGCGGATGACAGGAGACAGGCTGGATGGTAGGCTGAGGCAGACTGACTAGCGTTAACTTCCACAGTCTGGCTTATTGACTGGCTTAATTACAAAATCCGGGTCAACCCCTCGGAGATTGAAGCAATTAGCACACGAACTAAGCCAGGAAGCTTGAAAAGCGGCTGCAACAGGCTTGCAGGCTGGAGTACACAGGGTGGAGGTGAGTGAGGGTAGCTGCTAGCTGGAGGTGGCAGACGGTTCACCTCTGACCTGCCGGCTCCCCACAAACAGTCTTCTAACGTCTGAAATACCCGCAAATCCATGCCCACACCGCTGTCACCAATTGTCATGTGGGTTCGATTACGTGGATGGGTAAAACTACTCACATAGGCTGGTAGTATGTTTTATATAATGGGAAGAATGGGAAGCACCATCAGCCGACCTGCCTCTCTCTGCTCCCTATCTTAAACTGACCCACCAGTGCCTACAGGGTGAGTGGTGTTTGAAATCATGCTATGGTCAGCAGCAACATAAATAACAGTCAGTGATTCACACAGACAGTTGGTAGTGAGTCATCTACTGGTGCACTGGTTACTGGTAACTGGTTACTAGGAACTGGTACTACTACTGAGATATGTACCCCGGTTTGGGAACCACTGGTCTACATGTAAATTACATATAAGTCCTTGAACCCTGTGACTCAGCTGAAAACGCACTCAGCTCACATACTCAGTGTCCGTGGTTCGCTGCCCATTTTCCACCTAGCAGTAAGTAGGTACCTAGGTATTAGTCGACTGTTGTGGGTCACATCCTGTGGGGCAAGATTAAGGACCCCCAATGGTAGTAAGACAAGAGTCCTCGATGATGCACTGACCTTACTGGGTTATCTTGGTGGCTCATTCTCCCTACCCCGGGTTAAAAATCCAAACAAAATTTTAGTTTATCCTGTATCATCTCTTCTACCACTTCAGCCCTCAAACACCCCTTCCCTCCAACCCCCTGTCCTTCACTCTGTCTTTATCCTTCTTTCCTACATTCTTGCCATCCGCCATAAGCTTCCTTTCCCTCTTTGCCCTCCACAACTTGCACGACCGATTGCGTCTATGCTGCCTAACCAAGGGGGAAGGCAGCTGCTAGCTGGTTCGAGCTCGCCTGCCCCGAACCGGTCCCTAGCTAGTTGTGGTGGTTTTAGGGTAAGCGGATAACTTAAGGTTATTTTAGAGAAGGTAACTATGGTACACATGTCAGTGTGACTGATAGCCGAGTCCGTACATGGGGAGTCAAAAATAGGTATGACAAGGCTATTTCACGTCAGTAAGTCGAACATTAAGGAGCGGGGAACAAAAGTTTTGCTCAAAATCTGTAAACTCAAATAGGTAATTTCATAAATTTTAAAAGGAAAACCAGTTTATGATTTTAACACGTCAGCGAGTGCCTCTCACATAACCTATACACTAATTAGTAAGGAACACAACCCCCCCCCCACCTCGCACTGAATATTCCTTACTCACCTGCTAAAGGCTTCCAACTCTGCATGCGGGCATACAGATATCATGTGGTAAATCATTATAAAATAATGAGTGTCAAGGGTTAATCCAAGTAGTAGTAATAGAAATCTATACTGCAAATATACGATATGTACAGCAGGAATTAGTGAGCATCATGTCTGCCTTCATGATGCGGTTCAACAATCAAATGATCGTATAGCAAGTAGCCTATTAAGCACACGTACACGCACACTTAAGTGCACGTGTGCACACACACGCACGCAACATGCAAGCATGCACATACATACATACACACACACACACACATACACTCAAATACAACAGGCCTAGTGTCTAATCGACATGTGCCTAGGACAAAATGGTAACTAACTAACAGGCCTAGTGTCTAATCGACATGTGCCTAGGACAAAATGGTAACTAACACACACACACACACACACACGCACACACACACACATACACGGTGTACAGTGTCTTGAATGATTCCTTACTAAGGTATCGGAATGCTGTTCTCAGGTTTGCCAGGCGCCCATATGCTGCAGCAGTTATCTGATTGATGTGTGCTTCCGGAGACATGCTCGGTGTTATACTCACCCCAAGATCTTTCTCCTTGAGTGAGGTTTGCAGTTTTTGGCCACCTAGCCTATACTCTGTCTGTGGTCTTCTGTGCCCTTCCCCTATCTTCATGACTTTGCATTTGGCAGGATTAAATTCGAGAAGCCATTTGCTGGACCAGGTGTCCAGTCTGTCCAGGTCTCTTTGAAGTCCTGCCTGGTCCTCATCAGATTTAATTCTCCTCATTAACTTCACATCATCTGCAAACAGGGACACTTCTGAGTCTAACCCTTCCGTCATGTCGTTCACATATACCAAAAATAGCACTGGTCCTAGACCGACCCCTGTGGGACCCCGCTTGTCACAGGTGCCCACTGTGATACATCATTACGTACCATGACTCGTTGTTGCCTCCCTGTCAGGTATTCTCTGATCCATTGCAGTGCCCTTCCTGTTATATGCACCTGATGCTCTAGCTTCTGCACTAATCTCTTGTGAGGAACTGTGTCAAAGGCCTTCTTGCAGTCCAAGAAGATGCAATCAACCCACCCCTCTCTCTCGTGTCTTACTTCTGTTATTTTATCATAAAACTCCAGAAGGTTTGTGACGCAGGATTTGCCTTCCGTGAATCCATGCTGGTTGGCATTTATACTCTTGTTCCGTTCCAGGTGCTCCACCACTCTCCTCCTGATAATCTTCTCCATAATTTTGCATACTATACACGTCAATGACACAGGTCTATAGTTTAGTGCCTCTTTTCTGTCTCCTTTTTTAAAAATGGGAACTACATTTGCCGTCTTCCATACTTCAGGCAGTTGCCCAGTTTCCAGGGACGTGTTGAAGATTGTGGTAAGTGGCACGCACAACATATCTGCTCCCTCTCTAAGGACCCACGGGGAGATGTTGTCAGGTCCCATTGCCTTTGAGGTATCGATGTCCCTTAGCAGTTTCTTCACCTCCTCCTCATCTGTATGTATGTCGTCCAACACTTGTTGGTGTATTCCTTGCTGGTGTCCCATCTGGTCTGTCCCCCAGAGTCCTTCCTGTCTCTACTGTAAATACTTCCTTAAATCTCGTGTTGAGCTCCTCACATACCTCTTGATTGTTTCTTGTGAGTTCTCCACCTTCTTTCCTCAGCCTTATCACCTGGTCCTTGACTGTTGTCTTCCTCCTAATGTGGCTATACAGCAGTTTCGGGTCAGATTTGACTTTCGATGCTATGTCGTTTTCATACTGTCGCTGGGCCTCCCTCCTTATCTGTGCATACTCGTTTCTGGCTCTTCTACTAATCTCCTTGTTTTCCTGGGTCCTATGCCTCCTGTACCTTTTCCATTCTCTGTTGCACTTAGTTTTTGCCTCCCTACACCTTCGGGTAAACCAAGGACTCGTTTTGGTCTTCCTATTATTTCTGTTTCCCTTGGGAACAAAACTTTCCTCTGCCTCCTTGCACTTTGTTGCCACATATTCCATCATCTCGTTTACTGATTTTCCTACCATTTCTCTGTCCCACTGAACCTCCTGCAGGAAGTTTCAGGCCCATACTGGAGTATGCAGCACCTGTTTGGAACCCGCACTTGATAAAGCACGTCAAGAAACTAGAGAAAGTACAAAGGTTTGCGACAAGGTTAGTTCCAGAGCTAAGGGGAATGTCCTATGAAGAAAGATTAAGGGAAATCGGCCTGACGACACTGGAGGACAGGAGGGTCAGGGGAGACATGATACCGACATATAAAATACTGCGTGGAATAGACAAGGTGGACAAAGACAGGATGTTCCAGGGAGGGGACACAGAAACAAGAGGCCACAATTGGAAGTTGAAGACACAAATGAGTCAGAGAGATAGTAGGAAGTATTTCTTCAGTCATAGAGTTGTAAGGCAGTGGAATAGCCTAGAAAATGACGTAGTGGAGGCAGGAACCATACACAGTTTTAAGACGAGGTTTGATAAAGCTCATGGAGCGGGGAGAGAGAGGGCCCAGTAGCAACCGGTGAAGAGGCGGGGCCAGGAGCTAAGACTCGACCCCTGCAACCACAAATAGGTGAGTACACACACACACACACACACACACAGCCATTTCCTGATAAGTACCTTTGACAAAAGGTATATGATAAGAATATTTGTGAAAATTAAACACGTGTGCAACATCTGGGTATCTTTATTGCAGACGTTTCGCCATCCAGTGGCTTTATCAATACAAATTCAAGGACATAATTGGAAAACAATAGAACTTATACAAAAGATGAGGTAATCAGTCCCTCAGCCGCAGTCATGAAGAATCGTGAAGATTCTTCACGACTATGGTGCTCTTCACACCATCCCCAAGGCTAAGGGACTGATTACCTTATCTTTTGTATATAGTTCTGCTTTCTTCCTATTATGTCCTTGAATTAGTACTGATACAGCCACTGGATGGCGATACGTCTACAATAAAGGCACCCAGATGTTGCACACGTGTTTAATTTTCATCTTGTCGATATTGTATACCATTCATGTACAAGAATATTTGTACACTCTGTATTTAAAAAAAATAAAATTAAAAGTGTTACAGAGCACTCTGGCCTATGAGGTCATTCAATACTCGTGTCAATAAAAGGTTACACACAATCAAGCTAAAGCTATCACTCAAGGATTAAAAACTTCCCTACAATTTGCCGAAGGTAATTTTAAAAATAACGGTTGTTTTAAAATCCACGACTTAGGGAAAAAGACGAAAGCCGTGCGCAAATAGCTCAAATGTTCTCTACAGTCAACTGTTCGTCAAATGGCAAACAGATGAGGTAGGAGCACATGCAAATAGGTGGATGTGCGAGATGCATGCGCTTTATCCTCGGTGACGATTCTTGTGGAAAAAGCCAAGCCTCCATGTCTAGTTAAGCAATGCATAATTTATTTCTTCTCTGTAGTAGCCACGAAAACTACTTCCACAAGGACACACACCGAATGCTTTATATGCCAGACTAGTTGTTTCCGGCCAACAGCCAGTTTTGTCTATTGGAACACTACTTGCCTATCTTGCTTGACCTCAGCCGCAAATGACTTCACTTGGACAAATGCTTAAATTACCTATTTTCGGTCGACGACCCGCGAGTGGGTGCCACATGAGCCGGTGTGATCTCTACAGACCTTCCTTTAAGATACGTACGTAACCCTTACCACCTTGGACGATAACCTGAAGGAACCTTTGAACACCGCAGCAAAATTTCTTTACTAAAGCTTTTAAACTTTGTTTCACTGCAGCATTTTTTTTTAAATATACCAGCGTTTGTTTAAACAAACAACCGAATAATTAATTTGTCTCTTGATCAAGTCCTTATTATTCTAATCAACTGGTTTTGTTATCAACAATTATCCGCTCATGATCATTACATTTACGAAACATTATTCAAAGCTGTAGGAGAAGAGGACCAAGTCATCAATTCTTCTTCAAAACTGGATACATTTGCTGTGTGCTGCTATCCTATTGAATATTAAAGTTACATAGTGTGAACAAAAGGCAGATATGTTTCATCATTTTCCATCATGTAGGAAAGATATCATTCATAGTGATAGCGTTGAAAACTTTCCATTTGAGCGGAGAGACTTTATGCCACACCAGGTGGGTATATACGTGTCTGATAATACATACTACAAGAGCCAACAGAAACTCAAGTACAAGACATCGTCTCACCTTCCTCACTTGTAAATTCAAGCTTAACCTTAGCAAACACTGTAGGATTTTTACTGCTCCGTGAAACCTTCGTCAACGTCTTGTAGACCGCTATTCATGGTAAACGTAAACGTCTTGAGAGAAGAAAGATTTATGTGATTACGGCGGTGATGGGGAGATGTGCTTGACTCAGCTCAAGAGAGCATCCAGAACTTGTATCTGCTGACGAGGCATAATTTACCAAGTCGTGAGGGTAAGGTCAGTCACCTTGAGACCAGAGGTGACCAGAGGTGAAAGGGTAGCTGCTCAAGGCAAGGTCAAGACTTTTGCTGTCAGATGCAGCAAGTAATTAAAAGTGCTCTTGGGTTGTGTCTATAAATATGAAGTCAATTGGCGAAGCCTCAACTGCAGGCAGAAGTTTAAGTATGTGTTCAGGTATAGCTAATGAGACATTTTCTCAGGGACTTGCTTAAAGTGCAATATACTCATAGGAAGTTGAGAGGTAAAATTGTGAATGGATGGGATGTGTGTTGGTGACAGACTGAAAGACTTAATAGACGTATCCAAACTTTATTGCACGATAATTCGTGTCTACAGCTAATTTACTATACTCCACATGTCGCCGTGTAAATAATGTATGATTACTTTTAACAAACGTATTCAAAATGAAGTCTGCTGCACTTTATTTCTTGGATGCTTATTACCAATATTCATCACACGACATTTATCACATTGTGAAAATTAAAAAGAACACTCATAGTTAAGCGCCACAGATTCTCTTAACTAATTTTCCAGAAACACTGACCATCTGTAGCTAAAACACCTTCCACCGAGTGCAACCGGTAGGCTGCTACCCTGGGTCACCTTGGCCACCCCTGAACAGGTAATCATGTGACTATGACCCGAGATAGTATTTTTCCTGACATATAAATTAACAGTGACAAGCCTCCAACACCTCGCTTTACTCGCTACGAAGGGGTGATTAAGTTCGTGATATTCCGGTGACAATTATATAAACATACAAGTTATGAGAATATTTGTATTCAGGGTGGACCAGTAACCCAGCGAAAGGACTCTGTTAAATGACAATAGTTCCAGTCGGTGAATCATGACTCGCGCAAAGAGAAATTTCTAGTTTCTCCCGGCAAACAAGCAAATTCTTCCCTCGGGTGATAAACTAATGTCTATTATTTTTTCCCAGATTCCATTTTCTGTCTGATGTTCTCAAAATTACATCAGAATTTACATTCATGCTTCTTATTATCACTTTCTCTCATTCCCTGTACTTCAAATTCTATCATCCATTTAAAATTCCATTTGTTGATTTGTCTAAGTCTTCTCATAGATATTTAGTCATTTTGATTTTCTATTTTGCATTTCATAAGGAGTAATCAAAGTTATCTTAGATACGAAAACTGTAATCTGCCAATTTTTCCTAAGTAATCGATGTGACTATCATAGTAATTTAATTTAACAGATATATGACAGGATAATGGTGATCTGGGACTAACATGAGCAAAAATAACCAATTCTTCAACTTTGCAGGTCCTTAATAAGGTTCTCTCTAATGACTTCTAGAGAGTCTACAAAAAAAAAAAAATAGTGACAGTCATAGCTTAAAAAGTCCTCCCCTTACCTTTTTTACTTTTTAAACATATTAGTGTAGCGCAATGTTTACGGCTTTCCACCTTCACAAGGGAACTGTTCCAGTGAGCGATAATCATGTTCACAAAAAAAATACTTAACACATTTTTGTTTCACCTTGTGCCACAGAATTTCATGCTACTGTTTCATGTTGCTGCGCTTCAAATACTTCTTATTTGGGCGTGTTAAATTTATATATTATATTTAAGGGTTGTATGAAGTCTCCTTGTAGTCTGCTTCCTATAAAGTATCATATTCAGTTGTATCATTCTTTATATGGTTTATGCGTCAGTGAACTAAAGAGTTTCACTGACCTAAGTTACATTTGCGGTGGTGTATTGTCTCCTAATTTGTGCAACAAAACGGGACAGCATAATGAGGCAAGACAAGTTAGAGTTACTTAGTAATGCTTCGGGTGATTTGTACTCTATGAAGTTTAGCATTCCGTTGGCCTTAATGGTCGCAAGTTAGATATTTAATATACTTTAAGTTACCTCGTTTATAATTACCATGACAACTTCCTTCTTACTTATTTTTTTTTGCCTCGTCAAGCGTGTTTTCAAATTTATATTAATCTATTACACTGTTTTACCAAAACTACAATACGTACATTACACTGACCACTGTGACAGTCTATACAGGCCCCTACTGTATGTGAATAAGACAAAATAAATAACTTAAACTCCATATTGTATCTTATTCACATGAAGAAATCTGGTAAATTTGTTAGGCAGAAATTTTACGATATTTTTCCCTGATTATGATTTTGAGTTCCTATAATAATTTATGTCATGCTAATGGAGCGACAACTGATGACACATGACCTATCTTCTTTTATGATTATGAGTGTGTGTGTGTGTGTGTGTGTGTGTGTGTGTGTTAGTTACCATTTTGTCCTAGGCACATGTCGATTAGACACTAGGCCTGTTGTATGTGTGTGTGTGTTGTGTGTGTGTGTGTGTGTGTGTGTGTGTGTGTGTGTGTGTGTGTGTGTGTGTGTGTGTGTGTGTGTGTGTGTGTGTGATGTGTAGGTGTGTAGGTGTGTGTGTAGGTGTGTAGGTGTGTGTGTAGGTGTGTGGGTAGTGTGTGGGTGGGTGTGTGGGTGGGTGTGGGTGGGTGTGTGGGTGGGTGTGTGGATGGGTGTTTGTGTCATGTGGGTTTTCCGATACGTGGATAGGGTAAGAATACTCACGTAGGCTGGTAGTACGTATAATATATAACGGGAAGTATGGGAAGGCACCAACAGCCGACCTGCCTCTCTCTGCTCTCTATCTTGACTACGGGTGAGGGTGTTTGAAATCCTGCTATGGTCAGCAGCAATATGAATACAGTCAGTGATTCACGCAGAGACGGTTGGTAGTGAGTCATCTACTGGTACACTGGTTACTGGTAACTGGTTACTAGGAACTGGAACTACTACTGAGAGCTCGGCGACACTAACGTATGTCATCCCGACATACAACTAATACAAACTAGAGACGGCAAGTGTACGGCTTGGGCTGATTCTATACAATGTCAAAGTACACAACAATTGAACATTATAACATACATAAGTAGAATAATGGAATGGAAGCTTACGTAACTGAAACTGTAATGCAATACAAGGTATAATATAGCACAACTCATCGAATGAGACTCAATGTTGAGATTACACAATAGAAGTATTCATGTGATCTACGGATTCTGAGGAAGGAATATATACAAAGAAAGAAGTGTTTAACAGAAAGGCAGATTCGGTGCACTCAAATCTAGACTGTTAATTCTCAGAATTCAGAGAGAACGTGAACACACAAAAAAAATTATTGAATACTGATAAGCTGATACTGTAATTATTCATCTATACAGGTTATTTACATTTAACCCCAACTCTGCTAGGGTGAGATTGATATATGCAGAATGGGTGTCATCTCTGGGAGGATCAAACTCTGTTGCACTGGCTAACTCATGCTGTATTTGAGGCAAATCTGAATTGGAAGTAACAAATGATACTTGAGGATTTCTCAATACCTGTCGTGTACGTAGGGAATAACGACATTCAGGTTGATCGTCTGACTGAGTATCAGAGGTAGAGAGTACAGGATCAGGAGGATTGCCAGAGTCTGTCACATTACTCTGGGTTGGAACATCATTATCATCACATACTAACTTCATATGATCTAAATGCGATTCTTTATACTGACCAGTACTAATTTCTCTAACCTTATACTTATTACCAGTGATATGTTCAACTACTCGATAAGGACCAACAAACTTTTGATCAAGCTTAGGCATTGCAGACGTTTTGTTAAAGTTAGTCAGCATAACTCTCGAACCTACTTTGATTTTGGATGGCTTTGCTCGAGTGTTTGCGACTCTTGTAAATTCTTGCTGTTGATTTATGAAGTGTTTCACGGATTCTTCTAAAAAACACTTTGAGCTAAGCTGGTACGAGTTGCTATGAAATCATCAGGGTTGTAATTTGGTTTCGGATTAGAATATAGCAACTCATAAGGCAAACGTTTATCTACACTGTACAATGCATAATGTGGAGTGTCACCTATAGAAACATTGTAAGCAGAATTTATAGCACACTGCACATCAGGTATAACTTCATCCCAAGTTTCACTGTTGGGATTGATAGTGGCTCTCAAGACATCAAGTACTTTCTTATTGGTTCGTTCTGCTAACCATTGCTGGCAGGATGATGAGGAACAATGGTGGATTTAGAGATCTTGTACAAGGTACACAAATTTTCAAGAATCTCATTACAGAATTCACCTCCATTATCTGTTACTAGGGACTTAGGGGTGGTATGCCTGCAGATAATGCTTTCTTTAAACGCTTTAGCTACTGTCTCGGCAGTCTTATCTGCAATAGGAACTAACTCACAATATCTGGTGAAATGATCTACCATAAACACATAGATGTTTGTTGCCTGGAGGGAACATTGGAAATTAGTTAACAAATCTAGTGCAACTCTTTCCCAAGGTTCGCTAGTGGTTGGATACACTTCGATTGGATTAGGACCATTAGCATTACCTTTATATTGCATGCAGACACTACATTTCTTAACATACTCAGAAATATCAGTTGCAATACGAGGCCAAAAGTATTTCAATCTGGCTTGTTTTACTGAACGATCCATACCAGGGTGCGCAACACCTGGTACATCGTGAACTAGCTGTAAGGCTACATTCACTAGTGACTGTGGAATTACTAACTGGTATACTCTTCTGCTAGGAGTACCCAACTCGGCTGTTCGATACAGTAATTCTTGGTTCATGACAAAGTCACTGATGGGTGCTGGTGGCTTCACAGTCAGAATAAGATCTTCCTGGAGCAGGAATCGAATCACACCAGACCACATGGGATCTGTTCGTTGAGCATTCTTTACATCTTCAGCACTAAATGGAGGGTCTGCAGTTACTATACTAACATGTCGTGATAAGGCATCTGCGACTACATCTGACTTGCCAGGTAAGTGTTCAAAGGTGGGATTGAACTCTTGGATAGTCAAGGTCCATCTGGCTAACCTTCCAGTAGGTTGTTTGTTCTGGAATAGAGGTATCAGTGGAGCGTGGTCTGTCAAGACATGAACAGAGTACTGATAAATAATGTCTCGGAAGTGCTTTAAAGACCATACTATTGCTAAAGCTTCTTGCTCAGTTACTGTATAATTACGTTCAGCCTTCGTGAGGACTCGGCTAGCAAATGCAACTGCGTTGTACTTGCCATCGGTCTTCTGAGCTAGTACGGCACCTATGCCAATAGAACTAGCATCAGTTGTCAGATAGAAGGGCTTAGAAAAATCTGGAAATTTCAAAATTGGAGCAGATGTTAGCTTTTCTTTTAGAGTTTGGAATGCTCTTTCTTGACGGAAGGTCCAACAAAAGGAGCATCTTTCTTAAGCAACTCAGTTAGAGGAGCAGCTATGGAAGAAAAATTGGCAATGAAAGATCTATAAAAACCTGCTAAGCCCACAAAGGATCTTACGGCATCAGCAGTTTTGGGAGTTGGAAAATTTAGTACTGCAGTTACTTTACTTTGGTCAGTCGTAACCCCTCTAGGAGTGACTACGTGACCAAGAAACTTAATTTCTGATCTGAAAAATTGACATTTAGACAGTTTGATCTTTAAATTGGCTTCTTCAAGCTTACCAAGTACTACATCAAGTCTTTTCAAGTGTGTATCCACGTCTTTAGACATGATGATTACGTCATCTAAGTAAACCATAAGTGCATTACCTATGAGACCTCTAAAGATATTAGTCATGAGCCTTGAGAACGTGATAGGGGAGGATCGTAATCCAAACGCCATACGGAGGAAGTGATAATGACCTGTAGGAGTGGAGAATGCAGTTAGCTCTTGGCTGTCCTCGTGAAGAGGGACTTGCCAAAACCCTTGTAACAAGTCCAGGGTTGAAAAGACTTTGTTATCTCCGGTGTTACGTAAAAGATCACCCAGTACAGGAAGTGGGAAGCGATCTGGGATAGTTTTCACATTTAACTTCCTAAAGTCAATCACTGGGCGCCAAGTACCATCCTTCTTAGGTACTAGGATCAAGGGCGCATTCCAAAGTGAATTGCTAGGTGCAATAACTCCATCATCAAGCATTTGATTGATCAATTCTTCTGCGACAGCAACTTGTGAATGAGGCATTCTGTACGCAGGTATATAGATAGGTCTAGTACCAGGTTCAAGTGGAATATGATGGGACAATAAGTTCAGAGAGAGGCAGGTCGGCTGTTGGCGCTTTCCATACTTCCCGTTATATATTATACGTACTACCAGCCTACGTGAGTATTCTTACCCTATCCACGTATCGAAAACCCACATGACATGTGGGTGGGTGTGTGGGTGGGTGTGTGTGTCTGTGTGTACTCACCTAGTTGTGGTTGCGGGGGTCGATTCACAGCTTCTGGCTCCGCCTCTTCACCTAGCCGCTACCCGGTCACTCTTCCTGCTCCGTGAGCTTTATCATACCTCTTCTTAAAGCTATGTATGGATCCTGCCTCCACTACATCACTACCCAGGCTATTCCACTTCCTGACAACTCTATGTCGTTATCATATCCCCCCCTAACTCTCATGTCAGACCGATTTCCCTTAGCCTCTCCTCGTAGGACATACCCCTTAGCTATGGGACTAGTCTTGTTGCAAACCTTTGCACTTTCTCTAGTTTCCTTATATGCTTGGCTAGGTGAGGGTTCCAAACTGGTGCTGCATATTCCAATATGGGCCTAATGTACACAGTGTATAAAGTCTTGAATGACTCCTTATTTAGATGACGGAATGCAGTTCTTAGGTTTGCCAGGCGCCCGTATGCTGCAGCAGTTATTTGGTTGATGTGCGCCTCAGGAGATGTTTCCGCTGTTATACTCACGCCAAGATCCTGTTCCTTGAGCTAGGTTTGTAGGCTCTGGCCCCCTAGACTGTACTCTGTCTGTGGTCTTTTTTGCCCTTCCCAGTCTTCATGACTTTGCACTTGGTGGGGTTGAACTCCAGGAGCCAGTTTCTGGACCAGGCCTGCAGTCTGTCCAGATCCCTCAGTAGTTCTGCCTGGTATTCGTCGGACTGCATTCTTCTCATCAGCTTCACATCCTCTGCAAACAGGGACACTTCGGAGTTTATTCGTTCCGTCATGTCGTTCACAAATACTAGAAACAGCACCGGTCATAGGACTGATCCCTGTGGCAACCCGCTCGTTACCGGTGCCCACTCTGACACTTCGCCACGTACCATGACTCGCTGTTGTCTTCCTGACAGGTATACCCTGATCCACTGTGTGTGTGTGTGTGTGTGTGTGTGTGTGTGTGTGTGTGAGAGAGAGAGAGAGAGAGAGAGAGAGAGAATCCTTAACTTGTAAATAGCTTGTCAATAAAGTTAGGGATCCTTAACCTAACCTTGTCAAACCCTGTGAAAAAAAAGAAAAAAAAAGAGAGAGATAGAGACTGAGTGAGAAAGAGACTGAGAGAGTCAGAGTCAAAGAGGAGAGAGAGAGAGAGAAGAGAGAGAGAGAGAGAGAGAGAGAGAGAGAGAGAGAGAGAGAGAGAGAGAGAGAGAGAGAGGAGAGAGAGATAGAGAGAGAGAGAGAGAGAGAGAGAGATGAGAGAAGAGAGAGAGAGAGAGAGAGAGAGAGAGAGAGAGAGAGAGAGAGAGAGAGAGAGAGAGAGAGAGAAGCAAAGCAGAAATCAGCAGCTACAGATCAGTGTCACTCCTGTCAATTACTGGCAAGATCCTTGAGACAATAACCTCACGGCAAATGAAAGAGTTTTTCTACTACAGAGTTTTTCGGCTTCAGAAAAGGTTAATCTGCTGCTGATCTTTTGTTAAACCTCTCCACTAAGTGGCACCAGCCACTGGATGAATCCCAAGTCAGCTGTGTAGTAGCAATGGACATTGCTGGTGCTTTCGATTGAATAGGTACCAGGGACTTGGCAAAACTGCAAGCACACTGTCTCCACAGTGATTACCTTCAAGGTAGATCTCTAAGTGTAGTTCTCAATGGGAGAGAGTCAGCAAGACATCCTACTGGGGCAAATGTTTTACAGGGAAGTGTGCTTGGGCCACTGTTATGGAATGATTACTTCAATGACCTTCTTCATCTCATCGCAGAATCCCATGTAAATGCAGACGACTGTACTCTAATATTTACTTATCCATGAGAGGAAATACAAGCTGCTCTAAGTTACATCAATCGCCATCTAAGAGCTATATCAGCCTGGGGTCAACGATGGCAGGTAACATTTGCTCCTGAGAAAACACAAATGATGATGTTCTCTAGGCACCAAGATGGTAATGCCGAAGCAGTAGTAAGTATGAATGGGAAAGTGTTGGTACCTGGGGACGATGCCGATATCCTTGGAGTGAAATTTGATGCCAAAGTGACCATGAAGAACCACGTTGTAAATCTTGTAAACAAGACGGCAAAGAAGCTTACAACATTTCGAAGTATCTCGCATCTGCTCGACAGTAGAGGTTACAAGATTCTGTACGAGGCACAAGTACACTCACACCTTGAGTATGCTCCACTTTCTTGGACTGCCTGTCCCCCATCTCATGTGCGACTTTTTGACAGAATAGAGAACAGAACAAGACGCCTCATTTCTCGCCTGGACCCAGCCTGGACAGATCTGTCATTTCAGCAGAGCCTTAACACAGGAGGGATGTGGGTGGTCTTACTGTTACGTACATAGCCAATAGTGTCAAAGTACCACACTTGGCTCCACTCCGAGGACAGCGAGAAGTGAGCTTCTACACAACAAGAAGTGCAGCAAGCAGCAACTTCACTCTGGGTGTACCCTTCTCCAGACCATCACTTTATCTGAGATAATTTATTCCCAGAATGACTCAAGTCAGGAAGACATTCGTAAATCATAATGATATCAACGAAATAAATTCAGTTGATCAAATGAAATTACTGACCCATAGATGGCTCCACCTTCCTCGAGAGAGAGAGCACAGAAGATGGAGAGCGTGCACATGCTTGCCGACGGGTACACGGAAAAATACATATTCGAAACCTATTATGTTTAGCCGTAATACACACAACCTCCAGATAAGTCCGGGAAGGGGGGAAAGGGGAAAGAGGAGTACACACGTCCTTGGGGAAGCTGTAAATCAAAACACTTAGTCGGGCACATCCGTCCTTGCAGGTGTGTAAGTACCATTGTATCGATTGCACGTGGGTCAGTACATTAACGTTAAGAATACCTTATCCCTAAACTAGGGAATAAATTAAACTCTACGTTAATTAGAGTACATGAAATCTTTTAATAGAGGGAAACGGCGATACTCAGACTGGCAAACGAGGTCATTACAAATGATAGAACTCGGGATTAAAGGCATAATCAAAAAGATTGTGAACTGAAGGCTGATAATTGGTTATAAGCATAATTAAAAGGGAGATAACAATATTAGGTCTGGTATTAGGAGTAGCTATTAACTTCCAGTAACCTAACACCAGCGTTTGTGTATATCATAAACGTAATTTCTCTGCCATAATTACATCAGATGGGTTTAAGGACAAATGGAATGCTGGGTGCAGGGCCAAATGAAGGGGTGGGTACAGGGCAGTAAAAAAGTAGCTCCATCAAAGGCCATATTACGCACGTGTCGATCACATGAAAAGAAAGTCGCATCATAATATGTAAATGATGCCTTGGAGCATAAGAGGTGGCTGAGGACGTGCAGACTGGAAGGAAGGCAGGAGTATGTAGGGCGGCTTACGTAAAGAAGATCAAGATGAGGATGCTGCCACAAAATGTGGATTTTACCATAAGAAAACAGGTAGGTGTCAAGGCCAAAGCGGCAACAACGGCTGTTTGCGTATGGCGAGAATGGGTGGGAGGCGGTGAATGGTTGTGCCCCTGCCATACAGCTGTCAACGGTACATCACTTGTACTAACCTCGACACTCCTTCGGAAGCTACTGCCTGGTCTTCATATGGAGCAGAACCGGTCCAGGACCCGTCTTGGAAAGCCTACGTGAACCTGATGAACGGTTAATGGAAGTAAGGCCCATTCTTATTTTAAGGAAAATTGGATGCATCAGCAATGTGCTGCTACACTATTCTATATGACAGTTACAGAGTGGGAACAAAAGCTCGCTATGTTGAGAGGCTCATGTGGTAATTGGACTGATCTGCCACAGGTGACGGTATTCCAACCTGACTGTGGCAGTTACCGTGTCACATAATCAAGCGAACGTTATATGATGCCCATATACAGAAGAGGGCCTAGTGCTCTCAGGTTCCTGAGTATCTGTATTTTCTCGTTTACCAGAGCTGATATCCTCCAGTAGGTTGGCTTTAACAATGGAAAGAGGGATGCTCATTTTTAACTCCACCTCTACCTGCTTGTCACAATAAGACCTAGCTTCCATATCATTGTCATTATGATAGCTGATTTCTATGCGGGAAAATATTCAGATGATATGAAAGTTTTTGTTCTGAGCACTATTTAGATAATTTTTAATATTTATTGTAATATTCTGTATATTTTGTAGACAGAAACGTCAAGTGCTTGAAGAGCACACCGAATCACAGACGATTTTCCCCCCTC